>CM042751.1:18913531-18924974 GCA_022496165.2 Catalaphyllia jardinei | reverse complement strand
TCTTATTCTCATATTGGTCCCAGTATTAGTCCCAGTATTGGTCCCAATAATGATTCAAGGTTTTGGTTCCAGACCGATGTCCCGGGTTTTGGTCTTGGCTCCGCATTTGGTTCCTATATTTTTATTCCTATATTTGGTTCCACATTTGATGACAAGGTTTGGATTACATTTTTTGTTTTAGATTTGGTTTATGGTTTGGTTCAGATTTGGTTAATGGTTTGGTTCAGATTTGGTTTTTTAATATTTGGTTTGTCCAGCAGTTGATTAATTGTTGGAGAAATAGTTGAGAATAAAAGCGCGGATAAAAAAGTGTTAGAACCTCCAACAATATGGAAAATGCACTGGTACCCCCAACTACTATACTACTTGGATTAAAGCGTTATATATATCCGTGTAATGCAGTGGACTGAGAAATGAGGGACCTGATGCGCCTCAGAGCGCCTATTGCCGTGGATATCTTTCTGCATAGTTCTTTGATGTGATTGGACCATGTTCAATCCTGCAAATTGGTTGGCCATCATATTGGATATTAATCTCACTACAATTTTCTGCCACAAACTTTTGACGATTACTAATCACCATAAACACAGTTTTTGCGATGTTTAGACTAAGCTTATTTGCTTTTAGCCAGCTGTAAAGATTGTTGAGTTGAGAATTGTTTGCTTGTTTGAGTTCGGCAAAAGTGCAACCAAGGACGGTGATGTTAGTATCGTCGGCAAAAATTTTCGGTCATTTTGAGAAATATTGTTTTAAAGTTTTCCTTCGGTCTCCCAGAGTCCAAATTGGCCCTGGGAAAGGGCTGGGGAGTTAAAGGAAAGGGGAGGGGGTATGTCAAAAGGTTTTACATAAATGTTTCATTGAATAGCCGAATACACACTAGTCACAGAAAGTTTTTCCGTGCGGAGATCGGCCGACTTCGAAAACGTAAGAAAAATAGCGAACCTGGGGAGAGGTTTGTAAAGATTTGTCATGTGCATGTCAAAAACGCATGTGCGGGAGAATGAGGGGAGCGCGAGCGCGCGCTGGATGACGGGTTTGGGATTTTGGTAACGGTACGATCATGTTGCGAAAAGCGAATTGAGACAAAACTTAGCAAAACTCGCTAAATTTTCCGACTGTTGCAAAAGTATTCGAAAACAAATTCGGCCAAGTTGTAGAAAAACCTTCCTACATCATTTTGTGTTTGTTTGGTTTCATGAAAGCAACGAAATTTAGAGATTCGAGTGAATATTCGCAGTGCGTTCAAAATGTCAAATTTTATGCAAACAAAAACAAATTTGCTGAGCGCGGAAAGGCCTAGGTACAAGTTTAGAGATTTGTAAGCAGCGGTTTTCCCAGTAAAATCGCCTAAGATAAGAGAGATGACAAGAGGAGACAAAGGTAAACTGTTTATTCTTTTCGTTTTTGTATTTACTCGCTCTCTACTCAGCGAGATTGTGTGCTCCCTGTGATAATATACAAGCGACAATTTCTGCTTTCAGATTGATTAAAAACATGTCAATTAATCCCAAATCAGTGGAATTTCACCAGTACCACGCTATACCACATTCGATTTTTTTTATCACAATATCAAAGATAACTAAAGAAATCTTTGTCAATATTTGTTGACAATTGAAAACACCGACTCGAACTTGAAAGTGCACGCGCTGCATTATGCAAATGACCTACTTGCACGCGTCAGACTTTCCTTTCAAGAACTTTTGCAAACTCGCTTAATATGCAGCAACAATAAGAAAAAATGTTTGGGAAAAAAGTAATGACGCGTACTCGTTATCGATGCGATAAAAGTACAGACTACGATAAACCATGGCCATATTTCGATAGTTACCTTTTGACCATAATATCAACGTCAAATTAAAATAAATTGCTTTTTTCAGAGCGCGAGCTGAAAAAGGCATTGCGCGACACATTGACGCGAGCAGCGCGGTTGGGACCTAGTAATTTTTGATTGAAAATAAAAATTATTGATGGCAGACTTTTGCATATTTCTGAGCCGTCAATAATTTTTATTTTTTTCTGGATACAAGTGTCACGCATCATCCAAGGATTACAAATACTCTCGTACTTGTTCTTCCTCTACATTTGTCTAATTTTTGATTGGTTCATTCTGAGCTCGAGCATGCGCGTGCAAGTTATCCTGGACTCTTCTTTCGCCCGCCCGGGTTCAGTCCCTATATTAGGGTCGGGAAGAAAGGAGAGTTCAGGGACTGTACTAGCCAGCGCCGGTCTAACCCTTGAGTTCTTATATCTTGGTGCGAGGATTTCACACCGGGGATCCAGATCTTGAGCTAGTTGGGGGGTGCCGTTGGGGGGGGGGGGGGGGGGGGGGGGAGGCGGTTTTTTTTCTGAAAATTTAAACTTGATATAAGAAAACATAGCAATAGCTTGAAGATAAAGCAACTTTAAATTGCTCGTCACAATATAGCTTCCGAACAACAGCATTCCATGCTTGTAGAGCGTTTGTTCTTAGGGTGTTCGTCGTCAAAATTTGGCTTTAAAACTACGAGATTTGGCACAACTTCTTTGTTTTTGTTTTTGGGCTTGAACTTGAAACCCAACTTAGCCATTACGAAGCAAGAGGTTTCTTCTGAAAAGTTTGCTGACAAGCGAGAAGACGAGATTTAGCCAGATGATTCGAACAGGCGGTTAAAATCCCTTTTTCTGTCAACACAATCCTCGTTTTAATCAAGGTGATCTACTCCCTACAACATCCCTCATCTTCTGAAGGGAGTAACAAGGCTCATTCCATAGATTTTGAACGACTGCTACAATCAACCTGCACACCCATATTTGTTGTGTTTGCTCTCTGTTCTGAATGGGAAGCTCAACAATTATGACATCACAAAATCCAGTTCCGACAATTTTCCGACGTTTCCACGTACCGTTCCGTTTGTAAGGCGAAGAAAAAGGGCCATTTTCAAGGTTAAATACCTTGGCGATGTTTTAAGGAAATCATGTAAAACGTTGGCTTATGATTATTTGGATTATCATCTTCTATTTTAACTCAAAATCAAACTAGGCCCAATTGCGTTGCATTTGACCTTTAGCAGTAATTTACACTTGCTAAACACCGAAACCTGTATTATTTATTATGGTATTACATTATTTGACCAAAAGCAGCTGAAAAACCCTACCCTTTGAGGCCGCACATGCCTATATAGCCCATATAAGGGAGTACCCCCGGGGAAAGTCCCTGAATGACATCCGGTCTTTTCGAGAATGTCACGCAACGGTCTCATGCTGCTATTGTGCTATGATTTGTCTGATACATCAGACAGATTTTGATTGGTTGACGCTATGTTAATATGACACTGGAAGCGGAAAATAAAAGCACGCCATGGCAATTTCTGCTTCGCAGAACCGCTTCTCATTCGCTCACTACTCGCTATTGGTCTACCCACCCTCGCACGCTCCTTCTAACCCCTGCTCAGATTAACAAATAGATTCCATGTTGCCGTGCGTCTGTTCAGGAATAGATCACAGATGACGTCAAAATGTGGTAAGAACAAAAAAGTGGCACACGAGGGGTAGGTAATACAGTGTCCTTCCTTAAATCAAAAGAAGTCTTGGGTCCACAGATGACATAATACAAAGGAAATAAAATGCAAGATACAATACTGTTCTAAAATGCAAAAAACAAGGTACAAAGGGAAACCAATGCAATTCATTGGGATTAGCATATGTCGTTATGGTGGCCGGCCGCGTGTTTTAGCGCTCCGCCTAAATTACGACGCTAAAAGCTGATATGGCTACATTGGAAGAGATAAAGGAGCTTTTAAGGGGAGAAACTGGCCCCATTAATTCTAAGCTTGATAGCTTATCGACAAATTTCGAGGAACTTAACAGAGCAGTCAAATTTCTAAGTGCTAAATACCACAAACTCCTGCCTCAAGTTCAACAAATCAACGAGAAACTACACCAACACACGCAAAGTATTAATGCTGCGAAATACGAACTTGGCAAGGTCAAGAAATCTGCCGCGGACGCCATGTCTCAAATAGAAGAATTATCTCAATACGTACGCAGAGACTGCCTTGAAATTTCGGGCATAAAGCCCAGTGGTGAATGTACGTGTGAAAATATTGTCACCTCCATTGGCAAAGCGATTGATGTGCCGATTACTAAGGAAGAGATATCTACCGCTCATCAGATTCCCTCATATAAAGCTGATGCGCCTCCTAAGATAATTGTAAAGTTTACAACGAGGGATACGCGAAATAGATTCTATGGTAGTCGTAGAAAGTTGGCTAACAAGAAAGTGAAAGATTTGCCTGATCTTAATTTAACGTCTACAGAGAATGTATTTATTTCACTCACGCCTTATAAGAAGAAACTCTTTGGCGAAGTAAACAAGCAAAGAAAGAAACTAAAATGGAAGTACATATGGACCCAGAATGGAAGAATCTTTATTAAAGCAAACGAGAATACTACAACTCGTAGTTTTGACACAGTGGAAGACCTATCTAAATTTCAGAGAGAACTCGAACACCTCAGTGGCTAGATTCTTCTGTTCACGTGCTCTTTGCCATTATGAACATGCAAGAACGAAGACACCGAAGTCTTGGAAAGCAATACAAGTAAGGCTGTTATTTGGCGCTGATGTATCTTTTATACGATGTTTATATTACTTGAATTTCTCTGGGGTCTAATGGCAACACTTTAAATGCGCTTCCATTTTATGACTTAAATTTAGATGAGTTTCTCAAGGCAACGGGTTCGTGGGTGTTCTCCGCTATTGATAGATTACTTGATAAAAAAGATCTCTTCAAGGACGCATTAGAATCGCCAAACAGAGGCGACGACTCTTACAATTGTGATCGTTTCATTGAGTCTAAGTATTGTTCAGTTAAACAAGCACTGTAACATTTTGATAAGGCTAAAAAACAAAACGGATTTTCCATTTTGCACTGTAACATGCGTAACTTAACAAAAAACCTGTCTCTTTTACAAGACATTCTTCTTACTATGAAAGAAACTCCGAATGTAATTGCTATTTCTGAAACTTAATTGAACAAAAATAGTAGGATGAATATTGGCATTCCTGGCTATACATTCCTGAGTACAAATTCCAAATCAGTTGCTGGGGGTGTTGGTCTTTATGTCTCTGAGGAATTGGTGTTTACTAGAAGATATGATCTTAATTTATGTCAGGATGGTGTTGAATCCTGTTGGATTGAATTACCACGAAAAAGACAAAAGAGTGTTTTAATTGGTTGTATTTATCGGCATCCCTCGAGTCATCGCGGTTCTTTTTACGAAGTAGTAAAGGTCCAGTTAGAAAGGCTAAGAACTAAAGGGCATGAAGTCTTTGTTTTAGGCGACATAAACATTAACTTTTTGAAATATAATGACGATAATTATACCTCGGATTACCTTGACATGCTGCTTGATTTAAGTTTCATGCCTCTTATAACTAAAGCTACCAGGATAACAAATGATACCTCCACCCTAATTGATCACATTTACACTAATGTACCTGAAAAGATTATTACAACGGGTATATGCCTAGCTGATATTTCTGACCATTTACCGATTTTTTGTTCAATAGCAAATAAACTCCCTGTCACCAATGAAGTTAAGTACATTAGGGACTTTTCGAAATTTAATAATGATGCTTTTATAAATGCTTTAGCTAATGTCGATTTTAGGAGCCTTGTCACAAAGGATGTTAACGAAAGTATGAATAGAGTAACGGAAGCGCTTCAACAAATATCCGATTTGCACGCACCTGTGCGGAAGGTATCAAATAGAAAAAAACCGTGGATTACAAATGCAATTATGACCTCTATAAAGAAGAAACAAAAGTTATTTAAGACTCATTTCCTAAGTGGCGATCAGGATAAGATCAGGAAATACAAACTGTATAGTAACAAGCTGAATAAAGTTAAAGAGCTAGCTAAAAAGAACTACTTCAGGGCGCAATTTGACCTGCACAAAAACAATTTGAAAGCAACTTGGAAACTAATCGGGGTTCTCGTTAATAAAATGCCCAATTCAGGAGTCACGATTAAAAAGCTTATCTGTGAAAACAAATGTTACACAGACAAGGCAAGTATTGCCCACCAACTGAACAATTATTATATAAATGTAGGAAGTAGCCTAGTTGATACACTTCCTCGAAATGATACGGATCCAACCCATTATACTACACGCTCATTTCAATCGAGTTTTATGTTTCGCGGTATTTGTACTCAAGAGGTTCACGATATCATTATGAATATTAATCTAAAAAAATCTACTATTGGTATTCCACAGCTGTGTATAAAGCTTGCATGTAACTATATTTCTGATACATTAACTTTAATATTTAATGAATCTTTGTGTCAGGGCATTGTCCCTGATAGTTTAAAAGTGTCTAAGGTAACCCCTGTTGATAAAAGTGGTAGTCCAACCGATCCATCCAATTTTCGCCCTATTTCTACCTTGCCTGCTTTGACGCAAGTTTTTGAAAAACTAGTATACAAGCAGTTCATAAATTACATTGAAAAGCATGATATCCTTTTTCAGTTTCAATTTGGCTTCAGAAAAGGTCATTCAACAGCGCAGGCTGTCAGTGAAATTGCGGACAGTCTAAGAAATGCAATTGACAGTAATCTATTTACCTGTGGGGTATTTATAGACTTCTCGAACGCATTTGACACGGATAATCACCAAATATTGTTGAAGGAACTAGAATCATATGGAATTAGAGGAACTCCCTTAAAAATGGTTTACAAGCTATCTTGAAAACAGGCAGCAGTATGTAACAGTGGGTCATATAGACTCACCAAGACAAGCGATGACCTGTGGAATTCCACAAGGTAGTACACTGGGACCTTTGCTTTTCCTACTTTATATAAATGATCTACCAAATTGCTCAAAGAATTTAATTTTCAGGATATTTGCGGACGATACTATTCTCTTTGCTTCAGCCTGCGACTTGAAAGACCTTGAAACGCTAATTAATTCTGAATTGGAGAAGGGTAAGGAATGGTGCGATGTCAACAAACTGTCTATTAACTTAAGTAAAACTAATTATATGATAATTAAATCTTCTAGGAAAATTTCTGGAAATATGGAAGTAAAATTAAAAAGCATGGATGGATCGTGCCACCTATTAAGAAAAAAAGATCACATCAAATATCTAGGTGTTACAATAGATGAATCACTATCATGGAAATATCATATCTTCTATATCTGTTCTCGTGTTTCACGTAATATTGTATTATTTCAAAACTAAGGCACTATCTATCTATTCATCAATTGAAACAAATTTATTATAACCTTATCTACCCTTATCTATCATATGTCGTGGTAGCTTGGGGAAGTGCTTATAAAACGCATTTGCAAAAGTTGCAGTCTAAACAGAATACGGTTTTAAGATTAATGTTTTTTGCGACAACATCTGGGCCTCACACTGAAAGCGCTCTCCCTGTCTTAAACCTTCTAGACATTTTAACAGTAGATAATGCTTTAAAATTTACGCATATGTGGCATAAAGGGTTCTTACCAAATGTGTTTGATAACTTATTTCAATATGCCAAGAGCCGACATACATACAACACAAGGTACGCATCAAATCAAAACTTCTGCAAACCATATATATATTCGAACCAACACTGGGAAACAAATGTTTGCCTATAAGGCGATTGACCTCTGGCATGATATATCTTCTTACTTGAATGATCTCAGTACATTCTCCTTTGCCAAAGAAGTAAAACAATATCTACTGTTTAAACAATACTCTTAGGAGTTGCGTAAAAGCATTTTAAATTAATAGTATCAAACATATGTATTATTAACTGGGTCTGGTCTCTTTCCTCTTGTTGCTCCTTATTTTTTTTTACTAAAATTAACTGTAAATAGTTACTAGAGGTCAACTCGAAAACCTTACGGTTCCTTTGACCTCTAGGCTCCAATTAATTAAATAAATTTCCTAATTATTCTCTTTAAGTAACCTGTGATGTATATGACGATCCTCTGTGACTTGTCTTAAGTGTGAGTTAATAAATATTGTTGTTGTTGTTGTTGTCATTTGTATCCAGTACAGTTTACAGAAAGTCCCAAAGTTTATGGATCCTGTCCTCATGTTCAAGACTGAGTGTCCAACCCAAGTGATACAGGTGCATCCTCAAGCACAAAATACAAAAAACGCAGGTCATACATGTTATGAATATGTAATTATTAATTATTCTGTGACCATTCAGTTTTGAGAGATGTGATGGTCTCCCATTAAATCATGAAAAACATTTAAGTGTTTATATAATAATACAAATTATAAAGAGGCACTCCTCTGCTTCAGATCTTTATCTTTAACCAGGTTTCTTTTACTACTTCAACAACTCTTTCTCAGATGTCTCCTTAATCGCGTATCCTTTAAAGTTGTAATGTTCTTCAGTGAATTTTTGTCCTCCCTCAGGGCTTTTAGCACCCGTTTTTTGTCAGGATGTTTTTCTTCCTTGGTGCAAATTCTAGAATACTTGTCATTTAAGCCTTGGGTAGAAGCTCGGTGAATAGTGTCTTGCCTGATCTGCTTGTCAGCATATCATGCTCAATACAAGTCTTAGAATCAGAGTAGCGTGAAAACAGGGAGGTGTCCACTTTTATAGCAAAATATTAGTTCTCAGATAAAGAGGGAGAGCCACTAAACAGGGGTATTCCCTACCCCTCCCCCCTCTGTTTGACACTTTATGATAAATGTTGTAAATCAAATACCCCACAACCATGACTGAAAACACATTATGATTATACCACAAACAAATGTATGACATTCCGCCATAGACCGCCATAGGACCCAGCAAGCCAGGTATACTAATATGCAAAAAAAGAACAATCATTGCAAGCTCCACCTGTGTTTTACCAGTCTGATAACGTATGTCAGAAAATGTTTCAGTGTTTTGTAATCCGTAAGCAATACGAAAACGTTTTTCTGATATGGGGTTATTACAAAACAGATTGCTTCTGCCATCAATGTTGATGTCATCAAGTTTGATCCGGTTTCAATGGAAGTTGTAATTATTAGGGAACTTATTAAGATACCAGGACGGCACGGGCTAGGACGGCTACCGGAAGTACATTTACTCAACCGGGCATACACACGAGAATTCTAGAATCATCTCTCTGACGTCCTCGTCTCGTCGAGGACGTCATTTCGCCCGTCCAGCCGTCGTAACGAAAACGTGATTATTTTGCTCTTGGTTTGACCCGACAAATGTTTCAATCGACCTTATTTTCAGTTATACTGATAGGAAATTTTCCAAGGTTCATATTTTTCGTGATTGTAGAGTATAATACTCCGCTGAGATACCAAAATGTCAATAAAACTATTCCTCGTCTGTTCATTTGTGTTTCAGTCTCTGCTCAGTCGCTGTCACGAGTGTGCAAGCTCAAAACGAAATACATGTACAAACTATGCATTGGAAATACATCAGTGTAAGTACAGTCGATAAAATGTTGTAAGACTGAACTTTTATCGAGCAATTAAAATACCGTCACATTTTCAAACTGATGTTTAAGTCAGTGTTGTTTTTTTTTTATAGCAAACGGAACTTGATGCAACGTTTGTTTTGTGTTTATAAAGCTTGTTACAATTACAGATGGAAATGTAAGCTCTCACCAAAAGTTAGGACTCTGCGGCGACAGAATTCTCTGCCATTTGAAGCAGGGCGGTCAGATTGTTCGTTTAATTTTTTCATACGGAAACTCTGGCTACTCTATTAGAATATTTTCAGATGTTTGCTTCGCTTATAAAGAACAAGAAATTCAGCTTTGCTGATCACTATCGGTTAGACTTAATAGGATAAGATTTATACCATCTCTTTCATAGTCTAAAAGGATGCCCTTGCATTCGGTGGCTGAGCCCGCAGTACCTGTGTCCTACCGAAACGACACGAAAATAGCCTTTTTCTTCGCCGCTAGCTAAAATGAAGACAATGCTAAAATTGCTTTGGCCTCTTTTAATAATTAATTAGAGGATTCCGGGTATAATTTGACGACGAGCAGCACAATTTGTTCAAAATAACACTACTATTATCCTACATGGTGACGCACGAGGAACTACTATATTAGGGCCAAATTAGAAGCTTGGAGACAAAAGATGTTTCATATTTTCAGTTTTTGCAATGTGATATGGTTTTGGGAATTGTAAATCCCCTTTAGTGAATATTGAATGCAATCTCCAATAAGAAAAGGTGCTTTTTCCCACCTGCTAAATTCTGATTGGTCAATTCAAATTTCCCGCGCCCCAGTCGTATGCAAGGGCCATTGCTTCTGTGAACGGCTTTTACGAAGTTCGAATTATTGACGTCGCCGTCCTACGCGAAAATACACGCATTTTGTTTTTGGCGACACAACGGGACCCGGGAAAGTTTCCCTCCCGTCCTCGTATCTTAAGGTCCCTAATAAGAGTAAAAGAACGCTATGTAAATACCTCTTACTAACCGAGTTCTCGGTCCGTACCGTAAGTTATGGACCGTTTTTCCCCCTTTGATTTATGGCCCAAGCGCGAAGGCGCGGGCCATATATCGTAGGGGAAAAAAACAAGGATCCGTATGACTTACGGTACGGACCGAGAGGACAAGGTTAATAAGATATTTATTACATCGCTATTGTGCTTCTGAAGAATTTGACAGCGATTTCCATTCATGAGGAACGGCTTCAAATTTGTGAACTCGGTCGAAAGCAACAAGAATCAATTTGAAATCGTTCTTAAGTCGCTTTTTTAGAGTAAAAGGAAGTTTTAAACTTTTATCTGCTATATAAGTTGAGAAAATTTGGCGATATAAATCAAGAAACAGTTTAGCAACAAAAATTAGACGAGAGGTACTTACCTTGAAGTGTAATTGAAGTTCTCGTAAGATATGTGGAGCATTATGGGATAATTATGCATACTTCCTACTTACCTACTGGTCAGCGGTCACGTTTGAAAAAAGTTATTCAAATGCAAATCAGCAGTGATATAAACCCCAGGAGGCGGCGTGATAACCAGTTCTTCCTGGAGGGCAAATATGATTTAGGCCAAGGTCCTCAAGAGCACCTAGGGTGGGAACGTCGAAAAGTAAAAAGAGACAGGGATGGGAAGCATTATCCCATAATGCTCCACATATCTTACGAGAACTTCAATTACACTTCAAGGTAAGTACCTCTCGTCTAATTTTCATTTCTCTTCCGATATGCTCCGCATTATGGGATAATTATGCGATTTCAAAGAACCGCGGCCTAAACACACTAAGCAATTCCATATACAGCAAAGTAAGGCATTTATAAAGATAAAGGCCTAAACCTACTCTAGAACATCTCTTAAATAATGTCTGCGAAAAACATGCTACTAGACCAATCTGCCATCTTAAGGATATCTGCAACTGGGGTGCCTGTGACATACGCATGAGATGTGGCAGCCCCTCTTACACTGTGTGCTTTAAACTTCGAAGTGTCAATCCCCGCAGACTGTAACACTGACATGATC
>CM042751.1:18866250-18888575 GCA_022496165.2 Catalaphyllia jardinei | reverse complement strand
GACTTGTTTTCTGTCAAACCACGCGCGCGTGTTCCACGCGAGATTCCAAGCGCGCCTAGGGAAAAACACAGAACCAAATAGGTGCCCCTTCTGCCCTTTTGTCCTGAATGGCCTCGTTTTGTCCCTTTTGTCCCTCAAAAGTCCTTTTTGTCCCGTGTTGTGGCCCTTTTGTCCTGTGTTATGTCCTTTTTGTCCTTCGCATAAAAGTTTAAAACTCGCTGAAACTGTTTTATTTTTGTTGAGATCTCGAACTGTTAACATGACCAAACGCCTGTGCCGTGATTGCCCAATTCCGAATTGTGGAGCAAATGTCTAATCATCTCGCAGATGTACATGGATTAGATTATATCAATCGAAGGAAGTGGTTACAAGAAGCGAAATTACAACCTAAGGTTAGAGTGATGATCTATCCAGCAAAGAGGAACCAGGTAGTAAAACCTTCAACAAGTGAAACACCTCTATCAGTGCAGGAAGAGGAAAAGGATACAATAGTCCATCACTTATCAACACCAAGAGGAGTAAAGAAATCCCTGAAATCTCTACCAAGAGGACTAAAGAAATCACTGAAATCTCTACCAAAAGGCGTTAGAAAAGCAGCCAATAACATCAAACATTATAAAACAACAGCAGATTCAGTTCCTGAGTGGCTCACTTTGTATGGAGACGATGTAGGGCCGAACACAGAGAAGAGAGCTTAGTAACCCCACCTGCAGTATAGTACCAGTAGCTTGTCACACTAAACCGCGTCCCATAAGCTTCACATTTTCGGTGCTTGTTTTATAGGCAGCGCTCCACTTGCCATTCAGTTTGCTGTCAAAGCTCGTGCTGTTCAAACCTAAAATGTCTTGGAGCGACGGTTATAATTACTGCCTTCTTCAACGAGGTAATGGGTATTACGAAGACAGTGAAGACTCTCAATCTAGCCAAGAAACGGATTCTTCCCAATCTAGCCAAGAAACGGATTCTTCCCAAGAAGTGACAGAGCACTTAAACCCTTGGTCGCGCATATTAGATGAAGCTCAGGAACGCCACGAGGTTCAGCTCAATGCTTTGGTCGACGAGTACAAAAGAAACGGAGATTCGGAAAATGTAGCCCACCTTAAAGCGCAGAACGCTCTCCTTCCTCTCTACAGAAAAGAATTGAGAAAAGTACTGTTAGAGTATCTGCAGTGGATGCGAGCGATGAAGAAAGATTACACCTTTCAAAAAGTGATGGAAACTCAAAAAGATCTCAAAGATACAGATGGATTTGATTGGTTAGAATCGACAGAACTAGCCATCGATAAGCGGAAATTCTTGCTTAATCGATTGTTTGTGAAGCAACCCATTCCACAAGATGAAGACTAGACCTACTGTGTTTTGTTCTCAATAAAAAAAATGTATTTCAAACCGATATCTTGTGTGTTGTTCTATTGGAGTTTATTTCTTTGTTTAGGGGACTTCAGTTTTATTGTTCATTGCATTCTAATTTCCTGATTTACTTTGTGTTAAACACTTCGTTGTGGAGCTTTCGTTATCAATAAATGTATTTTTTTAAAAAATTCATTTCAAATCTCTGTGTATTTGAACCATTTCGCTAATAAAAGTAATATTCAACAAACGTGTTGTTCGAAAATATTTATTGTCGCGTGTTGACAATTAATTAGCGCTCCGAACTTCTATTGTTGTAATTTCAATCGTAGAGCTGTCCCATGGGCTCAGTCTTCCTTTGGAGTTTGTATGCAAATCTAGGGCTGAAAGTAGTGACTAACGGAGCGGAAAACAAGAGCAGCTAAGAATTAATTCTCTCTCTTCTTAACAAAGCTGAGAGTGCAGATAAAAACATAATAGATATTTTCATGAGCCAAACAGGGTTAAAAGAGCCCGGCTTCGAAAATCGGAGAACGTTTTCAAAGAAAGCTAGAGAACATTTGAAATTATTACGCGTTCAAAAATTTGCGCTTGTCAATGTTTCCCAATCACGGACAATTAACCGAGCGTTCAAAGCAGCTTGCAGCTCAATAACGTTGGTGAAAAAAGCTATCTTCACGATAAACGTTTCGAAAATCGAACAAAGTTTTCAAATTTCCAGCGAGTTCAAGTTGAAGAAAGGAATGACGCTTTCGTTAAAATAGGCGCTTTTATTTTGAACACATAACAGATTTTCAACCAGGGTTCATTATTAACGGGCAAGCCCAGGCAACCTTATTGTTTCTGTTGTACTAGAGCGACGCTCATTAGTAAACCTATACAGAATTAGTATGCAGGAACGCATTTTACCTAGACAGTTTGAATATTCATTATTTACCTAGACCTACCTAGACACTTACTCGACCGTTATGCATATTAATGATTTTCCTCGACCTAACTCGACACTTACTCGACCGTTATGCATATTAATGATTTTCCTCGACCTAACTCGACACTTACTCGACAGTAATCCGGCTTAAAAACAACATACAAGACTACTCGTCCGCCTAATATTACTTATTTGGATGACTTGATGGAAGAGTTTCTTAAGCTACTGCTCAGAAGAAGAAGAACAAGACAGTTATCCTCCGATAGTTCCCTAGATACCTCGCCATAACCAAAGAAGCTTAAAGAGTGTGGCAATTCTTACTTTTCCGAAGGCGAACACGACGAAGAAGGTGACGAGATTATTCTATCTGCTCTGAATATGGCCGAAGACCTTCCAAAACCACTGCAGGATATTCTTAAGAAGCTGGAAAAGTTGATGCCATCGAAGAAGCATTGAATAACCTCAGTAAGTCTTTTTAGAAGATGGAGGGAAGAATACATACTCTCGAAGACCCGTACGTACGCTACCACCAAGCGCAATGTTGAAGATCTTAAAGAAAATTTGAACGCAAACGAAACAGATAAAAAGACGACAGCCGAGAGAATACAAAATCTCGAAGACGACACAAAATCGAGCCTAGCAGCGCCACAGAAAGAGAATGCAGAGCTCCGTGCCAATTTTAAAATGATCGAGGATAAGAACTTACGGTTTGGAAGCATATTCTAGACGCGAAAACATTAAGTTTGAAAACATTCTAGAACAAGAAACGAACAAAGAGGACACGGAGACGGTGCTGCGCACCTTCCTGGAAACGGAATTGGGTTTTGGTGACGCTACCAATGTTGAAATACAGCGAGTTCATCGTTTAGGAAAAAAGAGAGGAGAAAGCCCCAGACCCATACTTGCTAGACTCCTACGATATAAGGACTGTGGAAAGCTTCTTTCGCTGGGACATCGTTTACGGGGAACAAACTACAAAATGTACCAAGATCTTCCTTTCGAGATTGTCGAACGTAGGAGAGCACAGATGGACACCTTCAAAAAGGCAAGACGCAATAATATTCCCGCAACCTTCAGCAAAGCCCAGCCAGACAAACTGTACGTAAGGGGAAAATTATGGCCTTTTGGAATGCCATTAGAACTGTGAGTTGAATAACACAAGTCTTAAAAATCTAAGTTTTTAACTTTTAGTATTTTTCTTCAACAACTTATGTCCGTTATTTCACCTGAAGATTTCTGTATTTAGTCAAAATTATGATCGGTGGACGGGACGGAAAACACGCTTCTGTCGCAATATATCTCCTTTCTTGAACTTTGCTTGCTTTTTCGATTCTGGAAATTAAGCAAGCTAGATTTCAACACAAATGCCGCGCTCAGTCGGTGACCATTTTTATTTCGTTTTGGTGTTTTCATGTAGTTGTATGTTCTCTTACTTTTTTCTTCGGGGAAAAAGTGTCCTACAGCTTTGTAGATATTTCCTTTGAAAGACCTTCTAATCTTGATTCTATGAAACTCCGTCCAACAAATGTTTGTTTTATGGATATCAACTCGAACAGTTTTGCATTCGAAATACCGCTTCAGCTCAAAAGGTGCAAATCAAACAGGTAACACCTCATCTTTGCTGGTTCACTGTTTAAAACAATACCCTGTAATTAACAGTAGTAATGGCTGAACTAAAAATTGCATCTATGAATGTCAGGGGAATAGGAAACAATAACAAGAGAAGAGAGACATTCAACTGGCTCAGAAACAAACAACAATCAATTATCTTTTTGCAAGAAGTACACTCTACGGAAGCAACCGTTGTATTGACAGGTGGAGATCTGAATGGGGCTACAAAGCTCTTTTTAGTTGCTTTTCAGGCAACTCAGCAGGCTTTTGCATTCTCTTTAGCAACAATTTTAAATTTGATATTTTGAAAACCTTTTCTGACCTCTCCGGACGTTATATTGTATGCAATATTGAAACTGACGAAAAATTGTTCACCCTTGCAAACATTTACACTCCTAATGAAGACGACCCGTCCTTTTTAGGCAAGTTTTTGATCACTTACACGAGTTTGCGTGCGAAGAAATAATTTTGGGAGGTGATTTCAGTCTCGTTTTGGATGTTAAGGAGGATAAGAAGGGCGGTCTTCCCAGAACCTACCAAAATTCTTTGAAAATAATCAATCAAAATTGCGAAGAACTTAACTTAACCGATATATGGAGAACGCTGATCGCTGATAAACACAGATATACATGGCGCCGGAAGAAGGCAGAGATTCAATGCAGCCTTGATTTCTTTTTAATAAGCTCAGATTTAATCTGTGATATCAACTTGGCAGACATTGTGCCCGGGTACAAAAGCGATCATTCAATGATATTGCTTAAAATAGCCCTACACTACAACCCAAGAGGAAGAGGCTTTTGGAAGTTAAACACCTCGCTCTTTAAAGAGGAGGAATATTTGAACTTAATCAAAACAACTATTTACCAAACAAACAGGGAATACCAGTCTGACAACTCGGTTAATTCGGCCCTGCTCTGGGATATGATTAAAATGAAAGTAAGAGAAAAATCGATTGCATATGCAGCAGCTTAAAACTACAAAACTAAGTCCCGTGAGGATATCCTTTACAAAGAAATATCAGGTTTGGAAAAAGAATTGGATGAAAACACTGCCCTAAACGACACACAAAAATCGCTGCTACAGTCAAAACTTGATAATTTTAGAAGTGAGATGGAAGACATTATTGAGTATCATACAAAGGGTGCCATTTTACAGTCGAGAACCCGATGGCATAATGAAGGAGGAAAGAACACAAAGTACTTTTTAAATCTAGAACAACGACATTACAGACAGGGAACAATTAGTCGCTTAAAGAATAGCGAAAACGACTTTGCAACCACAGATAAGGAGATCCTTCGTGAATGCGAGTCTTTTTTCAACGATCTTTATTCTTCTAAGATGAAAACTGATTCGTTACTTCCAGAAACTGACTTTTTTGTCTTAAGCAACGAAGAACGCGATTCCATTGAAGGTCTATTGACTGAATTGGAATGTCTCAACGTTTTGAAAGATATGGAACCAGACAAAAGCCCGGGAACGGATGGCTTACCTTCTGAATTTTACCAAATGTTTTGGAGTGAAGTTTCCAAACCTCTGCTAGAAGTTTTGAGATCGGCCAGCTGTCTATATCCCAAAAACGAGGAATAATAAAACTTATTCCCAAGAAGAGTGAAAAACTTTACTACATCAAAAACTGGAGGCCGCTTTCACTCTTAAACTGCGATTACAAGATAGCTACAAAAGCAGTTGCAAACCGCCTGAAGACCCATCTCCACAAACTGATGAACAATGACCAGACTGGCTTTTTGAAAGGACGGTTTATAGGAGAGAACATACGTCTAATTGACAGCGTTATTAATTCCACCGCTGCCAAAAAAATTCCCGGACTTCTACTTTTCCTTGACTTTGAGAAAGCGTTTGACACATTGGAATGGTCTTTTATACAAAAAAGCTTCTTTCTTTCGGATTTGGCCCTTTCATTGTCCAATGGTTTAAAACCTTTTATAACAACACTGAAAGCTGTATTATGAACAACGGCTGGGCAAGCAACTTCTTTTCGGTCCACATGGGTGTCCGCCAAGGCTGTCCTCTCTCTCCCGACCTTTTTATTCTTTCAGCCGAATTTCTAGCCAAAGCAATCCGGAAAAGTACAGGCATAAGAGGTTTATTAGTTAAAGATACTAAAATTAAATTAAGTCAATATGCCGACGACACAACTTTAATTCTTGACGGTTCAGAAAAGTCACCCACTGAAGCCCTGGGGATCTTAGAAAGCTTCGAGAAAGTTTCAGGTCTCAGACTAAACAGTAAAAAGACTGAGGCTCTTTGGATAGGCTCTTGTGCAGGCAAAAGTGAAAAACTTCACCCAGTAAAATATTTCAATTGGCAAAATACAAAGATTAAAGCGCTCGGAGTTTGGCTATCAACCGACCCGGAAATTACAATCAAACTTAACTTCGTCGAAAAAATGGAAAAAATTCGGAACTGCTAGGGCTGCTGGGCAGTTCGAAGACTAGGCCTTATCGGGAAAATAACAGTTCTTAAGAGTTTGGTTGCCTCCCAAAAAATTCATCTTTTGTCGCCTGTTCAAATCAATTTTCAAATTTTTAAACAAATAAATTACCTCTTTTGACTTTCTTTGGAACAGTAAAGGGGATAAAATCAAGAGAAACGTTATCACCCAAAACTATGGCAACGGAAGACTTAGAATGATCGACATTATATCTTTTAAGAAAGCCCTAAAGTCCGTGTGGATAAGAAAGTACCTG
The DNA here is from genome assembly GCA_022496165.2 of Catalaphyllia jardinei. NCBI lineage: Eukaryota > Metazoa > Cnidaria > Anthozoa > Scleractinia > Caryophylliidae > Catalaphyllia > Catalaphyllia jardinei. The sequence goes on along the minus strand of CM042751.1, from coordinate 18,881,978 downwards.
GACGAAAGTAACAAAGGGAAATCGAAACTTTTTTTTGACGCTGAGCTAACCCTAACCCTAACCCTAACCCCTGTGGATAAGAAAGTACTTGGACGAAAGTAACAAAGAGAAATGAAAACTTTTTTTGACGCTGAGCTCGAAAAAATTGGAGGCTAAACTGTTTTTAGGGGTAACCTCGACATAAAAGACACGAAGAAGCTTGCTAACGTACTGTATTCGTAGCGTATGTAATTCGTATTGTAGGCTAGTAGCGAAAGTACCTCTCATTGCAAGTATTGTAAGTGTTGTTTTCGAAGTAGAGTATAGTATTGTTTAAAGGGGGTAAGTTTCTAAAGAAACTGTGGTGCTGCGTCGGTGGGAGTATTACAAGATAATTTGGTTTATCAACTGAGTTGATAATGTGAATTGGCCACTGCAAAGAGATTCGGAAGCTGACGTTTCGAGCGCTAGCCCTCCGTCGGAGCGAATCGAGGAATTGTGGGTTGTGTGTGGTTTATCTACAGAAATATGGAGCTACGCTATTGGTTGGTGCCTGGAAATGTGAGAAACAACAGAATAAATTAGTTGAATGAAAAGCGTTCGTTGATACCGTGAGGATTAAGAGTGCCGATTTGAAAAATAAATTTTTGTTCTAGAGTTTTGCGACTTTCTGTGCTTCCTTGATGAAGGGAGAGGCCGCAGACTGTCATATGTTGCGTAGAGTGATTCGGCAGATTAAAGTGTCTAGCGACCGGTTTAGATGCGTTTTTGTCGTCTTTCTCTACGTCGCGAAGATGTTCTCGAAATCGGTCGCCCAGTCGTCTACCTGTTTCGCCGATATATAACTATTTGCAAAGGGTGCAAATTATACAGTAAATGACATTGGCTGAGGTACAGGTAAAATGATCATTGATTTTAATGGATCGCTTGGGTCCCGACAATTTCTCAACGTTGCAAATGCAAGGACATGTTTTGCATCGTGCGCGTGCACATTTAAAAGTACCAGGTTGTTCACTCTTTGAAAAGCACTTCTGACTAAAAAGTTACCTATGTTTTTGTCGCGTTTGAATGAAATTAATGGCGGTTGCGAAAAGATTCTGCCAGTATCGGGATCATTTTGAAGTAATTTAAAGTTTTTTAGAATGATGGATTTAACTGCGTGGTTGTGAGGGTGAAAAGTGAGAGTGAATGGAATTCTATTGTTATTCTCCTTCTGAGACGTTTGTAGTGCTGACTGCCGATCAATTTGTTGGGCGCGACGATGGCCTGCTTCAACAACAGAGGCAGGATAGCCACGTTTGCCGAAAAACTCGCACATTTCCTCTGATTTTAAGGAAAAATCAGAGTCTTCACTACAAAAGCGACCAAGTCTAAGAAATTGAGAATAAGGAATGGAATTCTTGACATGTGATGGATGAATACAACAAATAACTATGAGAATCTGTGGGTTTGTAGTACGCGCTGGTGCATAAACCGTTGCCTTCGACAAAAACTTTAAGATCTAGAAATGCTAAAGAAGAATCGGAAATTCCCCAGGTATATTTAAGAGCCGGATGAAACGAATTGACAGCAGTTATAAATTGATTGAGTTCCTCTCTGGTGGAGGAGGTAGCGCCGACACAGTCGTCAATGTAGCGACAGTAGAGGTCAGGTTTGGGGTCGTTGTATTGATTGAAAAATTGGTGTTCAATGCAGCCTACGAAAAGATTGGCGTAGCTGGGTCCCATTTTGGTACCCATGGCCACACCATTGATTTGTTTATAATAACTGTCGGCGAATGAAAAACAGTTAAGTGTTAAAACTAGTTCAGCCAAACGGAGCAGTGTTTCCTAGCTTGGTTCCTTAACAGTGCGTAGATAAAAAAAAAATGTTTGAGGGCTAGAAGCCCTTCGCTATTAGGGATGCCGGCGCAAAGAGATATAATATCCATAGTGAAAATAAGTTTGTCTTCGCCCAGGAAATTGAAATTGCGAAACATTTGGAGTGCGTGTTAACTGTCTTTAACATATGACGCTAAAGATCTGACTATAGGTGCCATAATTTTCTCCAAATAGCTAGAAATAAGTTCGCTAGGGCAACTGCATGCAGAGACAATAGGTCGGCCTGGGTTGTTAGGTTTGTGAATTTTAGGTAAAAAGTAAATACATGAAGTTCCATGAGTTGTGATGACGAGATTAGTAGCAGTAGCCGGCAATTCTTGTTTGACTATAAGATCATTAATAGTGCTCTTGACAATTTGTTGGTTAGTGGAAGTGAGATCTTTTTCGACTTTAGCATAAAAGGAGGTGTCAGAAAGTTGCCGCAAAGTTTCTTTTTGGTAGAGGTCGGCCCGCCAAACAACTAAAGTGCCGCCTTTGTCGGCCGCTTTGACAATTATGTCTTTGCGTTTTCGTTCCCAACTCGGCTATTTTATCCTTTTGATCGGGGCAGACTTTGATCGCGTGCTAGGCAACCACTTCTGAACCGTGAGCGCGCGTCACGTAATCAACAAAACAACGCTAAATTGTATAAATTTTCGTCGAGCTTCATCTAAACACTTGACTACCATTGAGCCTGAAGCTTACCTTTTCTTCTTAAAATCGTTATTGTCAAGTATTCGCGCGAAAAAAAACATGATGGTAGGTTACTGTTGTACTTGTCAAGTTTGTGGAAGTCCGATAGTTATCACATCTGTCGAGTGTTCACGTGAAAAGAAACATGATGGTAGGTAAATCCGAAGCTTCTCCACAGCAGTAGTTATGTAATTTTTGTAGTATATAAACGATGGTTAGGAATATTCTTGTAATTAAAATCTCCTGAAGAGTGAGCGATCACGAAACAGGCTTGTAAGGATAAAAGTGTAGTTTTTTTCTTTTTTCAATATATATTACGCTCTACTTTAATGTATTGAGCACTGCACTACGGAAAAATCAAAAGATAGGTTTCCTATGTATCTATATTATATATATAATATAATAATATAATGAATTGAAGATTTCATCAGCTATTAAAGTGCTCAATAGTAAAACTAGAGGGATGCGTAGATTTGCAGAGTTGGATTATTTGATCGAAAACATTTATTGCTACTCAGAGTTTCATGCTCCTTGCGGAGCAATCATCAGGCAACTGCCAAAAATAATGGATACATATACCAAAGAAACGTTCTTTCTGATACTTCCTCCCTATGTTGCCATACGTATCTCACAGTTGTCAAATGGAACGAGGGGGTTAAATATGGCAACAAACTGAAGGACATAGATGATTTTGTCAAACGGCTAACCTGTCTATCTATGTCTGATAACGGATTTCCCATTGGCTGAATAGGCGTACAAAATCGTTTACGAACGCAGATCACAATAAAGATTTCCGAAGTTCGGTGTACATTGAAAACTACTGGCGGCCATTTGAGGTCACTTTCAAAGCAGGTCGAAGAAAAATGGAAGATTTCTGAGCACATCGGAAGATCACCCCAGCATTATTGGAATGTATCTTAATACCTTCGAAACTTGTTGAAGATAAATGAAAGACCAAGGGTACTGCCTTTTGCCTGAGTAATAAATGAACAGCGAAAGACGGCAGACAAAGTTTTCTTTTTTAAACAGGTGATCACTGACGTAGGTTTTCTCTCGTGCAAATTTAAATAATGAAGAACTCCGTTGTAAATTTTCCTAATTAACAAATAGAGTGTTTCTGTTTAGGTACTATCATGCAGACCGATAGTTCCGAGACATAAACACTCTATTGTCTCTATTGTCTATTGTCACTCTATTGTCTATTGTTCACCACTAAACTTTCTTCCGCACGCTTTTTCAAAATTCAATTAGACTTCAATTGAATTATTTTGAAGATTTTGAGACGAAACCCGTGAAAGCCAAATATAAAATTTGAAAAAGAAAACAAACAGAAACCCTTAGTACAATTTCAGTTGTTTATTTTCTACGAAACCCGCTTCATTACAGAAAAATTTTCACGGACGACTACTATTTTCGGCGCACGGGCACTGTGATAGTGGCCCTTGGCGGATGAACACTATCGCGTCACGTGATTAATTTAAACCAATAAGAATCGGAGAAAATTTAGTGGTAAACTATAATTATTCTTTGAAATTGCACTCGAAATGGTATGATTACCTATGCGTGAAAATAAAATTATCAGAATTTCTCAGTGATATTGATTAACGCTCTCCAGTAGAATTCATAACTGAAAGTAGTGTGAATGTGGATTAAAACTAAGATGGTTGTGTGTTCTTAAAGAATGTCACCGAAACTTACACGAAAACAATTTTGTATTGATTTCTCTCTGTTATGGCTCAGTGAGGATGCCTTGAACCATGGAATGAATATTTCTGAAATCTTTTCACCGTTGTGTGTCAGGTTTTGATTTCATTAAGAGAAGAACATCTTCGACGAAAGACGACAATTTTCCAAAGATTTCCATGAGTCTATGACTGACCAATCCATTGTGAATATTAAAGCTTCAGATGTGAACATATACGGACTCACGTTATGCTTGAGTGACACCAATCAACCATTGGCGCCCATTAGCGCCCTTCTCTGTAATAATTACCATTCTAAACAGACTTGACTTCAACCTTGTTAGGCAGTTTTGTGTCAAGTTTTCATTAACACAAAAACATTGACGAAAGACATTAACTTTCCAAGGATTTCAACAATTCAGCGGTCGTTGCACTCGCCATTGCTATTCCCCTCTAACATAACAGGCATTAAGTATTGGGATTATTTTATTTTGTTAGTGGTGCTCACTGAAAACTTCTCATGTTAACCGGCTTAATTTGGATTGGATATCAGGACACGAATACTGCATTTGGATGCCAACAATTCCTTTCGTTCTTCCCTTCTTTGCTCTATCTTCTGCCCGGTTGCGCCCCTAGGAAAGCCTGAGATATTCTAGATCTATGTTGCACATTAGTTGGCTAGTTGGGTTCAGAGTATTACGGCAAATTAAAAATCCTTCAGTTACGATGTTTTTCGCGAAGAGACCGTCCACGGGGCAGCAAAGCAAGGCGGCTTCTAGGACGGAATCCTTGCCAGAGCTCAAGCGGCAGCTCAAGATTCTCCGAGACAATGGCCTCTCTGGCACATTTTCTTGAGGCAATTATTCTATACAATTTTTTGAGTGCTTTCCTTCATGTCTAATTTCATTCAGATAGTACTACATTTACCTTAGCAGGCAGCCTTTCAGACCTCATCTACAGTTTCGGTCAAGATCATTCGCAAAGCTCGCAAGGCCAACTAGAACTCCATTGCGATGGTTCTAACAGTTTCTTCAAGCAATATAAAGTTAATGAACAGTGAACAATAATGCTTATGGTTTATTGACCAAGCGTGCGCCTGCTTAAGGTAAGGCCCCGTTTAATTAAACGTCCCATTTTACATGCGCCCAATCAAATACTAATTTTAGTCGACTCGAATGAATACGTTCGACTGATTTGATTTAAACGTCCCAAATTCTCTATTGATGGTTTAAAGCTATCTCTAGAGACTGAAATGACAACAGTCTGGCTGCCATGTTAGATGATAAAAACAAAAGAAGCTTGTTCAGTAAATCTTTAATCATGCAATGTCTCCCATTTTGGGGGGCGATGATCTGGATGATAAGCTACGTGAAAATCTACGATTGTTCGAGTACGAAGAAGACTAGTAAATTCGTTGGTAAGTTTCAAGGTGAATAGGCCCTTTGCAGTTTACGATCACATGGTGGAAAAACCGCCATGTGCGCTGGAGAGCAAACCGCCCAGGCCACTGGGACATTCAAAACAAAAGAATATTAAGTTAAGTCAGGAGCCATAATCAGGGACGGGGACGCTCGCCATTTCTAGTATTGGGGTTGGCGCCATAATATGGGACAATTTTTCTATTTTTAGAACAAATTGCGCCATCGCCTGCGGCACACGCGTGTACATTGCTGCAAGGATTTTCGCGGATGTCGCGCAGGGGAAGTGGCGTCCGAAATTCCCGAAATCGTTTATGCTTTTGGCCCACAACTCAACGCCTTTATGGCTGTTGGAATTTTGGTTAAGTATATTCGTCGTAAGACGTAAGTTGCTCCAGTTTGAGTGAAGACAGTGCCGAATTTATATAGTTTGATGTTTGGATATAGCAGCATTTAGGCCCAATAAGTGACGACAGGTTTATGTCTGCAGATGCTGCGTAGTTGTTTGCGTAAAAATCCAATAAATTGTCTGTTGTCGATGAATAAGAGCGCTCGCTTACGCGTGTTTTTCACAGCTAGAAAACATGAGCAATTAGACTTCGCACTTTGGTGTGAAAACGTACATCGAACTCATATAATATTTCTGGTTTTTGGCTATGTTTAAGGTTGATTAATGTTTGAGAACATATTAAAAGCTTTGCTGAAGATATGTGAATACAGCAGAAATAATCAGAAAAGTTACTACGACGCTTTTAATAAACTCGAATAAAGATTGAGTCAAAACTCCTAGTCTGTTTTATTTTCGCAGTGGAAAGTTTCACTATGTGAAAGAAACACACATGATGTTAGTAGCCTTTTGGTGAACGTTGGTGAAAATAGTTACTCTGCCGACTGAGCTACGAGGTCGGACAGAGAAAGTCGGGGACGATTTAGGTGGTGAATCGTAACGGTAGATCTACTGCGGATGTCGTGGGTTCTATTCCCACCGAGGTCAAAAGATCTTTTCTTTGCCTCGTGTGGTTCCCTGATTCCCTTTACTAGGGCTAACGCCCAGTGGCTTATTCATGGGTTCAACTAGCACTTAAATTTGCCCTTCGAGCTAATTCTCTCTTCCACCGTTATTTGTGTTCTTAGTGCTACGCGGCACCACATTCATATGTACCCTTAGTTTCTCTTCGCCGCGATTCACCACCTAAATCGTCCCCGACTTTCTCTGTCCGACCTCGTAGCTCAGTCGGCAGAGTAAAGCTAGATCTAATCCGGAGGTCGTGGGTTCGATTCCCACCAAGGTCAAAAGATTTTTCCTTTGCCTCGTGTGGCTCCCTGATTCCCTTTGCTAGGGCTAACGCCCAGTGGCTCATGGGTTCAATTAGCACTTTAATTTACACTTCAGAGTTAATTATCTGTTCCACCAATACTCTTATTTTATACTTTATCCTCAAGTGGTGTAAAATTAATTTTGCTATGCGGATGTGAAACAAGGTCAATTTCTTTTGTTATTATTATTATTATTATTATTATTATTATTATTAATTTTTTTTTTGGGGGGGTTATTGTAGAGTTTTATTTTTTTATCCGTATATGTGAGCTGGTGTTCAATCACTAAACGTTACTCTGAATAAGCGTTATAACTTGAGATTAATGATGCCAGATGTTATTAAAAAACAAAGCGGTTGAAGAAGAAATGTTTTAAGTAGGCTCAGATGATTTGATTTAAACGATTTAAAAGTTATGGAATGGCAAAATTTCATTTAAAGTTTTACTTGCGCGTTGCACAAATCTGGCAAGCGTGTTAAACTAATCAATAGTTGTCCGGCGGACTCAAAGATATGATGACAGATTTTTAGTTCGGACTGAACTTCCCTGAGTTAACAACACAACACTTTAAAAGCAAAACAATTCTTAGATTATGAATATTCTAAATGATATATATATTTTTTAATTTCCTGTCATATCAACGAATAAAACTGTTTCTTATCTTTAATGTAATGAACTGGGAATTTTGTTTAATCTGCCAAGCTAAATAAAAACCCAAACCTCTGCAGTGTCCACTGGATAGTATTGAAGACGGTGCTGACATAGAAGCATCAATCTTTCCTAAATAACGTCGTCGAATTTCGAAAAATTGGTTCTCCACCTGTAGAATTAAAATTAGAAAAAGGCATATCAGTTGAAGAACGTTGCACTAACAGAGCAGTCTGGGATAAATCATGGCTTTTGTCACCTGAAGTTTGCCAATTCAAAGCTTGAGAGGTCTCCACAGATAATCTAAAAAGAGTACCGCAGATTCCTCTTCGCGGCCAAAAAAGCGGAAAGGAAGGTCTCAGTCCAGAATGTATGCATCTTTGTAATGAGCAGGGAAACGACCTTTACCAGGTTGTGACCCTTGAAGTAGACAGAGATGTTAAAGAAATGGCCGTTCAAATGCAAGATACTCAATTGATAGCCAAATTGGCAGCATGGGATATGGTTGCAATTGAAGCCAAATATCACTCGGGTATACGTTAGAAGCAGCAGTAAATCGGCGAAACGAGCACCAATGATGATAGTGCAGCAGAAGTAGGTACGTTTGTCGAGTTAATTTCTGGAAAGCTCAGCTGAAAGTGTCGGGAACTCTTTTATTTAAGCTGTCTCGTCTTCACGACCTCTATGTTTACACGTCTTCGTAACCTTCAGGGTCGGATTGTTCAAAGCCTGATAAAGCTAACCCAAATGTTAGTGAAAATTTTGATTTCAGTTATTTGTAACTGTTGGGTGGGGAGTTCTGTTTACATCGTTCGCCCTGCAGTTTTAAGCTGTAATAATCTCAAACTACACCGAACGCTTGAGGTGAAAAACATTTCAAGACAAGAAAAAAAAAATGCTGCAGTTAACGGTTAATCCTGGGTTAACGTTAACCGGATTTAGAACAACCCGGCCCAGAGGTTGATAAGTCTGTCAACAAGACCCGCTAGAAGAATCGAATAATCAGTAGAGCATTATCATGGCGAGATCCAGGTACACTGAGAACCGATGGTAAAAACACGGCACTGGTATTCAACCAAGGCATAGAGACGCTTTGAAAGGATGCCGTGAAAAAGCGCAAAGAAGCGTTCCGTTTTGTAAATGCTGCTAAATATATCCGTAATGATGTCTTCCGGATGCCTAGGTTTTCTTTCACTGGGGGAATTTACCTCAGAGTGCCAGCTCAGATTGGTACGACTCGCAAACAAGAAGTAAGAACTTTGTCAATCAGGTTTATGACCTCGGCTTTAGTGTGAGTTACCAAAGGGTCGATGATATCTTGAACAATTTAGCGACATCTGTTTGCGACCATTTAAAGTCTTTTGGTGTTGTTTGCCCTTTTTCTTTACAAAGTGGCTTATTGATCAGTGTTGATCATGACCCATCCTCTACATCGGCAAAGGACTCATTGCATGGAACTCGGATAGGTTTGTTCCAATTCAATTGTAATTTTTAGCCAATCACCAGTACAAAGGGTTAACCTTTGTTCATCCAGGTCTGTTAAGAGATATCACCTTGCCTGGCACATATTCCTCAGTTCTTCCTGTTTCTATACAAAACATCAGTAGTAAACGTGCCTGCCACGAGTCAAAGAGGTGTGGAACTTTAAGCATTGATCAGCTTTTTATTGCAAGTTCACTGGCTGAAGCACTGTGAACATCGCCTTACCGAGGTGCTTACCAAAAGTGTCCATCTTTCATGGGCTGCTTATCACGCGTCTGTAACAGAACTGCCCAACTCTTTGCAATGCTTGTACAGCTTGTTGCCATTGTTTTACGAGAAGGCTGCCACAGTAGCTATGTGAAACATGGTATGTTTTTGATAAAGGAGGCCACGGGATTGAACCCAGGCCACATTCCTGTCACTGTCTGTGATCAGCCCTTTTTACCATTGCAAAAGTTGTTCAGTGGAACTGGCCTGCTTCACACGGAGAAACGTTCACGTTGTCATGCTGGGGGCCTACACATTGAGATGGTTCTGTGTGCCATGTGCGGTGACCTTTTAGCTGCATCTGGCTGGACTACAGCACTAATTGAGGCAGGGATAGCGTCCGGTGGCACATCAGATGCCTTTCTTAAAGTAGCACATTTGACAAACACTAGACGTGTCCACCAAATAAGTTATATCAGTTCTTAATTTATGTAATACATGAAAATAATCGGTTCGCGTTTGCTTAAAATTATACTTGTGGTAAGTCCATATATATTTAATTTCTGTTTGTTTACTAGGATGCCCTCTTGAGTCATTCTAATCTTTACAAGGCAAACATCTGGGCATCCCTTGATGAACAACAAGATTGTCCATCCGCATCTGATTTGGATGGAAAATGGACAACGATAGATGGAGACCTCCCTGGACCGTACTTTAAGAAACCTCTAATTAAAGCGTGAAGTGAATTACTGAAGTAGTGTGGATGCAAGAAAGGTTGCTTAGTGGTCCTTGCAAATGTTACAAGGGCAATCTATTATGCGTTGAGCTCTGTAGTTGCTCTGGAGGCTGCCAGAACACAAATCCTTAGAAATGAAGCAACATTGAACAACAACAATTTACGATATCTAGCGGAAGGAGTTAAAACTGAAATGTGTAAAACTCAACAAAAACACACCTTGGTGTAAGCGTGCCCAGAGCATTATGATGCGTAATAAGCACATTAACACAACAGCCTCGCTTTTATGTAGGTGTTTGATGGGCCTCCTGCCTCCCCGGAAAGCCAAATCACGTGGCAACCCTTGTATCCACAAAAATCTATCCCAAAGTAACGTTCTTTCTTTGTCAAATGAAACAAGAGGGTTAAATATGGCAACAAACTGAAAGACATAGATGACTATGCAAACGGCTAACCTGTCTATCGATGTCTGATAACTGATTTTCCATTTCTTGCTAAATAGGAGTGTAAAGTGGTTTGCAAGGGCAGATTACAATAAAGATTTCCGAAGTTAGTTCGAAATAGGACGAAAACTACCGACAGCCATTTGAGGTCACTTTCAAAGCAGGTCGAAGATAAATGAAAGTTCCCGAGCACTTCGGAAGATCACGCCAACTCTTCAACAACTTACTCAAAAATGTTTGGCCTGCAAAATTAGAACAGGCGGATTAGCGGGGCCAGCGCGATACAAGAGCGCGCGCGCCAAGCGCGAGAACGAGCGCGAAGCGTGTGAGGCGAGAAAAATCTTTTACCGCTTCTACCTTCGCACGCAACTCGCGCTTCGCACTCGCCTCGAAATACGCAAAAAATTACGCCTGTTCTGCAGGCTAAAAATGTTCGAAGAGTTGTCACCTTATCAGAGTGTTTGTTCAGTAATACCCTCGAGACCTGCCTCGAGTTGCTGCCTTTTGCCTGAGTAATCAGTGAATAGCGAAAGACGACATACTGACATAGTTTTCTTTTTCAAACAGGTGATCACTGACGTAGGTTTTCTCTCGTGCAAATTTGAATAAAGAAGCACTCAGCTGTAAATTTTTCTAATTAATATTTGAAATTGCACTCGAAATCGATTAACGCTCGCCGGTGGAATTCATAACTGAAAGTAGTGTGAATGTGGATTAAAACTGAGATGGTTATGTCTTCTTAATGAATGCCACCAAAACGTACGCGTGGTATGGCTCAGTGAGGATGCCTTGAGCCATGGAATAAATATTTCTGAAATCCTTTCACCGTTTAGTGTCAGGATTTGATTTCATAAAGAGAAGAACATCTTCGACGAAAGACGACAATTTTCCAAAGATTCTATGACTGACCAGAGTCTATGACTGACCAATCCATTGTGAATATTAAAGCATCAGATGTGAACATATACGGACTCACGTTATGCTTGAGTGACACCAATCAACCATTAGCGCCCATTAGCGCCCTTCTCTGTAATAATTACCATTCTAAACAGACTTGACTTCAACCTTGTTAGGCAGTTTCCTGTCAAGTTTTCATTAACACAAGAACATTGACGAACGACATTAGCTTTCCAAGGATTTCAACAATTCAATGACTGTCGATTGTAAATATTAAAACATCAGATGTGAATAAAACCGTCTCGGTTACGCTTGACACCGGCAATCCGTGTAGCATCGTTCTCTGGAGGAATTACCATTCTAAACAGACAGTTTGCATGATTCCAAGGTCGCTACGAATTTAGTATTGTTACAGTTTTCAAAGCGTTCACCGTTTGAGGACTTCGTTTCAAGATTTTAGCATGTTGTTATCTTTAGTGAGGGTGAGCGGTCGTTGCACTGGCCATTGCTATTCCCCGCTAACGTAACAGGCATTAAGTATTGGGATTATTTTATTTTGTTAATGGTAGTCACTGAAAACTTCTCATGTTAACCGGCTTAATGTGGATTAGATATCAGGACACGAATTCTGCATTTGGATGCCAACAATTCCTTTCGTTCTTCCCTTCTTTGCTCTATCTTCTACCCGGCTGCCCCCGGCTGCGCCCGAGATATTCTAGATCTATGCTGTACATTAGTTGGGTAGTTGGCTTCAGAGTATTACGGCGAATTAAAAATCTTCGAGTTGCGATGTATTTTGTGAAGAGACCGTCAACGGGGCAGCAAAGCAAGGCAGCTTCTAGGACGGAATCCTTGCCAGAGCTCAAGCGGGCACATTTTCTTGAGGCAATTGTTCTACACAATTTTTTTTAAGTGGCGCGGCTTTCCTTCATATCTTATTTCATTGAGATAGTAATACATTTACCTCAGCAGGCAGCCTTTCAGACCTTATATACAGTTTCGGTCAAGATAATTCGCACAGCTCGCATGGCCAACTAGAACTCCATTGCGATGGTTCTAACAGTTTCTTCAAGCAATATAAAGTTAATGAACTGTAAACCGAATAATGCTTATGGTTTATTGACCAAGCGTGAGCCGGCTAAAGGTAGCGCCCGGTTTAAACGTCGCAGTTTACATGCGCCCAATCAAATACTAATTTTAGTCCACTCGAATGAATACGTTCGGCTGATTTGATTTAAATGTCCGAAATTCTCTATTGATGGTTTAAACCGATCTCTAGAGAATAAAATGACAATAGTCTGGCTGCCATGTTAGCTTATAAAAACAAAAGAAGCTTGTTCAGTAAATCTTTAATCATGCAATGTCTCCCGTTTTGGAGGATGATCAGCTACGTGAAAAGCTACGATTGTTCGAGTGCGAGGACGACTAGTAAATTCGTTGGTAAGTTTTAAGGTGAATAGCTATTAATAGGCCCTTTGCAGTTTACGATCACATGGTGCAAAAACCGCCGTGCGCGCTGGAGAGGAAACCGCCCAGGCCACTGGGACATCCAAAACAAAAGAATATTAAATTAAGTTGCTTTGTTTTGGATGTCCCAGTGGGCGGTTTGCTCTCTAGCATGGCTATGTGTTCGTAAACTGCAAAGGGCCTATTTCTTCGATCCCACGAAGATATGTTTATAACAGTTGGGGTGCGTATCTTTAAGAAAATCCAAGATTGGATTCTTAAAGAAACGCATTTTTAGAACCATCGCAATGGAATTCGTTAGTTCGTTAGTTTACACTCGTGGCTTTAACATACATGCATACCACACTTATAACATGACAGGACACAAGTGATTTCTATTATAGGTATGTCATCCCGAAGAGACTTTTGTTTTGCGGTTGAGGTAAGTGTTATAATATGTCAATGTCTTGTTGCTTATCTTCGGCATTGGGAAAGTGTTGCCATTTTGATTTCCCGTAAGAGCGAAGATAACGTGCAGCCCCGACCTTGAGAGCTCACAGTTGCATGACCTTCGGTTTAAGATGGCGCCAAGGAAAGAATGTTATCTTTTTGCTTGCGGCATCAATCCAGATCTTATTTGGAAAGAAACTCGGTGTGTCGGACACAAACGTGCTTGTTTTACAAGGCAGATACGGATTTTTTTAAGAAAAGAGCGATGGTTTTCCAGAAGTTGCGCGAGTAGAAATTGCATGCGATCGTTTGGCCAACGAGTCGTTTCGCCAACGACTCGTCCGCCAACGTCCTAAGTAGCTTTACGTCCTACAAGATATTGGTAATCTCTTTAGTGCGCTATAGTGGAAGGATTCCTCCAGACAGTTAACAGCAGTTGATAAGGTGATATTAAACTTGGACTTATCTGTTTAATAAAAATTTCGAACAGCCGACGGGTCATTAGAGTAAGTGCACGACAGAAACCCTTTCTGTACTAACTTTTTTCTATCCAAGCGAGTGAGATTTTTACTTTCGAAGTGCCAGAAATTCCCAAAAAGCAGAGTAAGCCCTGGATAAGTGCTACAAGTTGGAAGAAAATCGACTAAAGAAGATTTTGTAAGGCTAAAGTTGATTCAACCAGGTCAGAGAGACTAAAAGCAGTATTCAGAGAGGAATACCAAGCTAAAGACAATGAAGTGAAAAAAGAACTGAGGAGAGATAGGAGAAATTGGATCGGACCAGATTGTTAGGGATGCCGAGAAAGCAGTGAAAACGGACAATGTGAAGGCGATATTTGATGCTACGAGACAATTTTAAGGCAAACCAATTAGAAGAACAGACTCAGTAAGGAGTAAAGAAGGCATCCTTCTAACAAAAGAGGAAGAGGTAAAGAAAAGGTGGAAGGAGCATTTTGCTGAAGTTCTAAATAGACCTCCACCCACAAGGTCAGAAGTAGAGAGTGAAGGTTGTGAGCCACTCGAAATTGAAACAGGTCCTGTTACACATGCAGAGATCAGGACTGCTATAAAACAAATGAAGAATGGAAAGGATGGTGGTGTTGATGGCATGACAACAGACCTGATGAAGGCAGATCTTGAAAGTACAGTAGCTGTGTTGTATGAATTGCTCTTGAAGATCTGGGAAAGTGAAAGGGTACCTAACGACTGGAGATGTAGGTTGATCATTCGTCTCCCTAAGAAGGGAAATCTCATGGAATGTGGAAATTGGAGAGGTATAACACTGCTACCTATGGCCGCAAAAGTATTGGGCAAAGTGATTATCACAAGAATTAGGGATACTGTTGACACCAGGCTTAGACAAGAACAAGCAGGGTTTAGGAGAGGAAGGGGGGCAATCGAGCAAGTAATTGAGTGGAATGCCAACCTGTATGTTTGTTTTGTGGATTTCGAGAAGGCTTTTGATGGCACTGACAGAGGTATTCTATGAGAAATAACGAAAGAGTATGGTATTCCACCAAAATTGATTACAATGGTGAAGGCAATGTATGAACAGAGCAAATGTGCTGTTGTAGACGGTCCTGGAAGTTACGACTGGTTTGATGTAAAGACAGGGGTGAAACAAGGCTGTTGCATGTCTTGATTTCTCTTTCTTCTAGTGATTGATTGGGTTATGAGGAGGAATATTGAAGGAAGGCGAACTGGGATACGATGGAAATTCGCGAACATGCTAGAGGATTTAGACTTTGCTGATGATGTGGCTCTTGTTGCAAGTGGGATAGTGGACATGCAAACAAAGGTTGAAAATCTTAACATAAACGGGAAGAAGGCCGCGCTGAAGATTAAGATTAACTTGGGAAAAAACAGTGGTAATCCAACTAGAAGGGAGTGATATTGAAGAGGTAGAGAAGTTTGTATATCTTGGTGCTACAGTCACAACAACAGGTGGTGCAGTTGAGGATATAAGAGCCAGGCTGGGAAAAGCACAAGGAGTCTTCTGCAACTTAAAGAACATCTGGAAGAACAGCCAACTCAGCATAAACACCAAGCTGAGGATTTTTAGATCTAGTGTACTGGCTGTCCTTCTCTATGGCTGCAAAACCTGGCGAATGATTAAAAGCGACGAAACCAAGCTTAATGTTTTCCTCCACAAATGCCTACGACGAATTCTGAAGATTTACTGGCTTATGAAAGTGACAAATGAAGAGAAAAGATTCAAGACGAATATGGAAGAGATCACTCAACAGATAAAACGTAGACGCTGGAAACTGACTGGGCATGTGCTGAGGAAAAGTGTAAATGAGAACACGAGGATAGTCTTAACATGGATCCCAGAAGGAAGACGTAAGAGAGGTAGGCCGAAGGAGACATGGCGAAGAACGGTAGAGAGAGAACTAGGTGAACTTGGGTTCAAAGGTTGGGCAGAAGCTGGTAGTTGTGCGAAAGACCGAGAAGCTTGGAGAGAGAACGCAA
>CM042751.1:18836132-18849241 GCA_022496165.2 Catalaphyllia jardinei | reverse complement strand
GGCTGAGATTTTGAAAACAATATAATTTTGTGCAAGCACATTACAATTATCCATATTTTACTCAACCGTATATAATTATTCCTTCCTCTGAACGGCAAAAATAGTTAAAAAGACAACAAAGCCGTATGTTCGATGCTTAAAACATTTCTGCAAGACATCTGGCTTAAACAGAAATAATATACAAACTGCGCTTATAAACATGACAAAACAACCAACAAATGGTGGAAAAAACTTTGATAAATGACTTAAAGTTTCGTATGCCTCAACCTACATCCTCAGAAGTGACGGTTGGATATAATACAATAAGATTTAAATGTTTAAGAGAAAGACTGGAACCTAATTAAGACAATTGGGAAAAACTGATCATATATCCGACAGTCACTTCTGCATGCGTTGTTTTGTCATGTTTGTAACCGCAGTTTGTATATTATTTCTGTTTAAGCTGAAATGGCCGACGAAAACGAATTGTCACAATATCAGCGGGTTTGCAGGTATTTAAATTATTTTAATTTCTATTATTTATTTATTGAAATTTAAATTAATGTAATTAAACTAATGTAATGTAATTAATGTAAAATTAATAATTAATACATTGTAACCTATTAATGATTTTTAGAACAGTAAATAAATCAATCAATCAATCAATCAGACTTAATTGCCTGCAGTTTCACTGTTTGGCTGCCAAATTTACTTCAACGCCAACCAGACACCAACCACATGTAGTTGATAACCCAATACAATCCAAAACGCAAATGTCATACGCTACGGTCAAAGAATATTCACGAATATTTTTAGCTTAGAATCGGCTGAAAAAATAGTGGCCGCTCGAGAAAATACGGCCTGTGTATGGAATACTAAGCATTTTACACAACGTTACCTTAAAGATGTCGATGAAGTGATTTAGAGTAAAACTCTTAATGGGCTTCTTAAAATTTCTGTTTCCACCATGAACAATGGAGTTGACGCTGTCTACAAATGCCTTGGCATCAGATGTGATGTCTTTACCAACGAATGTTGCAGAACACGAACATGTGTCACACATGCTGTCAGGCCTACTGCGGCACTGGGATGGGTCAAAGTTCATCTCACCAAAGTAATGTAACAGCTGAACTCTCCTGCATTCTGTTACATTTTCGCAAAACTGCACGACACGGAAGAGATTGTCCATGTCTACCTGTTTAGCGTCCGCATTCTTTTCGCTGCTGTTCTGGATCATTCTATAAGATCAAGTAGATTATTTGATTTCACGAGAAAATGATGCATATACCACTGTTGTCTTCCTTCTCAAGAACCAGCAGGTGAGTTTTACAAAGTATAGACTTCTTGCTACAACGGTTCTAAAGGAAAAAGTGGATTGCTGTGGTCGGGGATATTGACGACCTCGTCCTAAGGCTCCCTCTTTCCCTCGAGATAGTACTCTGGTCACGGCTTGTCACGTGTCTGTTACATTTTACTAGAAAAATAATTGAAGGCAGGGGCAGGAAAGTAAAGATTGTTCACACAGAGCCGCCTACTGAGTCAATTAGTGGAGGTTCCAACCTGTGCGTGGTGAAACCCCGTTCCCAGGGTTTCTTATCTTCCCGTCTTCGTGGAACAAGAGAGGAGGGCAAAACCCTGGGAACGAAGTTATGGCCAGAGCCCAAAGTGGCCGGTCGAGTGCCTATGGGACCCCGACTTTCTCTGTCCGACCTCGTAGCTCAGTCGGGAGAGTGACGGTAGATCTAATCCGGAGGTCGTGGGTTCGATTCCCACCGAGGTCAAAAGATTTTTTCTTTACCTCGTGTGGTTCCCTGATTCCCTTTACTAGGGCTAACGCCCAGTGGGTTATTCATGGGTTAAACTAGCACTAAAATTTACACTTCAGAGTTAATTCTCTGTTACATCATTTGTGCCTATGGGATTATTTGGGGAATACAATAAATAAGTATGACGTAGGCCTAACGCCATGACTTTTATTCTGATAGGTTGAGCTGCACAGGGTGCAATGTGAGAAGAGAAAAATAGGAGCACCTGCTTGGAAGGGCCCCAAATTGTACCGTTAAAAGTCACACCTTTGCGTTTCAAATAGAAAGAATTGTTCTGCAAAGATCGCCAATCAGGTTTTTTTTGTAAAGCGTGATTAACCACTGATCATTGGAACGTATTATAGTATTTCCGGATACCACCGAAGTCTTAAACGCGATGAATACTGCCAAACCGGATGCTCTTTACTTGGGAACTTTGCAATGTTGAGGCAGAATGTTCCTAAACTGACTAACAAAGTTGTTCTGAACTACTTGCGATTTTCAATTTCACTTTTGCTCTACGAAATTGTCAAGTTCCGCGTTTGATATTTGACGAGTTACCTTTTTTGTTTTTTGCTATAGCAAATTTGATGAATAATTGCAAATTGCATCGGGCGAATTATCGATCAATACTGGAACATTGTGCCACAACAAACATTTGATTTGACTGAAATATATTATTATTAATTAATTTACGGTTGCTGCCAATAAGGAGAAATAGTTCCTTCCATACACTTTGACGGATTATACAACTGCAATGCATTTAAGTGCGGACGGGTAATGACCTGGGTTAGATGGGTTAGCTCAGTTTTAGCGCAGGAACTCCGTTTTTCTGTTACACATCCTCTTACTTCTAGTCCCCATACCTCCCCCTGTAAATTGCACCCAAAATGTACTTGCAAAAAGGTCCTGGATCCCTTTTTAATGCAAAGCATCCTACCTTCTTATCCTGGTTGTATCGCCATATAAATAAAAGAGGGTGCATTCAGCCAGTTCACCATCTCTTCCTGCCCGTCCGCATTCCTGGTAGTATCCCTCAAGTGACTTAGGCATTGAGTGGTGGATGACGTATCTGACTGAACCCTTGTCGATTCCCATCCCGAAGGCAATTGTAGCACATACCACCTAGAAAGAGTAAACACACTTTCCAAGTTCGGGTTGTGTTGTAAATACTGTCAGTGTCTTCCAAATGGAGTTGATCAAGGGATGTATGTAGGGTGACACTTTCTTCTTCATATAAAAAAACCTGACGTTTCGGCGATGACGTCCGTTATCAGAACTTTCATCGTCTTCAGGGCAATTCTTAATATTTTGTATTCAGCTCTTACCAATGCACGTTTGAGGTCCTTGGACCTACTCAGGTCATTGAACTATCAGCTATTAACTACAACACACAAGCAACTGAAACTCTTTATGCAGCACATGTACAACTGTTTTGAGCCTACAATCAGATGCACAATTGTCCAGTTTTGATATAACAAAATTCGCACCAAAGCGTAGGGGAATAAAACAAAATAAACTATTCATTCATTCCGCAAAAGCAATGTAAATTATTTGAATCCTTTAACCGTCAGCACCATGCTATTAACCTATTGTTCCGAGACTTCTCTGAAACCATGATAACATTATTGTTTACAAAGTGAGAAGCAAGACCACCCAAAGCCACTTAAGTCTCAAATTCTTTGTAAAGGGTCTATTCTCTAAACTGACCTTGTATCGATCATTTATCCAAGCCTCTTGACATTTCGTCCTTTGTTCGTCTGATAGCCCTGCATGATAAGCTACTGCACTGATACCAGCCTCATTCAAAGAGTCCGCCACACGTTCACAATCATTTCTTGCAAATAGAGAATCCTCAAACTGAGTAACGTTTTAGTTTGTAATATATAGATTTAGCCAAGCCTAAAAGCGGAGCTCCCGGCTGGGCTGTTCAAAGCCCGAGTAAGCCAACGCGGGATGAGAGAGAATTTTGATGTGGGTTTTGAACTTTGCAGTGAGATTTCGTTTATATTGTTTGACCTTCTGTTTTGAGTTTGAATAATCTCAAACTACACAAAACAAAAGCAGTGAAAATTTTTCTAAACAAGAAAAAATTATACTTTGGTTAACTTTTAATCCTGGGATAGCGTCAACCGGATTCAAAACAGCAAATCGAAAGCCAGGACTTGGGTCAGCTCTAAAGTGGAGCCTGCGATGTTGTCAATTGATACTGGTCAGCGAATACTTTGGCTTAACAGGTGTCAATTGACCATAACATGTCAATGTCAAAGATGTCCAATATCACAGGTATCCGCTATAAACCAATGCTGCATATCTCCGTCGCTCATTAGCTGAAGCGCCCACGAGCGATACCGTTAGCCATTTTTACCACGAGCGATTCACGGTCTTCTATGAGTATGGGGCTCTGCTTGGCTGCCTTCGGGCCGCCGGAGCTCCGCTAATGTTTATTACACGAAAAGTACTGGCTAATTTATTGCTCCATGATATGAACGGCTATAGTGGCACGAATCTGGAAATATTCCATTTGCAATTTCTTTAAGGGTTTGAGAGATGACACATGATTTATTTAGAGTTGATTTCCATAAAGGAATTTATCTATGTCAGCTAATCTGTAAATACAGAATGAACGATAAAACTAACGGTTATATTTCGGTAAGAACTATGTCATCATCGGACTAAACCATGCATACAAGATAGCTGTTAAATGGAGAGCTAATAACACTCAAGAGACGAAACAAAAAGGAATACTTGTAAACCTTGCTTTGAAGTGTTCCAAATTGAACTAATGTTGAAGCATTTTCTAGCAAAGTAGACATTACGTAAAGCCAGGGGACATTTGGATTTCCGGGGACAACTGATCAGGTAAGCAAACAACCCAAACCTTTCAGCTTTGACTAAAACAAGTGGCATTCCAAACATCTATAAACCCTAGCTGCCGCAAATAGTTAACGTAGTTAAGTATAGTATGCACTGAATTAACTGGGACTAAGTTACGACATAACTTCTGCAATCACCAACCTGGAGAGACAATACACAATTCCGGAAGAGACAGGGTGTTTTGTCTTTATGTATTGGAGTATTTCTTCCATGACTTTCTTTTTTGGTTTCACAACGAAACGGAGATTGGGTCGATTGAACGTTTGGGTGAACCTGTCATCAGAATGAAGTGCGTTAGCATAACCATTCAGAAACGACCCGTTGCAAACTGTGTTTTGCCAATAAGGGCACTTTTATCGTTTCCGTGTTAGTACTGGGGGAATGTGGGAGGAAAAGATTTTGGTGTTAATGAATCCACTTCTTTATATGGTTTCCTTTCTAGAACAGTGTGTTATTATGTTGACAACCCATATGAAACCAACTTCAGCGCGTTTATGCCATACTGCAATAACACTATTACCGCAACAAGTTAACAAGTTCTGTTCATAGCACACGTTTCCCCTAAACCCGAACCTCATAGTTCAGATCTAATGTTTGTTTCCAAACACATGCCATTCAGGGTTTGATAATAAATGCGGTTTTATGGATCTCGTATCAAATCGTAAGAATGACAATGACATGCAAACCAAAAAATAGAGCTAGGAATCACGACCACATTTATTGGCCAAAGCTTTACAAAACCCGCTTATAGCAGAGCTAATCTAGGCGGGTTGTACTATTTACATCATATTTATAGAGCAAAAAGTGATTTTAATACAGCTGCTAGTTACATACAGGCAGAAGGGTAAAGCAAATTGAAAGGTGTAACGCAGATATTCGGCTACATGCGAATTTGATAGCTATAGGGTATAATAATTACTTGTGTTTAAATTCAATATTAGGGAATGGGCATCAACATAGTAGTCCTCTATCTCAAGTACAGTTAGAAGCAATTTATGAATTTTTCTTTCAAATGCTCTTTTCGTGAGCTTACGCCAATCGGGGTGTAGACAAATCCATAATCTCGTACCAAACGCAGGAAAAGACTTAAGTTTAATATGCAATCTAGATCTCTGTACAAAAAAAATTACCTGCACACGAGAAACGCGTGTTGTATGCATGAACGTCAGATGAATGTACAAAAAGTTCACGAATGTTTTTAGGTGTAGAATGAGTAGAAACATCATGCATTGTGGTAGAGACCGTTTCAAAGTAGAGCATATTAACAGGTAAGATGTTGGAAGCAACAAAAAGAGGGATGGCATGAGATCTTTTGCTGGCAAAGAAAATTAGGCGGAGTGCACGCTTTTACAGAGTGAGAATCTTTTTTTAAATCACACTGAGATGCCTGGCCCCAAACAGGTACACTGTAGAGCGTGTAGGGAAATATCAGCGAACAGTAAATTTGAAGGGTATTTGAAGGTACATGGTGCCTCAGCCTGGCAATTATACCTACTATTTTGCTAACCTTCGAAGCGATATGATCAATATGAGGTCTCTATGTTAAGTCTTTGTCAATCTTTGCATTCAAGAAGCGCGAAGCCATTATTATTATTATTATCATCCGAGATTCTGATACACGGCCAAGTTCTTTTTTTGGGCGTGTTTAAGTACTGAGATGGAGACGAGATCCATAAACTCGCAAATTTACTATACGACTTTCGGAGAAATTTTCCTTGCGGAACACAGCGGGTAGCCTCGAGCGAGCAAGATGGTGCCATCTTGCCCGCTCACAGCGCGGAATTTGGTTCATCTCGCCCGCTCAAGGAGCAAGCAATAATTTATAAGAAAGCTAACATTGTCTTGATTATGTGATATACCTTCTCAATCGAAACTAAAAGAACCTCTACAATGGCCACTTTCTTCTGTCCCCAACGTGGCAACTGTAAAGAGGCTCGACTGTAAACTCGAATTAACTATTACGCGTTATATTTAGGTTATTTGCTCGGAATTATATGAAACGCCAAGGGCACGGATTCTTTGATTTGAATAGCCCAAAACAGTGATAGCATCGCTGTGGATTTGAAGAGGACATTTTTGGCTGAATTCCAGTACGCTTCCAACAAACTGTCATTTTTCAACACGCAGACTACGAAAAAATTCCTGCTTAAGCACCGGAAAGTTTCTGATCGCTATGTTTAGCTACTTTGAGACAGAAACTTTTTCATATTGACACGTACACCCCCCCCCCCCTTCCCTGCCAGGTGATTGGAAGAACAAGGACACACGCTATTATTGTAGAGAACATAATACAAACCATTTTGGTTTTGTCATCTTTAGCTGATGTAACACATCCTTTTGAACACGAGGCGTAGCAGTTGCTGTGAGTGCCATAAAAGGGACATTAGGGAACCTGGTTCTCAAAACTGACAGCTTCTTATAGTCTGGGCGAAAATCATGGCCCCACTGACTGACACAATGGGCTTCATCAATCACAATCCTGTGAGCAAACAATTTGAGTAAGTTACAACAATTTGGGAAAGGATTTTACTGGAGCTTTATAGATATCCTTTTATGATGTACCTAAAAATTTCAAAAAAGTATTACTTTAAGGAACACAATCACGTTTTTGCGCATGCGCAAGATGTTGAATTGGACAGGCGGTCGCGAATTTAACGATGCGGGAATGGTGGTATAGAGCTTTCATAAATCCGTGTGCACCGTCCTCAATCAACTTTGGCTTTGCCCTAAACTTCTCAGAATCAAAGATCAGTGATACACGGTTCTCGTAAAGTGCCAATTTCTGTGTAATCGAGACCTTTCGGTGTTAACTTCAATGCCGTTTGATGGAACTTCGAGTGGAGGGAAGTGTTATGGTGCTGGACAAAGACGGCTTTCTCCCAGCAGCTTTCAGAATGGTTCACAAAATCGGGCAAGGACTGGGAAGTAATGGAACCAGCAACATAGCAGGATTTTTGTAGAGACTGATTTACGAGGCTTGGGAAAGAATGAAAGGATCGCGCTTGTGCGAGCGTTTCTTTGTTGACATTTTACTCGAGCAAGCAGACGTTTACTCGTGCATATTCAGGCTTGTTATGAACCATGGACTTACCGTCGCCTTGTTTTTGCATTACTCATGCGGCTTTTTTACGTGTTCCACCACTACATTGGGAAATACGGTTTTTATTTGCCTTTTAACGCGAAAAAACAAGTCGCTTTCCCGACTAGTTGAGCGAGTTGACCTTTCTTCCTGTAATTGAGAGATGAGCGCGAGTGGCAAATGGGATATAAATAGCGCTTATCTGTCACTTTATCGCGTCGGCATGACGAGACAAAGTGACAGTTCTATTGTTTTCCTATGAAAGAAACCAGTCAAGTTCGCGCGTGCGCTACATCGTGATAGCGTCCCTTTAACACAAGAGTATACCATGAGCTGACTGCAGATTCTACATCACAACCTTAGCTACTTGCTGGTTGTTTAATGTACAGGGTAATTTCCTACCCTTTATACAGTTATTTCCTGTATTTCAAGATTCCTGTAGCTATATAGGTTTGCTGGTACGCTGTGACTGTGGATTTCAAGTTAGATTTTTGTTAACGAACAAAATTAAGAAAATAAATGAAACAAACTCTAACAGATGCTTACAACACCAAGCACTACAATTATTGGTCTGCTCATGCGTAAGAAATACACTTTTGTGTGAAAAACGAAAAAAACTGCTAGAGGTTTTAGTAAAATAATTACTGAACTGGCAAAGCCACACACTGTAGCACTTTCTATGTAACCGTATTGTTATCTACGAGGTGGCCTCTACTATAAGCCTGGTGGTTTCTAGAGGTTACCTCGCCATACATTGAAATACTTATAACTAATAAATATATTTGGTTAAAAGGCAAATAAACTGAATCTTGAAAAATGGCAAATCAATATCCTGAACTGTCATCTGGAGAAAGATTTCAGTATGGTCAGTTATTTGCCAAAGTATTCGGTTTCAGGAAATAACTATCTGCTTGCCACTGACAAATTACGAAATTTTGCTCAACATTGCCCAAAAATTGTTAATTATTTGCATGGCCCTAAATTGTCACAGCATTGCAAAAGCAGAAGGAAATAAAAAAAGAAAAAAAGTTATACACAAAAAAAAACAAAAAAAAAAAAACAAAATTAGAACCAGATCCAATACTAATCACAAATGTTTGACGAACATGTCTCCCATGTCGAAACGTGACAGTAGAGGGGAACAGGGACCTGACAAACGGGTGTAGGGGGTGCCCCCCGGGAATGACGTCATCGAAATGATATCATAATCTAAAAAGAGAATAGGTACATCATCGGGGTGGTCGGTGTTAGGGCGTTGATGATGTCATTCTTACCATGGGATGACGTAATTCCCCCCTTTCGGGCGGCATCATCGGCGAGTGAGGTTAAAAATAGATTGGATGATCTAACAGAGTAGTTTTAGGGGAAGACACCATGAAATAGAACCCCTTCCAATTTCGTCCAGTAGTGAGTACCTTAAGCTTCCGGAAGTATTAATGACCCTCATTACTTTCGGAAATAGCAGCCTTTTGTGCTCGTTACTTTCAGGGATTTGAGGCCTCGGAGATTTGTTACTTTCGGGGGGGGGGGTCGCTACTTTCGGGGGGTTGCTACTTTCGGGGAGCAAGAAACGTCATTGAGACGCAATATTCTTCGTTCCAGCTTAGTTGCTGCCACATCGTCATGTGTAAAGCTAGTCAGATACCAAAACTGTCTTGACGCACTGCAATGTTACTCTGCGGAAACAATATCTCAACGCGATGGTGGACTTGTGAAATGATTTAAATGTAAAAAAACTCTCCTGTTAAAAGTGATATAAACTTGAATCAAAGTTTGCTACGGTATGGTCTTGTTTCCTGATGAAAATTCTATGTGGGTTTTGTTTTAGCACGGTGTAACACTGAACTGATGAAGCACAAGTGACATTTCACAACATGCGGACAAAATCTACCAGCGAAGAAGTCCCTAATCTTTGCTTTTCATGAGTAGCTTGACAACCGGTGAATGTAAGCTTACATGTATCTCACCAAATGAAGCAAGGCAAATTGCTTTGCCAAGGCTGAGCGTGGAAGATTTACCTCACAATACACCTTCCGCATTTAACGATGCCATAGTCAACCCAAATGCCCGTCCTAGAGTTATATGTTTTATGTATTAAGTTTTACTACTAATTGCTATATATTTTGGCGTTTCTGTCATTTAGTTATTTATTTCATTTATTTTTTTATTGTACACGTGTTTAAGAATTACAGTATTTATTGGGTAATCTATTTCCTTAATTAAGTGTTTAAAATGTAAAATGTAAAATACCTCTTTTCTGACCTTATATTTATTTTCAATTAATATATGGTGGTCACCAAACTAGTTTGCACTGCACAAAATAGGGTTAGGTGGCGTGTTCTAGTTGAGGACCTATGTTTCACTAGGAACGAAGGGGATTAAGTAAATAAGTATCCACCTAGTTTAGCTCTTTAGTCATTTTGGGTGACCAGCAACTGTATGTATTTTTAATTTATTTCCTGTTAAATTTGTAATTAAGGAAATTTTTACAGTTCAAATAAACCTTGTTGTTGTTGGTAAATATTAAGGTCTTGCCGAATCCCGTAGGCGATGTGAAGATCACACTTTGCCATTAAGGTGTTGTTTATTGCATTGCGCATCTCTACTTCGAATATTTTCACGCGTGATCAGCGCGCACATTAAAAAATGGCGGCTTTTCTTTACGGCTGGACTTCGCTATAAAGGTAAATCGTCATTTTCTCGAAAACGAGTACGGTGACCTATCATTTTTTTTTTTGCTGTTCCGAATTTAGTTTTGGTGTTCCGAATTTAGTAATTAACTTCTCTATGTAAAATAAGTATGGCCAATTCTCAGAACAAGAAACAATCGTCGGAAACGTGAATTTAGCAAGCAATCGTGACTATAATGACGGTGCTATTATAAGGATTTATGGGGTATAAACAAGATGCGGTTGATCCTAAAAGAACATGCGGAGCCCCCATTCTTATTTTAAAATTTAAGTTCCTATAATATAAACAATCAATAGGCAAAGTTTGAAACATATCTCAATTCAGATTCTACTTCAGTGGAACGACCTTAACTGCCGTCTCTTATTCTTTCTTTAATACAATATTCTGAGCTTCTCTTAGAACACAAAGAGAAGCTAAGGCTCTAGCTACACTTCCTTCAGTACTCTCAGAATCCATTACTTTGGGTTAGCTATTATCCAATTTCTTGCTTTGCGGGACTTTCAGTTCTGCTATACTGTCCCTTGAAGGATTATTCGTCATATAATCTGTTAGTATGTGTCAGGTTTCTTGGGTAAATCACACGTTACATTGCAACAAGCTGGTTGCTCTAGATTTGACTGCAAGGTAAAGCCCATATACATGTAGCTCATTTTAAGCCACTGAAATGGGAGAAAATAAGGAGCTATTGATGACTCACACTGTAACAACACAACTCACCTGTCAAGCAGTCCACGACTATACAGGCTGTTCATGACAGAGATGAGCTTATCACTCGCTGAGAGCTTTTCTGGGGTCACATAAACAAGTTTTATGGTTGGATTCCTGAGAGATAAGTCCTGATAGACAGAATTGAGATGTCTTGTTGAACCAGCTCCTGCATCGCCCAGTAAATGCACAGCAGGCAGCTATAAACAACAAATATATGCAGTCATATAATTATGTATAATGAGGTGTGCAAATGAAAAATAAGTCTTGAATGCACTGACCTGGCCTTACAAATTGCAGATATTTGATTTAAGTGCTAATAAAATAATGAAAGCACAACACTGGGTGCTTATTATTCTCAAGTCACAAGTTGATAAAAGGATGTGCTTTTATTTTCGAAGAAACATCTACCAAATGCACAAGCTACAGACTGCAACTTGAGCTAATATTGGGGCTATGCAATTGCAGAAAATTGTTGCAAGAAGGGTATTAAGTCAAATTTTACCGTGTAATTAAACCGTTTTAATGAATTCCAAACAACATAGCCTCAAGTAAATATCATTTCAAGATCTACTGCATACCAATAATACTGGCTCTTTCTTGTAGAAACCTTTTGTTTCACAGGGCAGGAAGAAGACTGCACTGGTTGAATGTACAGCTGTATAACTACATACATTACTGGAATGCAGCAAAATACAAATGTCACTGGCATAAAATGAACCAATAGAATATTTCCAAGGCAGCGACTTTATACTGATAGTTTTACCTTGAGTGACTGGAGTCTCTGTACTTGATCTTGAATAAGAGATCTGAGGGGTGAAATAACAAAGGTCACCCCAGCACCCATCAGTCCAGTCAGCTGAAAACACAGGCTCTTACCCCCACCAGTCGGCATTAAAATAAAACAGTCAAGCTTCATCATAGCTGCATTAATGGCTTCAAGTTGATTTGTCCTTAATGAACGGATGTTATAGACATTTTTCAATATTTTCCACATTTCCCTGTGATATGGTAAATCCTTTCGCTTCAGTTCAACTGCAAAAGGTAGAGAAAACAATAAGCCCAGAAACTATGGTCCGGTTTCGTCTTAAGTATTTTATTTATTTATTTAACTTTATTTATACACGGATAAAACATCAGGACTTGAAGTAAATACTAAAATGCCTTTATTACATTGTTAATATACTAATCTACTACTAATTAAATCTAATAACAAAAAAAAAAATAAATAAACAACAGTGCCTGCTTTCCATGAATGCCGTGTGATTAAAATTAGTCATTATCAAAAAGGAAACCCCTACAGCTGGATTTAAAACTAACAAGTGTTTGTGCTTGCCGCAGATTGGTAGGTAAGCTGTTCCACAGCACTGCACCACTATAGCTGAAACTATTTTTTAGAAAATTGATGCAGGGGAGTGGAAGAGCTAGTTGCTTTCACAATTCCTAAGAGAATAGGTAGATGTTGCACTCCGATCAGTAAACATTGATTTCAGATAATCAGGGGCGAAAGATTTATAGACCATAGTGGTTGTTTTCAATTCTCGTTGAAGATGAAGTTTTTGCCAGCCAAGTACACATTGGCATCGTATAAAAGTAAGTAGAAAGTACCGACTTTTGACATAGAAGATGTGAAGACTTATATTATGTAATAAGGTATGCTATGCAAAAAACGCAAGTGCTGTTAATGACTGACTGAGGTACTAACCAAAAGAACATTTCGGTTATGTAACTCATTCATAGTGTATTTTCACAAAACAAACGATTGTGCCTGCTTTCCATGAATGCCGTGTGATTAAAATTAGTCATTATCAAAAAGGAAACCCCTCGGCATCTTTTCTGTTTTGCTCCTTTAATGTTTACTGGGCTGCTCCTCTGTTAACTGTTGCTTCAAATGATACAAAGGTAGTAACGATAAGGGCATTTATATAATAACCCAAGTTATTCTCGCATTTTGATTGGCTCTCGCCTATGAT
>CM042751.1:18817931-18831132 GCA_022496165.2 Catalaphyllia jardinei | reverse complement strand
AAACACTCTATTGTTTAAATAATAACCTTAAGTTCTGTGCCTCATTAAGATCCCGAGGTAAGCTGTTGAGGATGGCTGGATCTGCTCTGTCTAACATCAAACAAATATTCTCCATTGTCTCATAACACAGGGCATGTGTCTGTTCTAAGTGAGCTTTGACCTTGGATGTAGGAGTCTGTTGGTGGAGTAATAATAAAGTACTGACAGTTATCGATCACACTGATACATTGTACTATCAATGTTATTAACAGTAAGACTTAAACTTCATGAACCTGCTACTTGGGCAGCTTCAAGTTTCTTAGGCTGAAAAAGTATTTTTTGACAAGTTTGGCAGAATTGTTGATGCTAATAAAGATCTAAATCACAAAAGGGAGTCTGACTGAGGCAAAGGACATGAGCACAATTTGTGCAATGATTTCACAATATTACACAATACATGTAACATGTATTACTTTAACAGCGAATGTAATTGTATGTGTCTGACTATACACTTGTTTTCATATTTAGGCAGAATAAGAAGGTTTACACAATCAGTGAACTCCCTTCAGAAGGATCCTAAGGATGCAGTACCACCACATGAATTTATTGATAAATACTGAGTGAGAAGTATGGGGTGAACTTCTTACTGGTACGACTTGATTCAATAATGCTTTGGCTGTTCAGCCTTCTTCAGATAAATGTTTAAAACTAGAAGCTAAAAACCATTTACAATGGCTGTGCTTAAATGTTGCATGTTGTGTATTACCTTTTTGATATACATGTATACTTGTTTACATGGAAACTTTTCAAAACTATTCAAGAGGACACATAAGTAATTAGAAAGCATGGTGCAGTTTTTGATAAAGCATCTAAGTTAATTGTTTTTGGGCTGTTATGTATGTTTTCATTTAAAATACCGTAAAGACTCGCGGATAAGCCGCACCTTTTTTCCATAAATTTGTGATCAAAATCGTAGGTGCGGCTTATCTACGAGACCATTTGGGAAAGGTGCTGTGAATTTCCGTGAATGGACACTTTCATGGCATAATACTGGAATAAATGCTACATTACAACAACAAGAGAGTATTGGTCATTGCTTTTGCGAGTTTGGTGGCTCCTAAAAGAGCCGTTTGTGATGAGTATAAGCTTATTTCAAGCTTACATTTCTTGCCGTTAAACCTTCTTTGTTAACAAGTCTTTTAAACGGTTTATGGTCGCTTTTCTTGAACAGGGGAACCTTACACAGCATGGAATTTCCATTCCCCCACAAAGTTGTTTACAGTGTCGACGACGGCCTGTTACTTCAAGGGTAATTGATCCTCCACGAGCGAGAAAATACCACGCTATTCTCGAGTATTCGCGTGGTAGATGGCCCACTGTTTGCTCGCCGTTGAGCACTTTGATAGCAAATTTGTCGAACTGATTACCAAACTCTCTATGTGCAATGAGTTTTTCACCAACAGATGGCTCCCAAATATCTTTGTAGATATGATAGCCACGAACGGCAGAGACAAACTCAAACGTTTCCATCTTGTTTTGACCTGTTTTGCTACTGAGTAAACAAACCTACATTTATCATTCTCGCCCTAATCCCAACGCGGCTAAAGCTGAACCAATTAAAGCTAAGCGCATTCTGTTGCTACGCAATGAAATGCCTTATTTGCATTCTGTCAACAATCCGATATTATGCCTGGTTACACAGCTTCGCACAGTGTATGCAAGAAAACAAATTTACGCGCAAAATTCTATGGAAAAACTGCCTTGAATGGTGAAATACCTGTGAACAAATACCAGGATAATATCAATCGTATGTCATAAGTGGTGGACATGATGTTTATTCTACTAAAGAGCTAAAATTACGGGTAAGACTTTCGAGTATTTTTCGATCCATTGTTGGCGAATTTGCCTTGGATGAAGACGGAACACTTCATGGTCTCGACTTTAGATTTCTTTTGAGTTTTTTTCATGAAAAACTTTTTTTCCAAAATTTGAGTTGCTAAACTCAGGGTGCGGCTTATCTGCGAGTGCGGCTTATCCGCGAGTCTTTACGGTAATCCTTTTTGTTTGTGTAGTATTGTTGATATGTCTGGATCAATTACTGTTGTGAGAGCGTTTCTAAATTTATCATACCAGTACTGAAGTTTATTTTGTAAGTTGAGAAAAGAATAACACAGGCTGTTGCTTACATGTACTTCTTCAATCTTTGCATGATATTAGTTTGGGATTTAATGTCTTCTGCAAATGATTTTTAATGACAGGTGTTGTAAGACACACCATACAAATGCATATACCTGTTGAGGAATTGGTTGCAACAATACATGAGACATTTCCTTGTTCCTGTTAGGAGAGAAAAAAAGATTCACAAACTGAATGTACAAAATAAAAAGTACGAAAACACTACTTAATAATTATTAATTATTAATCAAAGGCCCCAGCCTGGGATGCCTTGTGTCCATTATTTAGTGTAACAACAGGTGCGAAGAAATCCACTGGCAAAACCAAAGAGGCCATCAAATATACCTGGAACATGGAACATTCTGGAACACCAAAAAATCATAGCCATGAGGAAAATATATAAAATTAATTACACACACAAGATATAAAGTAAACAAAATTCAATAGTTAATTACATGTAAACAAAAACGTTTAACACTAGATCAAGTAGACAGGAATGAGGATACATAATTTTTTTTACTTCTGTTAATAGTTTGAATAAAATTAAATCTACAACTGTACCTTGGTCTGATCCAATTCGACCCTTATTGACAATTAATATTTGTAATTTATGCCTGTTTGCTTACGCCCAAAAAGTGTGTATTATATGAAAGTTTTTTTTTTGCTTAGACTAATTATTAAACATCCATCCATTAACTATGTACAAAACTAATACATACTGTAAACTTACAATATATATAAAGAAATATGATCACTCACAATACTAACAATACAAATGCTTGCTCGATAATTCTACATAAAATACTTACAGTACGCCGTAATTACGCATATAGGGGGGGGGGGGGGGGATGCAAAATCAAGTTAGTGAGCAGTGCTCTATTATCCATTGCATTATTTTGAAGTTTGGTTTGTAGCCCAGACATTATGGGGTTCTTAGAAAAAACCTTGCAGGAATAGAGGTAGTGTTTCATATACAGCAAGAGAAGATCCAGTCTGTGCTTTTGGGTGGAGGTCAACGGAACTATTTCATCAGTATATGAAAGTTTATAATTTGCCTATCGTGGCCCATAGATTTTTCAGATTACAATAGTTTATCAACAGATTGTCATTGCACAGTTTAGAATTCTATGTCATCCATTTCAAGAACTTTTACAACGCTCTACATTTAAGACAATTTAAGCTTACAAATCCGTCATTTGTTGCTTTATTTCATAGACTGAAATGATACTGATATCAGAGGAATTGAAAATCAGTCAACAAGAATATGTTCTGGTTAATTAACATATTGCTTTAAAAGTTTCAGACTATTGCTATTGTGCCAGTCTGTGTTCAGGTTATTCTTACGCTATAAATAAAATTTCAAGTTACGTATATAATGTAGATGTAAACACAATAAAAAGCATAACACTTCCAGTAGCATTACGAAAGCAGTTCAATCTGGCCAGATGCCCTGATCTGACTAATGGTGGCACATATACATGTACAGTGTGATACTGATCATAAACCTAACGATGATGATTTTTTTTTTAAAGTTATTTGCTTATTCTCAAAGAATGTGTGCTAGAGGTTAGTTTTTAATCCATTCATTGTCATCTTTAGATTTTTTGGGGGAGACTGAAACCTGTCACTTCAACATTTTAAGGCTGTTATTTGCTGTCAAATATGATTTAGTTGCATGAAGACCTGTAAACAGAGGCCTCAGACACTAACAAAATAAAATGCTAAAAACAACCTGTCAGAAATATCTACAACTGCTTGAATCTCCAAGGTCTACAGTATATCCCAACCCCTGTAAAAAAATTAATAAATAAAAGTGCCTTGAATCTGTACAGCATAGCTGCAACGCACATTTCCAAAATCAATAGCACCAAATGCCCACCAATTCACCTGTCTTTTGTGGGCAAAATTGACTAACCTGCAAGTTACCTGTACCATTCTATGTATCTACCTATCTATCTACTGCCCTTCACAGGAATCTTATATTAGGAATGCAAAGAATGGTTACACAGGAATTTACCAAACTTACAACATAACTTTGTGTCACAAGGACACAATGTAAAAAGTGTCAGTGATACATGTGATAACACTTGACACAAGAAAGGTCACGTTGGAAACTCAAAGCATTCTCAAAGAATTGAACAGGAAAAGTATTTACTTCCTTTGCCTTCAAACTTACTTCCAAACACATGGAGGCACAGACATTTTTCAGCTTGTCATGAGAGATAAACACTGAGTGACATGACAAAAATTATGTTTACTTTCATGTCATTAATGAATTAACCTTCACCAAAAAGTATTATGCATCCATATTTTGGACCAACATTCCACATTTTAAGTGATAAGTGAAAGCTTTCTTTCCATCCCCGCCCTACAGAAAGGGCTGTCATGAAAGCATGCTTGCTTGCCAAGTGGTTTTGTCCTGTTCCCTTTTTCAAAACTGTATTATATTTTTTATGTTTCCACTTAAGCATTAAAGACAATCTGATAACAAAACATTACTAAAAATACCACTTGCAATTTAGTACATGTAACATACCCATAGGAGGACACCTCTGGGTCACCACAAGGCAACATGGGTTGAACTGGATTTTCTGCTGTTAATGGTATGCTAGGTGATGGTGGTGGTGAAAAGTACTCAGGAGGCAGGGGGCTATTTATTGATGGTATTCCCTCTGAGGGTAATGAACTGTTTACAGGTTGGAGGTCTTCTCTGGGTGGGGGGCTGTCCATTGGTGAGATGTTCTCTGGGGTTGGTGGATTACTCATTGATTGGAAGTCTTCTGGGAGTGATTGTCTGTTTATTAATGGCATATCCTCTGGGGAAGGTGATGTGCTCATTGACTGGATGTTCTCTAGTACTGGACCGTTCTCTGATGCCAAATTTTCAAGCAGTACAGATGGGTCCAAAGGCTTTCCGTCAGTATCACAACTGTGTAACATCTCTTTAGGATGCTGAAAAAGCAGACAAATCCTTTGTCACTGATTAAAAAGACATCATTTAAGGTAGCTCAAAACAGTTTGCAGTACATCCGTGGGTCATTTTAACCACCCTTTATTAGTAGATGCTACAGTCATGGCGTCAAATTGGTGAAAATGTTGTTATCATTTTTGTTGTGCAATAGTTTACCATAGCAACAGCACAACCTGCTAAACACAACTTAATTGTAGCTTTAAAGGCTTATAATTCAAATATGGCACGCCTAAATCCACTTTTTATTAATAATACATGTAGAACTTTGATTAGCAGGATAAGGTAAATTTTGCCAAGGTTTAAAAAAATAACGTAGATGGGGCTCAAAGCCAACTTAAATTTTCAAAAATGTAAGGTGGCAGGCTCTGAACACCCTATACATGTAAGTGAGCATCAGCTAGATCTAGGAGTATATCATCAGTGACAGTTATTAATTTTTTTCTCAAGGGGTTGCATTCAGTGGCTTTGGATCTATACAAATGCTACATGTAGCTAAGCTTTCCAAAATTTCATTGCAACCAAATATACATGTACTGATACTAAACGTAATATCAGTATTTCCCTCCTCTCTATATAAAAATACTGGAATGTGTGGTTCTAAGATAATTAGCAAGTGCATAATAATACATGCAAAAAAACAAAACTATTGGTCTGAAAGAAGGCACTGAGTTGAGATCCATTTGCCTGTAAATCCTGCAGGCAGCAAACTGGTGGGGTAAAGGTTAGAGCTGACATTAGGAGCTAAGTAAATATCATATTATTCACATCTTCAATCTGCACAATGTTAAAGTGCTTATGCAGTAAAAAAATAGTTGCTGCTTATTTGAGAGGCTTTTCAAAGTATAGAAGAATGGCGTTTTTCTTTTTGGAATATCTTTTTTCATTTTACATACATTTATGTTTTTTGTATTATGCAAATGAGGAAAGTGACGACATCATAGATGGTTCCACTAAAACAGTACAAAACTCAATCAAGAATATCTCTAGAAATATTACAGCAGTATTCTTTAAACATGGCACCAGAACAGTACATCACAAACGAAACAAAGTGACACCTGTCATACCATTGTCATGACAACAGTTAAGCTGCTGTTCCTGTTTTAATAATGACTAAAATTCCCAGATTTTATCTTAAACAAGATCATCCACTCACAACAATCTCACGGGGAGAGTTAAGACAATATGAGAGCCATGTGTACTCTGAGCAAGACCCTCTGTCCCACTAACAGTCACACCTAATGCTGTAGAGCAATAGAGCAATAGACTTGTGCAGCTATGCAATCAATGTTGTGTGGATATAGGGGTAAAAGTATATAATAAAAGCATTTCGTTCAGTATCTTTTTAATAACTCATAGGGTTCTTAACTTGTTACTCTAAGTTCAGGCACAGTATTTACATGTATGTTCCATTGTAGCTTTGTTATCAACAACGTTTTTCCCATTTACTTTGGTACAGCTTTACACCTCTATAGCTGTACTGCTTTGGTATTTTACTGTGAACTATATGCTTGTACTGTTTAACATTACTCCTTCTCTACACTTCTGCACCTCTACACCTCTATGCCTCTATGATTGTGGTATTGTACTGTGAACTATATGCTTGTACTTTTTTTATGCTACTCCTTCTCTAGGCCTCTACACCTCTACGCCTCTACATCTCTGTGACTCTACACTACTCTACGCCTTTACAACTCTACACCTCTACACATCTACAGCTGTACGCCTCTGCGGCTCTACAATTCAATGGAATTCAATACTCTTTATTCACCCTTCTACACTCTACACCTGTACAGTTTATTCACCACTCACACTCTACACCTCTACACCTTGGGCTTACACTGTAATGTCACAATGAATATGTAGAACATAAGAGGAGTACAGCGTAATATACAGCATACAAGAAAAGCATAGTGTAGATAAGAACCATAGAAACATTAAGTTTAGTAGTAATTAAGTTTTTTTAAAGTTTTTTTTACTAGTAAAGGCATAGAAGGGTAAAAAATGTGCGGCCAAAAAAGTGTACAGAAAAATGTACCATGAAAGAGTGGCATAGAGGCATAGACATGTAGAGGTGTAGAGGAGTAGAGATGTAGAGGCGTAGAGGTGTAGAGGCGTAGATCAGTAGAGGTCTAGAGGTGTAGAGTTAATTGTAGAGGCATAGAGGTGTAGAGTACAAGCATTAAGTTCACAGTACAATACAAGAATCATACAGGTGTAGAGGTGTATACAAGTAGAGAAGGAGTGGCATAAAAGAGTAGTGTGTAGTGTGTAGTGCGCAGTACAACATCAAGTAGAGAAGGCATGGATTACAACGGGAGAAGCGTATAGTTTGCATTAAAATAAGGAGATGTGTAAATGCATAGAGACGTAGAGGTGAATAATATTCCAGAATGGATTAGAGTAGTGCAGAAGGAAAACGTTTAAGGTGAAACAGGGGAATGAAAACGTTGGAAAATTAAAGAATAACTTTAGACAAAAAAAGTAAACATGACTACATGTAGTTATTTGAAAAAATCATTGCATACTGAAACCGAGTGATGAAAATAGGAGTCAAAGTGTAACTACAACATTACAAATAGGAAGTGTACATTTAACAGATGAAAAAAATAAAAAAGGTGAATAATAATCAAGGATGTTTGGATGTTCAATTTTTGATAAGTGGTTAAGAAAAAAAAACTAGGTTACCATGGCAATGTACATACATACAAGCAACTATAAAACAAGGCAGAATTACAAAAAGGCCATAACAAGGCTAGACTAAAAAAAATGAAGATGGTGGGGTGTCAGGGTATAGACGTAGAACTCTACAAAACCTTCTACGCAAAATTGGGTGTCCAAATCTGGACCACACTTGAAATGGGGATATTTGGTGATTAGATTTCTTAGCTAAATTTTATCTTTCCTTTCGTTTTGTAATTTATCTGTTTATTTGTGGGCTTCCTGCAAAGTAGCTTTTAGCTAAGTGGAGTGCCACATAAAATAAAGTTCTGTCTGTCTGTCTGTTCACAGAAAGAGACTGGGGCCAAGAATGTTGCCATAGTCATTCTGTTCCTTTTGTGATTTACATTTCTGGTGTAGAACACTGTTTTAATATTTCTGGAGATATTCTTGTTTCTTTTACTGTTTAGCAAAACTATTTATGACATCATGATCACTTTTCTCATTTACATGATACTAAAAAGTCAATAACTCTAAAACGAAAAAAGATATTCCAAAAAGGAAAATGCCATTCTTTTTTACTTTGAGAAGCCTTTCAATAAGCGCAATATTGTTTTTCACTTCATGTGCACTTTAAGCGCCAGATGAAACTTTATAATACCTTTTTAAAAGACCTGACTGTGTATCTTGCATCATACATGTAACATGCTGACTGG
The DNA here is from genome assembly GCA_022496165.2 of Catalaphyllia jardinei. Lineage (NCBI taxonomy): Eukaryota > Metazoa > Cnidaria > Anthozoa > Scleractinia > Caryophylliidae > Catalaphyllia > Catalaphyllia jardinei. The sequence goes on along the minus strand of CM042751.1, from coordinate 18,822,633 downwards.
AAATCAGAATTGAACATCCTATCTGCCACATCACTGTTATCACTGACATCTGCATTCTCTACATTTCTCCTCTTTACAGTGTGGTTCTCCTCAATAGAAGAGTTAGTAGGGCCTTCATATTGGCCCTCAGCACCTGTAAGGTCTATCACTGGCCCTACGCAATTACTGACACTACTGTTAGCATCCTGATTGCTGTCCTGTTTTATACAATTTTGACCATTCTGTTTAGAAAAAGGAAAATAACTAAAATCAAAATGTTCTTTTAAGCCAACTTGTGATATCCATGGATAGACAACATGAAGTAATAAAAAAAGACATTTGCTGAGCAAACTGAGTGATTTCCAGCAGAAAACAACTGCATGTTGAATTAATACATGTAGCCTGCTGTGACTGTATCACATGAATGTTGTGCCGTGTAGCACTATGAACACAAATAATCGCCGCGATTAACCGCCTAAATCAACCCCGACTTTCTCTACCTTACCTCGTAGCTCAGTCGGCAGAGTAACGGTACATGTAGATCTAATCCGGAGGTTGTGGGTTCGATTCCCACCGCGGTCAAAAGATTTTTCTTTACCTCGTGTGGTTCCCTGATTCCCTTTACTAGGGCTGGCGCCCAGTGGGTTATTCATGGGTTAAATTAGCACTTAAATTTATACTTCAGAGTTAATTCTCTGTTCCATTATTATTGCTGTGTGAATCAGTTGAGCCTGTGGTGATCATCAATGAAAGCAGATCACTGTGAGATTAGCATGAATATATTTTTAAACTACAATACCTGCTCAACTTGCAACACCATGTTGGTTTTACAGAGCACAAGTAATGCTGCATAATACACACAATCATATCCAATCCTATTATCAAGGTTGTATTGATCAGAATAACCCACCTTGCTCAGTGCAAAATTGTGTTGGCATCCACTGGAAAATTCTTTTATCAGCTTTGGCTTCTTAGACGAAGGAAATCCTAGGCAGCAATATGCATAAAACAGTTACTTATGCCACATTTATGACCATGACAATAAATTATATTCTTATTGGTGTCTACTTAAGGATGGGGCCTACTAATTACAAAGGTTTTTGTGGCAGGGAAAAAGTAGATTTTTGCAAAGGCTATTGGGTACCACTAAGAAAGATTGAGGTAGCCAAGCATTTCTTCGAGATAATAATAATATTATTAGTCTTGAATCTGAAAAAAATGCTGGCATCAGCATTTTTTTCTGAAAAAAGAAGGAAAGGATTTTTTTTCGCAGATTTCCTTAGAATTTGCTTTTACATACCAAAAACCAAACACAGTTATAAAGGTCTTAAAACTGTATGGCAATTGGTACAATGAAAACCATTTTTGGTACGTTTTTAATAACAAAATCGTTGCAACAGCACTTTTAGAATCTCTAACAAACTTCCTCTTGTTCAGCTAAAATACAGTCTAAATAGTTTTGCCCACAACCAGAAACTAGTCACTTACTGAACAGGCTTACCGCTTCCATTTTATAACATAAAATTTAGGGGTAACCACGCATTTTATAAGTTACTGATTCTTTTGGAAAACTTTTACGGCACCTGTTACATTTTTCCTCTCACCTCCCCAATAACCAAATCATTTGCATATTTCACACTTGTTTTGCACACACACTACACCATCTGCAGGTATACATGTATATTTACAGTTGGAGTTTAGTATAATTTTCAGTAGATAAGGGTTAGTTTTTCAGCTGGCATTAACAGTTAGTGATTAGCGATATGGTGCTAATCTGGTGTACCTGGTTGAAGTACAGGTTTGGTCACATTTATTTAGGAAAATTTTGCTTTCATTTTAGTCGTAAACCTTTTTGCCCTGCATATTAGGGGGATAGCTTTTAATGAACAGATAGCTTAAAGATACTGAGGGTGCCCTTTCAATATACATGACAGTTTCACTGTAATTACTTTTGTTCTATTTTCATTTTTGTTACATTAAATTTTCCCTTTCATTCTGTTTCATTTTCTTTCACAAAACATAGCAAGCCAGTTATTCCTTTTGAAAGAAACTTCACTTTGAGAGTGTTACTGTGTAGCTCTAGTTAGCCAGTTTCAATTAGTAGATCTAAGCAATGAGGACCAACATGTTGCCTCTTCATCACAACCACCTTGACTCTTTGCAACCTTTTCACTTTCTACTGAGAATTAGTTTGCAATGAAATCGCTTGTAAATTCTTGCTTAAAAAACATAACGATACCCTCTACCACAAAAGGGTCACCATAATTTCAGACTAAATTTAAAAGTGAATCTCATGGCCAACTGTTAACTGACTGTTAGCTGTTTGTTGGCCAACTATCATCCAACTGTTAGTCGACAGTATGCCAACTGTTGAATGACTGTCAGCTGAATGTTGGTTGTCAAGCGGCTGACAGTTGGTCCAAAGTTTTCATTTTGTTTCAGACTAAAGCATGCAACAACTATTGGTCGACAGTAGGACAACAGTTGGCAAACCTGTCAGTGAGGCATGAACCGAACTGATCATAAACATTAATTTATTGATTGCTTCAGCAACTACATCAAAAGAGGAAGATACTGTGCACTACACTTTCAATAGTTAGCTTGTGATGTCTTTTGCCTACTTTGCTGTGTTGCCTAAATTGGCTGTATTTCATATGTCCACCATGATTGAAAAGTTTTAATGAGACGTACATGAAGTACTGTAAAAGATACAATGTCATGTAGTTCCACAAGGCATCATAGGTTGACTGAAAAACTTCCTTTGCATGTACAGTGTACTTAGTGGCATAAATGAACACAATCACGTTTTTGCGCATGCGCAAGAGTTTGATTTTTGGACAGGAGGTCAAGAATTCAAAGATGCGAGAATTGATATGAAGCTTTCACAAATCCGTTTGCATCGTCCTCAATCAACTTTGGCTTTGCCCTAAAACTTCTCAGAATCAAAGATCAGTGATACACCATTCTTGTAAAGTTTCAATTTGTGTGTAATTGAGACCTTTCGGTGTTAACTTCAATGCCGTTTGACAGAACTTCGAGTGGAGGGAGGTGTTATGGCGCTGGACGAAGACGGCCTTCTCCCGGCAGCTTTCAGAAAGGGTTAGAAAATCGGGAAAGGACTGAGAAGTAATGGAACCAGCAACATAGCAGGGTTTTTGCAAAGAAACTGATTTACGAGGCTTGGAAAAGACTGAAAGGATCACGCTCGTGCAAGCGTTTCTTTGTGACATTTTACTTGAGCAAGCAGACCTTTACTCGTAGGTTTTCTTTCCAGATATTTAGATATTCTGCCAGGTTCTCTTCGCTCAGGTATACTCTGTGAGATTGACTACGCCTATCTGTCATTTTGTCGCCTCGGCATGACGCGACAAAGTGACAGTTCTATTGTTTTCCGATGAAAAAAAACAGTCAAGTTCGCGCATGCGCTGCATCGTGATAGTGTCATTTTAAGCTTACAAACAATGCAATGTTCTCTGAAATGGGGAAACAGTTTGGAAAATGGTGCAAAATTACCTCTTCCTAATTTTTTTAATTACAGGTACATGTACATGTATATTATGTCAGCTTTTGTACTTCTTCTTCTTCACATTGGATGCAGGGTTCAATTCCTTGACCCAGTATCGATTCCTGGACCTGGTGTCATAAGTGGGTTGAGTTTGTTGGTTCTCTGCTCTGCCCCGAGAGGTTTTTCTCCAGAAACTCCAGTTTTCCCCTCTCCTCAAAAACCAACATTTGACTGGATTTGATTGCAGTGGTTGATTGTGTAAATGTTACATGAAAAAAAGTGTGTCAAGGCTACACAAATGTAAGTACATGTACTAACAGTCAGAAAAATGTACCTGCTATGGCTTCAAAGTCATCCTCATCATCAGCATTACTATAAGAAAAATTATTAGTAGAAAAATGTTCAAGAGGTGGTACAACTGTCCTTATTTTCCTTTCTGTCTTTGGGCATGACACCACACTGCCAAAAAATGTAAACATAGGCACAGTAAGACAGTGTTCATATATGTACATGTATATGTTATGGTTTTAATTTATTTTTGTTTTAATTTTTTAAACCAGTTTAAATTTAATTTTCCAAACTGTTTCATATTTTTCAAACTGGGTTGAAATTTTTAAACCAGTGTAATTTTTAATTTTGAGCACAATGTGAGCATGTGTCTTAGTAATTTGGGTTAAGCACTCAAGTTAGTGATTAGGCCTAAGTATTTCTTTAGAATGGTTAGCTTTGTGGGAACTTTGCATATAACTTAGTAGTTTGGGTTGAGCTCTCAGGTTAGCGATTAGGCCTAACCACTTATTTGGAATTGGTTACATGTAGCTTCTTAGTAATTAAGACGAAGTTCATATATGAATAAATTAAAATTTATATGTACATGTACAGGTACAGTTAAAATTTCTATGAAAGGGGCTTGGGGTGGTGAACTGACAATTAAAAGAAGTATGAGAGCTCTTGCACCCATTGCTTTCATGGTCAAGTGGTAATGACAGTGGGAAGCAGATCAACATGTAGAGGTTGGCCTGGTGAGTACAAGATAAAAAGGAAAAAAAAAGGTGAAACCTGCTGTTAATTAGTATTCCTGCTTAATGGGGATTTGGGGGAAGGGGTAGAGTAGCTAGGGGATAGAATAAATCAGGAGCAACTAAGTGGGAATAGGAGAGAATAGGATAGAGGAAATAGAGAATAGGATAGAGGAAATAGAGAATAGGATAGAGGAAA
>CM042751.1:18803150-18817921 GCA_022496165.2 Catalaphyllia jardinei | reverse complement strand
GGAAATAGAGAATAGGATAGAGGAAATAGAGAATAGGATAGAGGAAAGTTTAGAGATATTTTCCCTTTTTTATAGATAGTTGACAAATAAACTGGTTTGAAAATTTCTATCTGGTTTGAAAAACTTCAAACCAGTTTAAAAAATTAAAACTAGTTAAAAAAATTTAAACTGAAAAAAAAAACCCACAACATATATACATGTATAGAACAAAACTTTGATCTCAGTGCTCAATAATGAAGGGGGTGCTTAGGTTTAAGCCAAGTTCTTTTTGTTGGTTAGTCATTAATCTCCACAAAAGACTTTGTTACATTTATGAATCCAGCAAATGACATAGCTCACCACAGTAGAAGGCATGTGGAAGGTCAGGAGTTCAATTCCTAAGGGGGACATTAGCTTCATTTGCCAACTAAATTACCAACTTCCTTTTTAATAAGATCTTTCTAGTTGCAATATTGTTAACGCGATTGTAATCATTCTTATCAATTAAATAGTGTACCTTGAATGATACCCTGATTTGATTCCACTCCAGGCAACCCTTCTGCATTAAGTTCCCATAGACATACATGTACAATGTATACAGTGTCACTCAAGATGAAAGTAATTTGAAGATATCACAAATAAAAGTACTATTATTGTAATACTACTTACGTTGTTGGCACAAAATTTAATGGTGTTACACGTGCAATTTGGCGTAGCCCTGATCCGTCGGCTGCCTTGGATTCAGAGTGCTTCCTTTTGAATAAAATAAGCATTATGCTTTTCTCGGTATACTTGGCTTATGTGCATGATTCACAATCGGTAATCATTGAATAATATAACAATGTCATGTTTCACCACAACAGCTGGACTGTAGGTTAACAAGAATTTTTGGTACCTGTTGCCATGCATGATGTCACAATGAGCATACATGTAGTTTGCAATGTGAAATCATGATCAGGGCTTTCAATAAGCACCGGCGACTGACGAAACTCGTCGCCTACTTCGTCCATAAAAGTCGGCTCTTTTCACCCAAAAATTAAAGTAATATAAGAGAAATGGTTGATACAGTCGGTTACTCTACTCAAACCAGCTGCCTACTTCAAATGTTATTGAAAGCCCTGCATGATAAAAGCTGACACACAGTAATGTAGGTGTAAATTATTTTATTTTCCGTTTGTTTCATTTGGCCATTTTGGCCTTTAAAATAAGTAATTATATTTGCATATTTAGCAATGTAAGTAATGCAAGTAATTTTGTTTACAATATAGTTTATTATAAGGCTTTGTCATTGCAAGGGAAATGAACTACAGAGAGAAGTTTTAAATAGTATTCAAAAAGTTAATGTTCTGCAAGTAGATTTCTAGTACATAATTTTTGCATTGATTGCTCGAACTTTGAGTGGAATCTGTCTAACAGGTGATACATGTAGATGCAGTAGGTTTTTAGAGAATGCTGGGCATAAAGCAATAAATTATACATGTAATCACAGAATGCCAGATACCTGTATTCATCCTGAGCACAAAGAGTGACATAATCAAGATTTCTCAAAATTAAGAAAGCAGTTGAAGCAAGTAACCGAAGTAAAAGGTGTTGCACACTTTTTAAGCAGCTTGGAAAACCACTGTATTGCAATGTTGTAATAATTTTATAGCGCTACTGTAAATGTCACTTGGGCTAAGAATGATACTCCAATGAATGCTCAACTATTTACTTTCATTGTGCTAGGAGAATAGTTGGTAATCCAAATACAGAACCTACAATCGATTCATTGGAAACCTTAGCTTTGGTGCTCTGGTGGCATGCTTTGCTCACTGGAGCTCCACTATTAAATGTAAATTGTAAAGAAATCGATTGCTTGCCAACTAGCTATCCTTCAGTAAGTCACAGTCTAATTGTAAGTATTATAACTTGCCATTTAATACTGTGAGTAGAATAAGCAAAAATATTTATCAAAAAACAAAAAAAGATATAGAAATGTTATGCTAATATCTAATCAAGATACCACTGCGAGAAAATGAACAGTCTACACATACAACTGTAAGTCCAGTAACTAGAACTTGTTACCTGTCATAAAATCCTCCTTCCTCAGATTCATCTCTAAGTGAAGTGTTTCCCTGTAAAATTTAAAACAAGTAGTAACCTTTTTTAATCATCAGTCTTGTGACAAATGAGGGTGGACACAAAAAATAGTTTGCATGCTGAGTGGAGTATTGAATCACATATTAAGCACATGGGAAACTCAAGAGAGTACATAGCTTAAGGCCATTTTATAATGAACAGGAAATGATGGTAATGGTCAGCCATAGTGCCAGCAATATTCCTTGAACACAAATGAACTACAGGGTGAGCTGAGACTTGGGCAGAGAGGGTCATTACATCATACATGTAACATTTTTTCTTGTACCAAGAAGAAACACTTGTATTACATGTTGTATTGAAACATTGTAAAAATAATGGGACCAGAGCTATTTTGAGACAAATAAAATGACTAATAAGAGCAATTACAATTTCATAATAGTCCTATGACTAATAAACATACAACTAACCCAGCCTTGAGGAACTTAAATCTTGTTTTTCAGATTACGAGGGGGTCTTACATGTAGGTCTCACTTTAGAGATTGAAGGAGTCTAGGGTCTTAGTTTTTGAATTTCGGAGGAGGTCTTACAAGTAGGTCTTAAGTCTCAGACTTAAGAAGTCAGGGGTCAAAATTGATTACTGCCTTGCAAATTATCCTTGGAAATTATTTTTGAGAACCAGTCATTAACAAGCTAACCAGTGTGCTATTCAGGCTAACCTTTACACTTTTCAGGATAATCAGAGTGCTGTTCAGATTAACTGGCCATAGATTGTCTAAAATGAAGTGAACACTTTATGTCCACCAAGGTTAGCCTGAATGGCACTCCGGTTAACCTGTTAACAATTAGTGTCAAGAATTCTAATGGTAACACAATAAATATACAAAATGGAAAAGTTTCTGACTGCCGCTTACTGAGATGTATCTTATGGGAGCCTCGATTGACATATCAACCGATCAACACTTGACGGTTATTCAACCGATACTTGACCAACTACCAACCAGTGTCATGATTGATACTTGGTCGACATAGCAATTCATATATCGGCCGATATAGTTGGTGGTACACCAACACTTCACCGATTCTTCACTGACACATCACCAATACTTCACCAACACATCACCCACACTTGTGAAAATGTCAGTCGTTAATCGATCGAGTATCTAGTGTCAGTCATTACAAGACTGAGTGTTCATCAAGAAATGACTGAAGTACATGTACATTGTATTGATCGCTTGTCAGTTGAGGGTTGATCAAGTAGCATTAATAAGTCACTTCCGTGTCAGTACTGTATCAGCGCTCCAAGCTGCGACCATTTTGGTCACCATGGCTAGTGGAGAAAATTTTTGGGAACCAAAATTCTGGCGAAAGTTGGATGATGGCGACCATTTTACAGTTAAAGGTCTTTTTGAAAAAGTGAGCTTGGACTTTTTGAAAACGTGAGCTTGAAGCGCTGTGTATAAACAGGTATTCACTAATTGAGTGTCCACTGACACTCTCAATTGGTACCTTTGATCAACATCTGGATCAGTACTCATTCAACATCCCGATCAATATTTGGTTGACACTCTATCAACATTTGATCAACAGTCGGTCAATAACAACCTTTAGATTGGACTACTAGTACGAGATTGAGTACAAGTTCAGACCAAAGATGTTTCCAGAGCTCTCGCTCTTAATGTTGGTTTTAGGTTGAGAGGGTAGCTCATGAGAGGAGATGGATACTGTTTGTGTTGTGATAACATGAAGCCTGAAACCTAGAATTGAAAAGTCGTTCTCATACTTGATTTTGTACTTGTACTCAAATCTAAAGTCCTCTATTAATCGGCCAAGTGTCGACCCACTCATAGGAATTGATCGAAATCAGTCAACTCTCAACTGAGGTGTCAATCAATTATCCATCGAGCGTCAACCACGGTTTTAATGAAGCATCCATGGAGTATTGATGAAAGGTCGATGGTGGGTATCGGCTGAGGGTATCGACTGACAATCGTCCACGGATGCCTTTAGTACACATGATCCAGATAGTCTGTATCAGTGGGCTAGTGGTCAACTCTCGCTCGACTTTCAACTGATACAGTACAGGACCGACACTTAACCGATAGGCCACCGCCAGTTGATCCATAGTTAACCGATAAACTACCAATGATATCACGGTCGATATATCGGCCGACATCGGTGGACGCTCGCTGAACGACCGATACATCGACCGATATGTCAATCGAGGCTCACCATAACGGCATAACAAACATGACCGGCGTTTTTGACTTCAGTTCAACTCTCACCTGTTCTTTGAGGTTCCTCTTGGAAAAGAAATTAAATAATTTGCTGCAAACAGAAGCATTGAAAGATTACACATGGTTTGGTAAAAAAGGAGATCACGTCAAATAAAAGTTTCTCTTACCCCTGACAAAGAGTTTGATGCTGATTGAGTTTTGAAGATGAAAACAAGCCGCGAGTTGAAGTCCTGTTGGCGGCCGTTTCGGTGTTTTCCTTTCTGAATTTGCCGAGCTGTTGAATAAAGTTGTTTATCGGAGGGTCAGACAAAGAATTATGGTTTCTGTTGCCATGGAATGACATCTGTTGGGCCCCCGTAATACTAGTGACAAGATCTGGAAAAAAAATATCAAGCGTCCGATTAAGAATGCTCGACTTTTCAGCCTCGCTTGCGGGAAGAGCAGCATACCTTCCCGCCAAAACGCCGCCAGCTCTGCTACAGTTACTGTAGGCTTACATCACGTACTATCCTACGGCTAGTTCTCAGCTTTTCCCTGACCAAAGAAACGATTGCAGAATACTGGCGGAAAGTCTGATGGGACTGTGTTTGCCAATACCCTATTTATGACCAAAACAGCTGAAACTGAAAGCCATACCGTTTGGGGCCGTAGCTCATATAAGGGGGTACTCCCACCCGGCCGAGGTTTCCAGTGAGTGAGCCATGTATGTACCCTACGTAACGTTAATTTCAAGTTCTTGCTGGCGCTGGTAAAGAAGCAATACTGTATGCTAATTTAGAAAACAGTCTTAAGGAAGCACGCGCGCTGATTGGTCAAAAAGCCTGTTTGTATAACTCGATGTAGACACAGAACTAAGCGCGCGCTGTTGACGTAGTGATGGCGCGAGCAAAGAGAATTTACATTTTCATAATCAAAGTTTACAAGTTGTTTTCCTTTTTCTCGTCGTGGTGTTTTCTAAAAGAAATAGAAAACATGTACTCCGTGTTTGTATCGAGTTATACAAACACTCGTGAAAGTTTGGGAGAACTCGAAAAAGCTGTGGAAACACTCGCCTGCGGCTCGTGGTCCCACAGCATTTCTCGTTCTCCCAAACTTCCACTCGTGTTTGTATAACTCGATACAAACACGGTACATGTTTTCTATTTCTTAAATAATACAGTCGATGGTGAACCTCGCTTCAGAAATTCGATAATTTCCCATTCAGTCCCAGTCAATTTTGAGCGGTTTTGAGTCCCCTTCTTGTCTCGAGGACCAATTTCTCCGATGTCAACAAATTTTTTTCCACACTTTCTTTGCAGACTGTCTTCTGCCGTTAAATTTCCTTGCAACAGCAGAGTAGCTGCCTCCAAAAAAAAGGATATGGTTTCCATCGTTTTGTACAATTGGGCTTATAATGCCCCTTCTAATGTCCTCCAGACAGAAGCCCATCTCCTGCCTCAGACAAAGCTTTTCCTGGGATAAAACTTCCACCTGTCTTTGCTTTACACATCTCTTGAACTCGCGGTTTTCTCTTTAGCGGCCGCTGTGGGGAACAACCAAAATGGCATCACGTAATCAATGTTTTGCAAATCGCAGCACCGCAAAAATGTTATAACGTGACCAGAATTTTTGAACCGCAGACTAAAACCAACGGTTCGTGAAGCGGGCCGAAAAACGACCTTGTCCACGGACGTCTTAGATGGATAGTAGGGGAGAAAAATATTGAAGCCACGCCCACGAAACAGGAACTTGGTGTCCCCCACAGTCATGGCCAATATACACAAACTGATACGGTTTGAAACTTTTTTTTTTTTTTTTTTTTAAAAAACAATTACAATATACTGACTAATTACACTACTTATACATGCACTACTAACAATACAATACAAGAAAAGCTTAAAGAAATGCACGAAGCTACCGACATTACAATACTAATGTTACTAAGAAAGATACTAGAGCTACCATACAATTACTTACAGATTGATATAATTAAAAATTACAATAACAATATACTATATACTACAATGTATTACATAACCTGAAAATACATTACGGTACAATACAATACATTAGTAACATGACATATTACAGTCCGCTACTATTTTGCTGTAAAATAATTACTTGTATCAACAGCCACACGACCTTGTGAATGGCGTATCGGTGTTACTAAGTTGGGAGGCACAGGAGACAAATTAACAGACATCGAGCGAGTTTTGGAAAGTTACGAAGTTTTCTAGTCTTAAAGCCTTTTCTTGAGTTCTGCAGACCCAAATGTAATATCTAGCAATTAAGCATAAAAGACGAGTTTTCTTGCTGATGAAAAAAGGCTTCAGTTAAAGCCTAATACTGTTGCTGGACTAAAATTGCTGGTTACATTTTCATAATTTGTTGTTATCCACTGTTTAAATTCTTGCCAAAAGATAGAGGTGATACCACAGGACCAAAATAAATGAATCAGACTTTCCTCCTCAGTCTTACAGAAGGTACACAAGTCACTTTGTTTGATTCCTATTTTCTTGAGAAAGGAATTCGTAGCAAGTCTTCTATGTAAAAGTTTAAATTGGAAGATGATTAGTTTAGTAGTTTTCGTACATTTAAACGAGAGTAGGTAAACCGACTTCCAGTCAATCGTTTCATGGCTTTCAAGTTCACAGTCAGCCAACCATTTTTCCTGGCTTCGAAAAGGAGTTTTTTGCTTTATAGTAACCAGCCTTTCATAAATAGCCTTGGTAGGCTTTTTGGCTTTTAAGAAGCGTTGCAGAAAGCTTTGAGAGGGTGTAGTACTAAGTAACAGTCTTTCTCTCGAAGATAGTAAAGAAGATTTTAGGCCATGAAGAGTTAAAAAGTTTGTTTTAACATTATATCGTTCCTGAAGTTCTTGAGAAGATAAAAAGGTATTCTGGTCTTTAAGCAGGTCTGTAACATTCTGGATACCTTTACAGCTCCACGATTTATAATATACGGGTCTGTTGTCGATTCGTATCAAAGAGTTGTGCCATAGAGGCAATGAAAGAAAATGGTCAGTAGAGTTCACGTTCGCCTCGTAGCTTATCTCTGACCAAAGTTGTAAGATTTCCGTAGTAAAGGCATCTGTTGTGTTGATAAGTTTAGACAAGTCATGTCTATTAAGGTTACCTCTGAAAACGACTGGGCCGCCATAGTGTTGTAATTGCCAGTCAAAAAAAAGCTTCCATTTGCCATGATTTTCTGGATCTAGATACTTCTTAACCCACGTGGATTTGAGAGCTTTGTTAAAGGATATTAAATCTATCATTCGCAGGCCACCTTCTGAGTAGTCACTAATCATTGTGTTTCGTTTAATTTTATCTCCCTTGCCGTTCCATAAAAAGTTGAAAAAGAGAGTATTTATCTCTTCAAGCACACGTTGATTTGTTGTGAGGGGCGACAAAATGTAAACTAATTGAGAAACTATCAGGCTCTTAAGTACTGTTATTTTTCCAAGCAAAGACAATCTTCGTAATTCCCAACAACCTAAAGAGTTGGACACTTTTGCGAATTTATCAGCATAGTTTGCTTCCAAAGCTTCTCCCGGATTTGTAGAAAACCAGACGCCTAATGCTTTTCCTTTGTGTTTATTCCACTTTAAATTTTTTCCATAGTTTGTCATCCCTGTCTTTATAGGCCCCGATCCAAAGAGCTTCTGTTTTTCTGTTGTTTAATCTTAGGCCTGAAACCAAACTAAAATTCTCCAGAACTTGTAAAGCGCATATCAAAGATTCCTTCGAACCGTCGAGAATAAGGGTTGTATCATCGGCGTACTGGCTAACTTTAATTTCATTTTCGGATACCGTTATTCCTTTTATGGTTTCTTTTTTTCTAATTTTTTCAGCAAGAATTTCGACCCCAAGTACGAAAAGATAAGGCGAAAGGGGGCAGCCCTACCTTACTCCCCTTTCAAGTTTAAAAAAAGCAGTGGACCACCCATTATTTAAAACGCAACTCTCGATGTTGTTATAACAGATGTTAATCCATTTAATCATCGAGGGACCAAAATTAAACTGTTGAAAGGTTTTTTCAATAAAGGCCCACTCCACAGTATCAAAGGCTTTCTCAAAATCTAAAAAAAGCAATAGTCCAGGAGTGTTTTCAGGCTCCGCAAAATTTATAACTCCATCAATTAGTCTAATGTTTTCTCCAATAAACCGGCCTTTCATAAATCCAGTTTGGTCGCTATTCACCAGTTTCGGTAGTACTTTCTTGAGACGGTTAGCAAGAGCTTTGGCCGCAATCTTATAATCACAATTGAGTAAGGAGATAGGGCGCCAGTTTTTAATAAGAAATGGTTCTGCATCTTTTTTTGGAATAAGTTTAATTATTCCACGTCTTTGAGTCACTGAGAACTCCTCCTTTTGATATGCGTGGTTAATCGAGGTTACCAAGTGTTCAGAAATGTCGTTCCAGAAGATTTTGTAAAATTCAGCAGGAATACCGTCTGAGCCTGGTGTTTTTTCTGGTTCCATACTTTTTAAAGCTTGTAGACACTCTGATTTAGTTAGCAAGCCTTCACAACTTTCTTTTTCATCTGCATTTAGAATCTTTGTGTCTTCAAAAAAATTGAAATTTGAGGGTTCGGATTGTTGTTCACTGATACGAGATTTATATAGATCTCTGTAGAAATTTTCACACTGATGTAGTATCTCTTTATCCGACGTAACAAATTCATTTTCTCCAGTTTTTAGTTGGCTAATAACGCCGTTTTTAAAATGCCTTTTCTCGAGATTTAGAAAATATTTCGTGTTTTTCTCACCCTCATTATACCACCTGCATTTGGCACGCAATATTGCACCTTTAGTTCGATATTCAATAATTTTTTCCAGTTCAGCTTTTTTTTCTTCCAGGTCCCTGGAGGCTTCTCTTTTTTCTTGATCTCTTTTGTTACTGGATTCCGGCTATCAGTTCTTGCAGTACATTGATCGTTTTTTCTATTTCTTCTTCTCTTCTTGAGGTTTTTGTTCTTCTATCTTTAGCGTATTTTATAGATTGCTCGCGAATTTTTAGTTTGATCATTTCCCACATCAAGGTGGGGTTTACGTTGTCATCGTTAACATATTCGTCGGTGACTTTTTTAATTGTCGTACGAATTTGATTTACGTAATTAGCATCTGAGAGAAAGGAAGTGTTAAGCTTCCAATAGCCAGGACCTCGTCGATTAGAATGTAGTGCTGCACTGATTGTAATCAGAGAATGATCTGTTTTTAACCCCATCGTAATGTCAGCGTGTATTACATTACACATCAAACTTTGACTTACCAGAAAAAATCTAATCTACACTGAATCTCAGGCTTTTTCCGGCGCCATGTGTATCTGAGTGTGTTGGGATTTAGAACCCTCCACACGTCAATGAGATCTAATTTGGCAATAAATTCCTTTAACGCTTTAACTGATCTAGTGTGCGTTTTGTAGCGGCCACCTTTTTTATCTTTATCAAGATCCAGTATCAAGTTAAAATCACCACCTATTATTAAGTCATCGCATTGAAAGTCACTTAAATGGTCAAAAAAGTGTTGGAAAAAGTTGGGCTCATCCTCGTTTGGAGCGTACAGAGTAGCCAAGGTAATACATTTCCCTTCAGTTTCAATGTCACAGATAATAAATCTGCCATTTGTGTCCGAATATAGCCGAAGAATTTGGAAAGAAAAGTTGTTGTTAAAGAGAATAGCGACTCCGCCTTTTGCACTTGAACAGCAGCTAAAAAGTGACTTGTAGCCCCATTCTGAAGACCAGATAGCTATTTTATAGTTGCTGCAGTGTACCTCTTGTAGCAAGTAAAGGGAAAATTTTTTCGACCTCAGCCAGTTAAATATTTCACTTCTTTTTTGCTTGTCCCCCATGCCTCGTACGTTAAGAGAACTTATTTGTATCTCCATATAAATTTTGACTGATGAGAAGAATTATGATCTCCAAAGCCGTGTAACTGAAAATTTGGAGCGATGGTTTTAGCGGAGCTAAAAGCGCGGGAAAAAAAAAACCATAAGTACAAAGAGGAAATAACAAGAAATTTTTGACACCACGAACATACATTAAAAACACTAAAATTGATTTTGTATAGATTGGAGCCCTGTGGAATTTTGCAAAGGTGTTTTGAGTTACACACTGTTGTGCCCAAAACATAACAGTGCAAACAAAGACAAAGATCGCAAGGAGAAAAATTACATAAAATATCAAAAAAATTAAGCGACATGAACTGTAAACAAAAATACATAACAATTAAAATAACATACTTAGGGCACATTAATTAGATGTTTCTATCAGCAATGGTTTTCAACGGCAGTAGGTTGGCTACATTTTATAAAGCATAAATAGATTATTTGTGACGTTCATGGGTAGCAGTTTACTTTAGGTACAAAGGATATTTATTCGCCCATTGTAACAGCTTCATCGTTCTGAAAACACTCCGGGATTTTGTCCGCTGGATAAGAATTTCCTTGAATGAAGATCCGTCCGTTCTTGATATAAGCCGGAGCAAGGTTCAACCTTCTGGCGTTTCGCAGAGCAGTTGCCAGTTTCTTTTGCTCCTTCGCTGTCTCATGCGCGTAGTCCGGTACCAAGATGACATGTCGGTGATTTGGGGAATTTGCAAGCTCCTTTCGTCGATACCAAAGATCGTTTCTCTTTTCGCGATTGACGAAACGTGTGATAATTGGGCGACGCTTCCCGTCATCTCTTTGCTTTCCTATTCGGTGAGCTGCTTGAAATTCAACGTTATTTGCACCCTCCATTTTGACCGCGGCCATCACCCCACGTAGAATTTCTTTGCAGTTTTCTTCCTGGCTTTCAGGAACATTAAGAAGACGAATATTTTCTCTTCTGGTGTAATTATCTAACTTTATCGCTCTTGCTTTGGTAGCTGAAACTTCAGCTTGGAGTTGTGCATTCTCCTTCGCAAGTTCGGCTAACTGAAGCTTGTTTTGTTCATCCAGTAGTTTAAAAGCTTCTATTTCCACCCAAGCAGCATCCAACGATGTCCTTAAATCGTCTGTGGCGTTCTTCAAGATCGAAAGGCGGGCATTTACATCTACACGTAAATTATTAATTTCATTCATAGCTTCGGCAAAGTTCGAATCTAAAGACCCTTGAATGCACTCCAATTTCTCCATTATAGACTTTAACGTAATGTCGGAGTGTTTCTCATCTGGTGTTTTAGAGCCAGAACTACCTTCTCTTGCTCGTTTGTTGGCGTTATTGGGCATTTTCGATGGAGAAAGCCAAAACCTTGCCGGAGCAGATTCTTACGCGTCTGTCGCCATTGCGTGATCACGTGCTCCTACATCGGCAAAACTAAAAGGTTTGAAATTACAAGTTTACGATTCGTACCGTTTGGCAGATCGTAAAAGACAGTTTTCGGCCCGTATACAATCGGAAAATTGTCCCTCGTAAATGGGACGTAATTATAAATCACGTGTTATTCAAGTGAAGGGTCACGGCGGTTTGTCGATCCGTACGGTTTGTAGAATTTGTACACATCGTAAACGCAGTTTTCGGTCCGTATACGATCGGAAAACTGCATCTCACTAGGGGGTAGTCAATATATATCACGCGTTATTTGAGCGAAGGGGTCACAACGGTTTGTCGTTCCGTACGATTTGTAGGGATCGTAAACGCAGTTTGCGGTCTGTATAAGGTCCTTAAAATGCGTCTCATCAAGCGCTTGAAACGAAAGAATGGCCGTTTTTATACTAGAGACGCATTATCCGTCTGGACAAACTTGGGCAAACATTTGTAGCTCGTCTGGTTATGCGTCTCCAGTATAAAGACGGGCACAAGACGAACTATGCGTCTAGGCGAACTATCCTTGGTTATGCGTCGTGAACGACGCATTACGAAAGAAAGTTCGACTGGACGCATAATTCGTCTGTGTGTGTAAAGACGGGCATCAGACGAAGAAAGTAAAAAAATACACCGCGTTATGAAATTTTTTAAAACCCTACAGTCATGTGTGGATTCTGGAGCACCCATTGCAGCCCACATAAAACGCTTATTGTAACTAATGAATCCCATGTTTGTCACAGAATATCTTTTCTTGTAACTATAAAAGTTCTTTAGTTGAGTGCTGAGGTAAACATGAATCCATCCCACACCCCTACACAAGGAAACTCCCAATTTGCCAGAAAATTTTCCAGTTCTTGCAGATTTCTTGGCGGGTAAACGAGTCTGTCATACAAACATCCCGAAATGGCCTTACATACGCCTTGAAAAATGATGTGAGCAGTTGATTCTGCAACCCCAAAGAGATCTCCAACGGTCAAAAACGTACACCCATGACCATGTGCCAGTCTGTAAAAACATAAAGCCAACTGGGTAGCAGGTGGAGTAGGGTGAGGTTTCATGCGAATGGGCTCCCTCTTGATAAGGTCTTTAGTTTCGCCCAGAATAAATTCAAACGTGTCTCGAGACACCCTCAGCCTTTTCTTGAAAGAGGCTTCGTCCCAGTTTTGGTATCCGTTCGTCCACCAATCGACCTCGTTCGTTTCTGTTGCTTTTTGTAATCACGATTGCTGACATAACAGCGGGTTCTAAAGTTTCAAATTCGAAATCCATTTTTCTAACGAAACGTTTCCTTGCCACTTCCTCGTTTATTTTATATTGGAGACTTAAAAACTCTTGTTTTGCTCTTATTTTACGGGAAAAAGTTGTAACAGGGCCGCCATCTTTAATTTTACCGCCAAAAACACTCTAGTCCCCATTCCGTTTTATTTCGCCGCGCGTAATAGTTCGCATTGTTCGTCTGTCGAAATTCGTCTTGTTATTCGTCCAGTCTTTACACTAGACGCATAACATGAGAGACACATTATCCGTCTGGACGGATAATGCGTCCTCTAGTATAAAAACGGCCAATATATTATTCCAGAGATGGTGCCACAACAAACAAGCAGATATACATGTATACATCAGCGTGAGCGACAATTCTCGGTTTTCACCAATCATGTGATCAAAACTAAAATCGTAACCATGCCATCAATAAAGTCAAGAATCTGGAATACGATAGATGATAGATATATAAAAAACCTCTCCAAGAATCAAGTTTCTGCTGTTTTTCATTCGCGCGTTATTTGCAGAAGTGTGTCACCCAAATTTATAGAGCTTTGTATGGAGACGCCATGTTTGTGTCCTTCGGAGGGACACAAACATGGCGGCCGTAAATTAACATAAACATCCGTCACTGGATTTTGCCATTGAAACGAAAAATTATTGCTCTAGAGATCTGACACATTGAAATAAATGTTTCTTCTAGTGCAAGCACTGCTTAGTTAGCAAAACCTAAAGCGAAAACTCATGTTTTGACCTACGCAACAGCTTTCATGTCACGCAACGCAAAAGCTTGGAAATTCAAACGTGCTCTATTACAAAAAGAAGAACACTGTCGAGCTAAAACACATTCTTCTAGACCAGAAAATCAGGCAAAAAAGGAAAGATTGGTGGTCTGCTAAGTTTTTGGCTACCTTAAATAATGTTAGAAAGCAAACACTGGTCCACACATGTCCAATACACCCGCACTGATTCGGTCCGTATTTTTAATTTACGGTCCGTACGGACCGTAAAAGCAGTTACGAACCGTGAGCACCTTTCATACGGTCCGCACGTTTGTTTCAGATCGCTAGGCTTGCATCTAATTAAGGACAGGGCACCCTGAGCGTTAACGGTCCGTACGTTTCGTTCAGTTCGCCAGGCTTGCATCTAATTAAGGACCGGGCTCCCTGAGTGTTAACGGTCCATATACGTTTCGTTCAGTTCGCCAGGCTTGCATCTAATTAAGGACAGGCCACCCCGAGCGTTAACGGTCCGTACGTTTCGTTCAGTTCGCCATAAAGAACAGTAACTAGAGCCGGAAGTTAAAGAAGATACACATATGTATGCCTCGTTCTAAAAACATGCGACGGCGGGAACGCCACTTCGGCGAGTCCGAATGTTTTGTTCCGTTGTTACAGAGTTAATTGCGTACGTTTCGTTCAATTTAATGGTCCGTACGTTCCGTTCAGTTCGCCATAAAGAGCAGTAACTAGACATTAAGGAGTGTGCGGGAGCCGAAAGGTAAAGAAGATAACAATCTTACCTGTTGGCTGAGAGCCAACAAATTAAGTTTAAATGTGGCCAAAACTGAGCTAATGATAATCGGATCTAGGCAGAGATTGAATGCCCAATGTGAGGAGATTAATATAAGTATCGATAACAGGACGATCAAGAGAGTTGACCATACTAAATCTCTGGGTGTTACCACTGATGCACAACTCTCTTGGTCTAAACACGTTGAAGAGATAAGCAAGAAAGTCTCTTCAGCCATTGATACATTGAAACGTGTACGACTTTTTGTTCCGACGGATGTTGCAGTTCAAATTTATAATGCTTTAATATTACCACATTTTGATTACTGCAGCCCGGTTTGGGATGGTATGAGTGGCTGTTTAAGTGATAAATTACAAAAATTACAAAATCGCGCCGCCAGAGTAATTACTCAATCACCTTTTTATACGAGCTCTAACC
>CM042751.1:18788150-18798150 GCA_022496165.2 Catalaphyllia jardinei | reverse complement strand
GTCAGCCACTACCCCGGGGGCCCCCTGGGCCCCCCTGGGACCACTACACATGCACAGGCTTAAAGATGACATGATAGGAGATGGCCTGATGGCCTGGCCTGAGCTTTATCCGGTGCCGCAAACAAGCAAAGATAGATGTGAAATTCCCAAAATGTTGTCCCTGTTCTTGTGATTCTGTTGATGATTACATAAGATACTCAGGTACTAGCATACCACGCTCATAGGGGCCTTAACCAATCAGGAGCCGAGAAAGACAAAATGCTATTGTTTCGAGAACAACAGACTATTGTTTTCCAAATCCAAGATGGCGGATGTTACTGTTCAGCCAATCAGGAGTTGAATTAAGAATGCAAGATGGCGGTGCCCATGAAAGTCGGCCATGTTGGAAAACAACCCACCAGCCTCAACGGAGGACTGGAATCGGTCTCACAGATTTCCATGGCGACACAAATCACGCCAGGGTTTTCGCAAAAATGTCACGCAACTTCAAAATTCACGTGACTAATTGTGATAAATAGGAGTTTGTTTTGGGTGGAAAATTGCCCACTGGACTCGAAGGCCTGGGATCAGTCTTTCCATATTTTTTCCTCTCGGACTCGAGAATCAATCTACACACAGTTAAATCAAATGAGAAACAATTGTATTTATTAAAAAATCCTAATTGTTTACAAGAGGGACCTGTGTCCAATTTGCAAACAAGGTGAGTGCACTACTAACTGAAATACATCAAGTAGAAATGCAAGTCTAAACTCATTGATCTCAACTGTTCCCTTGAGAAAAGCATCATTCAAAAGAATCTTAAACAAACAAAAGACATTTTAAGCCACCGTTGAAGAATTAACATATTAAGTCAGAGATGAAACGTGAAATGAATTAAAAACCGAGGGCTCATCTAAGGTATTTCAAACAAACGTTCGCGCTTAAACTAAGATCAAACAAACATTGCAAATCGCATCGCTCCTGATTCATCAGCCGCACAAATTATAGTTCGGTCTAAGCGGTTCTCTAATAGTGGCAAGAATAATTCACTTACATCAACCATAGTCCTTTCAAATTCCTCCAAAGCGATGCTCAGCTCTTGATCACTTAGTTCCATAATCGCCGAGACAAGAATGCGAAAAAGTGGGTCCAACTTCGTCACAAGTAAAATGATTTTGCTCAAGTGTGTTTTGTATATAAAAACGTGTATCCAATGAGAAGATGGGGGATAGGGGGAATGCAATATCACATGGTTAAGAACTATTGTGAAGACGGGGGATGGGGGTATACCTATGTCATGAAATTGTTATAAACAAAACAAGGGTCTGATGCATAATTTATGACGTTTATTGAATAATAAGAGCATGAAAACCAAAGAAAGAATTGATTACAACTTCAAGTCTTGACTGTCGGTACTCCAATAAGTGTATCGCTGGGAACTAGACTCGTTTCCAGTTTCTCAGAATTTTTGTCCCAGGCCCGAAAACGCACGATCTTCTGGCCTATTTTTCTTTGCTTTTGGTCCTTATTCTTGACATAATAACTTCTCCAATATTAGTTAAGCTGTTCCCTGTTGTTTTTACAGTATTGTCCGCGGTAATTTTTGATGTGTTCCTTGTTTTGTTGACAATAGGCTCTCTGGCTGCTGGCGAGCCTTTCCCTGTTGTTTTCATACCATCTTTTTCGACGGGTATTGAGAACCTCGACGTTCTCTGCACGATATCTTTTTTGTTGGGCCAGGATTCGCTCTCTGTTCTTTGCATAATATTTTGTGTGGTAGGCCTTTTTACATACAACCTTCTGGTCATTTTCCGGCAGTTGATTGTAGCAACTCATTTTGTGTGGCGTCTTACGAATAATGACTAAAACTCTAGAAACACACTCTTATAAGAGTCACATGGCTAACTCAGGTTTCCACCTCTTCTACTTCCTCTTCGTCATTATTCTCAGGGAGTAACTTCTTTCGCATTAGTCTGTTTAACAGGAATTTCCGCCACTGCCACTGCCGACTCGGCCGCTTCGTCAAAATCCATGTCATCTTCCTCAATAAAACGTCGAAGAGTCTTCATGACTTTACGGTGTATTGCATTGTGTTTGATATGGTGAGTCCATTTTAGACGCTCTAAATAAGTCCTTCGTAGCCTTCTTCTACTTACAGGTAATAGAATATTGAAAACGGCATTTTCAGCACACTCTTGCGATTTTCCCCTATCCAGGAGCTGTTGGACTTCTTTCAGGTAGGTCTCTTTGATATCTTCCCCGACTTTGTGACGTAACGGGCGCCATGGATCTGGTTCTTCATCGTCCTCCACTTCTTCTTCCTCTTCCTCTTCGGAGCTGCTAGTCTCTTCGTCTTCAGGCTCCTCTTCTTCCTGTTCCTCTTCTTCTTCTTCTTCTTCGTCTTCTATGTTTTCATCATTATTTTTGAGAAACTGGAAACGAGTCTAGTTCCCAGCGATACACTTTGTGGAGTACCGACAATCATGTTAACGTCTTAGAACTTATGAAGGGCTGCAAGGGTCGACGACGATTTTTTCGTTGTACCAAGGGCTTGTTTGATAACATGTACGTCTTTTGGGTCGCCTAAGTTGTTATCCTTGTTACAACAATCAGAGGAAATCACGCTAGCAGTGACGGAGTTTGTCAGACTCCTAGAGGCTTCGGGTCTATTACAGCAAAACAATCCAATGGGATGAGAGAGAATACACAGATACTTGGCTCCAAGAGTAGAGTTTAATCCACTAACAGAACCCGAATAAAGGCAGAACGTAACCCAATGCGGGATAGTGGTATCCGGCGTCCCACCGCCAGGAGCGTAACCAAAGAACAATTTACAAAACACCTGTATATATGCTAGACTCTAAACAAATTATCCAATATTTCGTTTATAGTAATCCTAAGTGCTATTGACTGCCAATCAGCTCATTGTTGTTCTAGACTATTCCATCATAGGCAAGTCAGTTATTCTGCTCGTAAATATTAACTACTTACAACTTCAGGTAGTTCTCACTACAAGGCCATCGCTCAGAATGCCATTGTCTTTCGCGACATGTACTTGCAGTTCTCATATTATTAACGCGCGGCAAAATAATTTGCATGTCCAAAACTATTCGGATGTGACTGGTCAACAGATTCAACTTTGGGAATGTTTGAGTCTCTTCGCAGATTTCAGCTGCTGTCAATTAGACAGTTGAATGCGTAAAGTAAAACCCAAGGTATGATAGAATTAACGATAGCGCACTAATCGTAGGCGGGCCGCACTCTTCACAAAGCGTTTCGCAAATTCGTGTGCAGCTAGCGATATCTTTATTTGAAACGTCTAAACTATCGATATAGTTCCATGTAAAACAGGCGGTTTGAAAAGCTTACCTGCGATAATGACGCTTTTTCCCAAGCGCGGAATGCTGCGGACTCGAAAACACACGAACGAAATAAAACAGCCGATACACTTACAGTACACCTAGCAGGTTATACAAAGCAGCGGTTCTCAATAAGCGGGCTTACCTAAGATCAGATGAATTTTTCCGCGATTAATTAATTTTTGCCTTAAACATGGTATTCGCCTCCATGGCATGAAAAGTATGAGCTCAAATAAAAATGCCATGATCGTCATTTGCGTCGGATCCATTTTCTATTCTCGCCATTCCCAGAGCGCCTCGCCGTTTACTTTGAGGTCAAATAAGGAATCGCAAACATTTGGAATAGGTGAAGACATGTGAATAAAGGCAGGATTGATCGGGGTTTCTGCGAACTCCAAATGGAGCTTCCGATCAACGCGCTGGATTTCTTGTGTGAAAACTATTTCAGATTCAGAACGGTACGCATTCGGAGGGAGATTGATGACAAGTGAATTGCGCGCATAAACAGATGTTTAATAGCTCTTTGAGTTTAAATTTCCCGCTCTTTACTTTACTGTACTTTATTTAATTTATCTATTTATACACGGTAAAAATTCATCAAGTAAAATTCCAAAAAATTCCTAAAATCCTAAAATCTAAAGTCCTAATTTTATTATTACATTAATTTAAACAATAAGTTGCCTACAGACCTGATTTTCATGAATGCCGTGTATTTCACTGTATTTCCGTGTATTTTACTGTTTTTTAACATCTTAACGATGCTTCGTTATGCATGACTGCACGCTATTGTCAGCGGGGGCGGAGTTAAAAACTCTGTTAAAATACTCAAGGGAACTCGAAAGCAACTATTTTTTAAGGTATTCGGCATAACTTTTAAAAATCATCATTTTGATAAAACATGTGGTCATCGTATAAACATGGAATTATGCAGTCTTCCTTCAGATCGGGAACTTAGAATGCCCGAGTGTACCTATATCGCTAATATTTTTTTGGAGAAAAATTTCAGTCAGAATATTACTCAAGTCAATATATATTTAATGCAAGTAACAAGTAAAACTAGCGCATTTTCAACATCAGCTTGATAAATCGTATCCAGGATTAACGGCTTAGAACAATGTTTAGAATAAAAGTTTGATACCTCTTCTTTAAAAGCCCTAGTGTACCTAATCGATCAGTGTGCTGTACAGAATGAAAAAAAAGTCAAGGAGCAGTCGACGTTGCGCCGTTTTCGGGTCTTTTGACTCACGCGATTTCTAATTTAGTGCTATAAGCGATGGAAAAGGTTCTGGATGTGCCGCAGAATTCTGCGCGATGCGATGCAAGATAACACAGATAGTCAGGTTGTTACCATGGTTATAGGACTTCCGCTTAACTGTTAACTGCTGGCTTTTTATGGTCACGAATATTGGCAAATTCTCCCCTCACACTTAATTATAGACGCTCTAATTGGTTGACGAGTTGTTTGCTAATGTTCTGCCTTGTTTACACCTAATTGCAATAGGGTTGTCATAAAAAAAGGCAAAAAGCCAAAAGCCAAAAGCCATTTCCAGAACTTGCGGAAATGTGTGGGAAATGTCTAGTGACGCAGCAAAAAAGACAATGGAGTCTTACCGTATATGCTTCATCAAAGTCATTGAATGTTTGCAGTATCTTGCCCGGCAAGGGCAGGCTATGCAGGGGGATGCCGATGACGAATCAAACTTGATTCAGTTACTTAAACTAAGAGGGAAAGACCAGCCTCTTCTTTTAAAATGGTTAGAGAGGAAAAAAGACAGATACACCTCACACGATTTACAAAATGAAATCATTGCCATCATGGCGAATCATGTCATCCGTGATCTGGTATCGGAAATCAGGGTGGGTTTGTCTCAATCATATGCGACGAGTACACAGATATCAGTAACCAGGAACAACTAACCATCTGCATTCGATGGTTTGACAAAGGGTTAGAGGCCCACGAAGATTTCCTCGGGTTTTACAATGTACCTGACTTCAGCGCGGAGACTATAGTGTCGGCTATAAAAGATGTGTTATTAAAACTACAGTAATCATTAGTTAATTGTAGGGGACAATGCTATGATGGAGCCAGTAACATGATGGGATAAGCGCAAATGAACACTTTTGTCTTCTTCTTCGGGTTGAATTTAGGACAGCGGCTGTTTTCTCACACAGATAACTTATCAAGAACCTTACAGCAAACAAAGATGTCAGCTCTAAGTGGCCGCAAACGAGTAGCTTTTCTCACAAAAGACGTTCTGCAGAAGATGCGAAACGATACGAGCTTCAGATCATTTTATGACGTAGTTTTACTGAAAAGTAAAAGCTATCCCTCCATGAGTGGGCCGATATTACCAAGGAGAATTCGCGCGCCTAGAAGAATTGAAATTGGCGCTGGAGAGCCAACATATCCTGTCACCGCCCAAGACTATTACAGGCGAATATACTTTGAAACTATTGACTTGATGATGAACGCCATTGACCAGCGGTTTGACCAGCCGAGCTTTCCTAAGTACTCCATGCATCCCTTCCAGATATTATAGTGTATCCAATACACGATAATAGGGATAAATATACTACGCTGCGTTCTAAATACACTATGATAAGGGGTACACCACGTACTTACCCAAGCTTTGATACGTATGCAAAGATGGAGTCTCTCTTAATTAAGACCCTCAATTCGCAGGACAAATCCGAACAGCTAAAGTTTATGGAAAAACTGTACAATGATGATGTTAATATTTCAGTGTTAACCGCCTAGATGGAAATTTTACAAGTGCTGCTGAAGAATGGTGATTATTTTTGTTTTGACAACCCAGAACGGGAAATGATAAAAGAAGTTATCACGTTACGTAATCTGATTCTCGTGAATCCAGCAACCAGTGCAGCCGTTGAAAGATCCTTTTCCACTGCCCGAAGGCTAAAAACATGGCTCCGTTCAAGAATGAACCATGCAGGAACGATTTAGTAAGCTGACAGTTTTAAACATACACAAAGAAAGAACGGACAGGCTTAACACCATTGACATCGCAAACAAATTTACCGACCGCAACACTGCATGCAAACGTACAGAAAGCGTAATTGCAGTTACCGTGTTGTTTGGCCGTGTAAATATTTTTGAATGAAAAATTAAACAATTATTAAACACGGCTTCTCGTATGATATGAAGATATACAGATCTCGGAGGGTGTTATCCACCCCTGGGGGGTACTCCCATATATGGGCAATATAGGTTTGAGCCGCGGAATAGGTATATGGTTTTTGAGGTTCTCGGTCCTTTAAATAGGTTATTTTTTTAAACCCTTTTGTTACTGTGTTCCTGGTGGGGTCCTTAGATAGGTAGTTAATTTCTATTAGATAATACTGGAGTGTGAAAACGCCATCCTAAACGAATGTTTCTTCTTAAATTTGATGTATCCGTTTGTGCAGCAGCGGTTTAATAGCCTTAAATGGGGTGTCATTTTGCGGGATTTAGCCTTAGAAAGGGGGTCCGTTTTCGCTTTCTTAGTCCTTAAATAGGGTAAGGGTCCAAGAACCTTCGCGGCACACCGCAATCCAAAATTCGCGGGAGTTCCCCCCTCGGGTATCCACTGGGCTCAAGCCTTCGGCTTTGGCGGATAACCCCCTCGATCTGCATAACTCTTCATATCATACTCAGCCTCGTGCAATAATTGCTCAGTAATTATACAGCGTTGAGTTCAAGGCAGCTCAAGCAAAATCGTTGGATTTCTGGCTTATTTATAGTAATTATAGGTTGATATCAGTAGTATAACATAACAATCTATGATATTTCAATTTAGTGGTGGTGAATTTCCAGAACCAATAGCAACATCACTGAAGATGTGGAAAATAATCAATAGTTTTATCGTTATAATAGCATTCTCCGTCACTTAAGAGAAATTAAATAGAAATCCAGAAGCATGCCCCCCCCCCCAGCCTATAAAAAATTTCCTTCACGCATTCTTATTTAGCTCCCCCCCTCCCACTCGAAAACTTGCTGCGCGGTCCCTGCACGCTTATGAATATTAATCACGTAATATGAATGAAATAATTTGCACCAGTTTCTTAGCGTCATTCAAATGCAATTCGAGCCCGATTCATCTAGAAAATTTCAAACGTATTCGAATTACAACCGTACATCGGATAACTACTAAAGAAATAATGACTCCTTTTTTTCGCAAATTGTAACCTGGGGTAAATTCCAGGAACACGACGCGCCTTTAATTTAGTGCTGAATAGATAAGCCAAGCAGTTCATCGTGGTCTTGAAGTGCAGATACCTTAAATCCTACAGCGCAGATTTTAATCTAATAGAGGGAAGAAATTACCTTGCCTTCCATTGCGTTTATCTTGCATACTTTAGCGCAAGTTTCACGAGAAAACTGCGGAACTTGTTTCAGAAACTCTGGCTATGAGCGGCGATTCGACTGAAGTCATGTAATTTTGAGCCCTTTCGTTACATACATCGGTGTTTCTTGTGCGGAATCTTACAGCGCGGACTCACAGAATTATCTCTTGTTGTAGTGAATGACTTCTTAAATAATTGTTAAATTATTAAACTAGGCAAATGTAAATCACAAGGCTAATTAATTCCTATTTGGCTTTTTGCTTTTCTCTGTGACAACCTTATTGCAATTAGGTATATGTAGCATATCACTTGAACACTAGAGACAGGGCCATATATATTCAACCATCTATCAACCATAAATATCCAACCATTTCTTTTTTTTCTATGGTTAACCAGAAAATCAGCTATCCAGAGCATTCTCGCTATTTTGATTTCCTGTTTCTTTTCTTGCCAACTAATAAATGTGTGCTTCCTCGCTCGAAGACTCGCTCGATTATAAAGAGCTCTTTTACCGATGAGGTCATAAATAGGGTTTCGAATTTTTCGTCAAGTCATAAATAGGATAGGGAATATCGCAGATTTTGGTCATAACCAGGGTAAAGGTTTTGGGAAAGGGGCCGCATACTCTCAGCCAATATTCAGGGAGTACTGCCTTCGGGCCTTAATTGGCTTTGGAGACACCAAGAATGCTGAATCATTATTCATTCTAATTGTAAGACCACTTAGGAGCAATGATAATTTTGCTGTCAATAGCAGGCCATCCAACCAGAAAGTTAATGAGGTTTGACGGAAAACAATATGATCTGCTAGCTAAGAACTCGAAAAAACAAAAGACATGCTATTTAATGGCTGCTTTCTTTTGAATCTGCGGATTAACCATCGGGGACACTGCAATGATGAATTTAGACGCATTGTTGTGAATGTTTTAATTTATCTGTTGACAGCGTGTCCCCCAAAACATACAACACTGCAACCCTAATTAACGATTACATTATCTGCTCACGATTTCAATGAGTTGAAAGTTTAGTCGGCCTTCGGCCTAATCAACTTTTACTTCATGGGCATTAAGAGAAAATAATATAATCATTTTAGTGAAATTTAAAATGAAATTTTCCTTGTATAACGGTTCCCAATTATTTCTTGTTTTATTATTACTTTTCACGCAGCGCTAAATTTTCACTTGCAATGTCATCGGTGACAAATTACTCCTTAATTTTGGTTCGAAATTTCTCCATACAATAAGTGTAATTTGTCATCCATGATATTAAAATGTAATCAAATGGACCAAATGATATGCTCTAGCTTGGAATTTGAAATAATTTCACTTGCTTTTTGTCAATATTCTAATAATTACCCGAGCCTTTTTACGATGGATATTATGAGAATTTTGACAAATCGCGGTGAAATTACTTAGTGATTTTACTCGTGACCATTTGATCATCCATACATTTGCTGATGTGTATGTTCGCTCACCAGTTTCTTTCAGCAAAATTCCGAGAGTTTAAAATTCGAGAAACCGTGCATGTCCTTCTGTGTAGAAAATTTTACAGCCCATTTCTCTCTGACTGCTCCTTAGAAACTTCGAACAAACGAAAAAAGATGACCACATCAAGGCACAGCACACTAACCGACCAGTTATGTACCTTATTTGACCAGCGAATTTAGTTAAAACGGTAATTTTATTACCGCACGCAAATTTCAGTACTAACGTGCTATCTTCTAACTTCTAATGTCGTGCAGTCTACTTGTTTCAAAATGGGTTAGGACAAATGTGAATTTCGTCGGTCATATAGTAACACTTTTCTTTTCTCGAGGGATTCTGGCGGGGGATGCAACAGCACTGTCATTGTTGATAACCGTTAATTTTTTTTTAGGTTGACTAATTTGTTGTCCGGATGAAAAGAAAGAACGCATCAAGTCATTTATTTTGGGTGTCCATGAACCTTTAATGCGTCGCGGTTCATCTCCACCTTGGTTAATTAATTTCCAACAATCTTGCCTCACGCTTGATCAATAAACCAAATACACATATACATTAAATTCCTTGAAGATATCTTGAAACTGTGTTGGCCATGCGAACTTTGCGGATGGGCAAAATGATGGGCGAAATGCATATTAAGAACGAGGTCGACGTTGAGACTTCTTTAGTTTGCCATGAAACTCTAAACCCAACCAGGCTTTCCTTTAGGCTTCTTTAGTTTGCCATGAAACTCTAAACCCAACCAGGCTTCCCTTGAGGCCCAGAAATTAAATAATAGCTGTTGCTGCCGCTTTTAATTCCTTTGTTTATTTTCGATTGCACGCACATTTTTCCTGTC
>CM042751.1:18739871-18778150 GCA_022496165.2 Catalaphyllia jardinei | reverse complement strand
TTCTCTTTCTATTGAAATTGAAATGGCCGAAAAACAAGAATCTTTATAACAGGACAACATAATTTATTCATGATGAAAAACAAAATAACTATAAAGATACATCATAAAAGGGGGAACGCTAGTCGAGTACCCAAGGTCACTTGTTATTTCTTTTCGATTGCTAATAACTTCTGAAACTTTGCACGATATGCAAATCGCCGTTGCACGGGCCACGCAACTATGTCGACCGAACGAGGGAACAAGCGCCTAATTAGTGCAGTGCACGCACCTTTTCTTGTTCTTGCTATCGCGCCAAAAACCCCCGTAGCAATATATAGGGCTATCAACGGTGTTTGGCGTAAATTCGAGAATGACCTCCAAGCCAAGCTTTCTTTAAGGGCCTCAAACTTGATCTCAACTCCCACAGCTCGATTCCCGGGGCTCGATGATGTGGGCATCGACGATCAGAGTTATGCGGTGCGGCCTTGACGTTACAATCTGTGCGCGCAACGTTTGGTCCCTTGCAAGACAAACGACCTCTTTTCTACTTCGTCATTGGAATCTCCGGAATCTTACCTTACAACAGGAATGTTACCTTACAAACATTTCTCTCGATCACTTGGGATTTTTACCGCCTAGACAGTACTTTCGCACAGATAGTACTTTCTATAATGCTGCCGCCTCGCCAGCCTCGCGTCCTCGCTCGGCTGGCTCGTTGGCAAGTAATTTGTGCGTTCCTTTGGGGAGATCCGAGTTCGGATCAGTAATCCTTGATCTGTCTGGAACTGTCTGGATCATGGTGCATCAAAGGAACCGACGAATACATGACCAGAGTGGATTCGCCCAGAGTGGATTTGCCCAAAGATGACAGTTTATTTCAGGTATGTTTGTACTCTTTGCCATCAATTTTACGGCAGTTAGCCATTTCCGTGGAACACGTGGAAAATATGCCGTGTTCTTCACTTATTTTTCTTTCGATTCAACGCTTACTCATCTAAGGGCACAAAGAATTGTATGAGGGCACTGTGTTTTTCGGATTTACTATCTGATTCCGCTACTGACCGCCATGTTTAATTTCTTGTGCTTCTAGGGAACGAGTAGTGTCAAGTGGCAGAATTATGGATATTCACTTACAGCAAGAAAAAATGAGGGGACAGAGAAGGAGGCTCCCAGTCCCGCCCTTGCGATATGTCAAGTCCACGAAAGTTAGTTTTAGACCAGCGGAAGTCTGTCTTCCGAGACGTCCGCATGCGAGCAAACCTCAGTCCGATGTTTGAAAGAATAGCAAAGATTTCATGTAATGGCGAATAAAGTGTCACTAAGAACCTGAGAGTGAGGCAAGACTGCATGCGGTCGTCTCGGAAAACAGACTTTTCACCAGAAACACGAGACTTCCGCTGGGTTAAAAATAGCTTTCGTGGACATGACATATCCCGAGCCTCCCTCTCTGTCCCGTCATTTTCTCTTGCTTACAGAAATAGCTTCTTTGTGTCGTTTTTGGGCAAAGCCGGCAAAACCTAAAACGAAATCAGGAAAGACAAAAGAAATTGGTCAGGAATGAATTCCGCTCTTATGGTGTGAAATTAGAAGAAGACGTTGACTTTTAACTGCAGAATACCCTCCCACTTGAACCAACTTCTTCGAAGCCGGCTACGCGGTACGCATGAATTCAAAATGGCGCAGCAATGTTATGGGCTGGCTACGCGGTACGCAGTGATAACAAAGACAGAGTATTGTGCATTCCTCGTTCTTTAAGCGTCAAAGACTAAGTAATTCCATAAACAAGATACTAATATTTGTATGTTATAGTATACCTCGTTCTTTAATCCATAAGCCGCAACAAGCGCACTACGCATGTAATTGATTCACTTTTTCTCTTATGTTACTCACTGCGTACCGCGTAGCTAACTATTGAGACAACTTTTTCTCTTGTATGTATCACTCACTGCGTACCGCGTACCGCGTAGCCAGCTACTTAGACAACTTTTTCTTTTGCATATATCACTCACTGCTTACCGCGTACCACGTAGCCAGCTACAAAGACAACTTCCACTCTTGCAGATATCACTCACTGCGTACCGCGTAGCCAACTATTACGACAACTTTGGTACACATCACTCAATGCGTACCACGTACCGCGTAGCCAGGTACAAAGACAACTTCCTCTCTTGCAGATATCACTCACTGCGTACCGCGTACCGCGTAACCAGCTACTTAGACAACTTTCACCCTTATATATTTCACTCACTGTGTACCGCGTAGCCGGCTACGCAGAAGTTTATTCGAGTGGCAGGGTATTCTGCAGTTACTCCAATCTGTACACGTGCATCTAGTGTGTCAGTCATGCTTTCGTTATTTTTATCGTTTGAGAAGTTCAGGTCATCCTCCCGAATCGTATAGTTTGCCATTTACGTAAGAGCTACAGGTAATGGAGCCACTTAGTGAACAAGATGAAAATTGTGTGAATGAATCACTCTCACCGAGGTATACAATGTGATACACTGTGCATTGTCGTTTTAATTTTAGATTTATTTTCAGTAACTTGCTGTTAGTAACTTTGTAATATTTTGTTTTTTGCATTAC
This sequence comes from Catalaphyllia jardinei, assembly GCA_022496165.2. Lineage (NCBI taxonomy): Eukaryota > Metazoa > Cnidaria > Anthozoa > Scleractinia > Caryophylliidae > Catalaphyllia > Catalaphyllia jardinei. Next base: position 18,775,588 of record CM042751.1, on the reverse strand, counting down.
TTCACTTGTCCAAAATCTAGCACATAATTTTCTTACTCAATAAGCCTGAGAATAATAATTATTATTCATTCAAAATATTTCCCCATTTTCTGATTGGTTGAAACCACACACATAATTCACAATAACTAGCTGCTGTTGACCAAATATTGAACCGATGACGTCAAAAGTGCAGCCCACTGCAGATTATTGAACCGTTGACCGAGAAAACCTGGGGGCAAGGTTGTGAAGAAACTGAAGTCAGAAAGAATGACCGTACGGTTGTGTTATATTTGGTAAGCGGAAAAACAAAGAGCAAACTGGCGAAACTCCTTTAGGGATGGTGAAATATTTTGAATGAATAATAAAGCAATTATTGAATTCGGCTTTCATAGGATACGAAGGATTCTGCAGATCTTGGAGGGTTATATACACGTTTTGCCTTCGACCTCTGTGGATAACACCCTCCTTGATCTTCAGAATTCTTCGCATCCTACGAAAGCCAGATTCAATAATACCTAAATATTGTTTTGCATGTAGTGTGATTATCAAAGCATCTGTACTTTATAGAAAACATGTACCTTGTTTCTATCGAGTTATAGAAACATGAGTGGAAGTTTGGTAGAACAAGAAATGCTATGGGAACACGAGCCGCAGACGAGTGTTTCCACGGCTTTTTCGAGTTCTCCCAAACTTTCACAGGTGTTTCTGTAACTCGATAGAAACACGGAGTACATGTGTTCTATTTCTTCTAGAAAACACCACGACGAGAAAAAGGAAAACAACTTGTTAGCTTTGATTGTCAAAATGTAAATTCTCTTTACTCACGTCATCACTACGTCAACAGTGACCCTAGTTCTGTGCCTCCATCGAGTTATATAAACATGATTACTAACCAATCAGGGCACGTGCTTTCTCAGGACTGTTTTCTAATTCATTTTATTTAATGCACGACAAAAGAAAACAAAGGGAAAGAAAAGATATTGCATGACAGACATTTGGGAAATCAGTGCTACAGTATTTTAATATCCTGATATAAAATGATTATTGCAAGATATGAATTAATTTTCAACTTGCTATATATAGCAAGAGTATATGCATAGGCCTACTCTGGGGCCTTAAGTCGCCGTAACTTAAGGCGACTTTGGGCGATTTAAGGCGACTTAAGCAAAATTGGCAGAAAAAACATCGCGACTTTAGGCGATTTAAGGCGATATAAGGCGATTTTAGGTGACTTAAGGCGATTTTAGGCGATATTGGGCGACTTGAGGGGACTTTAAATCACTCCAGTGATAAAAAATTTAACTTAGCAACAGTCTCCATGCATCTCTTGCAATACACCAGCGTTGTACCAATACCGATACATTATTAAGTCGCCCATGTCTCAAATATCAAGGGCCAGGTTGTTCAAAGCCTATTTTTTAGAGAGAATTTTGATTTCAGTTTTGTAACTTTTTGGTCCAGTTTTCTGTTTATGTTGTTTGTCTTTCAGTTTTGAGTTTAATTCATCTTGAACTACACAGCCATAGCAGTGAAAGATATTTCTATACAAAAATTATATTATTTCTTTTTACTTTTAATCCTGGTTTAGCACTAACCGGCTTTTGATCAACCTGGGCCAGGTTTCAAACCATTAAAAAAAACACTACTAAAGAATGAATTACCACAACACTGAACAATAAATATTACAAGAATAATAACAATTAATACCCGCATGAATATTAGTGAAGATATCACAATAAAAACCAATATCAAACAAAGCTATTAAAAATACATTCACAGGTTTAATTTCATGATTTAATTTAAAAAAATTGTATACTTTCCATAATTCAAACAACAGAGAAATTAAAACTAGTTTAGCTCACTTACATGCATTTATTTTACAATGCTTCCCACATTATAAAAAAAGGTTATCTTAGAAGACTTATCTGCCATAATTTGTTGGCATCTCCAATGTCAAATTTGGCCTTGGAGTTAAAGCAAATGACACGGCTTTCCAAAGTTGCTCAGTCTTTTTCAGGGACCAAATCGATTCGTTGCTCTCCTGCCTCAGTCAGACAAAACATCCCACAACCATAATGAGTACCGCGTGCTAAGTTCCTTCGCAAGAACACTCCCTTTCAAACTTCACCAACTACTTGTCTGGCTCCAGAAAAGTGATGACCCAGTTCATACAGTCAATCGAATCTTTTTACAAGGTTTTTTACCGCGGTTGAGATCAGGCCACCAGGAAATATACCTTCCAAGCTTCCACTAGTGTCCACCTGGCACATTACAAATGGCCAGAACGACATTTTCATAACAAAATAGTAGAAATTGATATATCGATACCAGACAAGCTGGTCTCCGCTATATTGATTCTCCCAGTAACCCTTGCTCCGCTTACTGGTTTCCATGCTTCAAACTCGCGGGTCGGGTCTCGATCCCTTCCGGCGCCACGAAAATTCGAGTTTTCCTGCTAAGTGTTCCCGAATGTAGTTTATTTCTAATCACCCACCACTAATAATTTACTGCATTCAACTTTAGGAGCATTAATTTGACGATTTGTTTTCTTTCTTGTCTTTTGTAAACGCCTGTTGGAGTGATCATACTCGCGTGACTTTGAGCGCTCACGTGAGCTCACGTAAGGGGACCAAACTAAGTCACGTGAACTGGCGGCCATGTTTGCTGAGAACTGATCACAGAGCTTCACCGTAGCTTAACCCTTAGCTTTCGATAGTAGCAGTACCGCAGTCCATGTGAAGTGTAAAAGATGGTCTGCGAATACCTGGCTTCATCAAATGTTCGAAAAGGATAGATTAGATAAACATTATGCCGCAAGTTGGTTCGCCCAATATTTACGAATCGAAATTCAAACGTTTCATACAGCAATACAGTTGATAGTAGAATGTGGAAGTAAAATGCAAATAATGATTTTCGCCGGAGAAATGGCTCACTGCCGTCACTCTTTTACACTGGGTAAGTAAAGTACTTAAGTGTAGGCTCAGTTCGGTTCAATTGACTTTGGATGACTATTTTTTTACTGCTCAGTGTAAAAGTTACTAGAAGGAATTGAGACTTAATCCAGAAATATCTTTCTTTTTATCATGATGATCTGGGACACCTCTCACTGTTGTTTATACAATGCAGGTCTTCGAAAGTTTCGATTCAGTAATATCTTACCAAATTTAATGAGCTAAATGAAATTATTACAGTATAGTCATTTGATATACAACTGTATTTAATATATTTCGTGATAATAACACAATGCCATCTTTTTTATTAATTCTTTTACAATGAAACGCAAGAAAAATAATTAAAACTCTATAGAACGCCATCTGTGAGAGAGTATACATATCATCAGATTGTCATTCCTGTTATATTTAAGTATTCATTTGTCTACATGCAGAAATTATTCCCACTAACATGGGAGCTAGACAGGTGCGGGACTATTGTAATATTAGGTTTTTCATGTATAAGGAAGCCATAGCTTTGAGGCATAATACAGTAATTGCCGGGTCCTCAGCTTTTTAAAGGACCATAGTCAGCCTCTGCTATTTTAGATGCCGTCAAAATGATTGATATTTCATGGTGAAGCGGAATCTTATCGCTTAAGTTGTGTTCCTGAAAGTATGTCCCTGAAAGTATGTATCTTCAGTAGTTTCACAGCGATTTTCTTTGCTTTGATATGCTCCGAATAAAATATAAAAAACAAAGGTGTGGCTGACTAGGGCCCTTTAAGGGGAGTTTTAGATGGCTTCAGTGCATTGGGAACGAGCGTAAAAAAAAATAATAAATAAAAGCGCACCTACTATTAAATTTCTACGTATAGCTTTAATTAAATTACTATTTTTGTTAAACTGCGTTAGTAAATCTGCGTGGATTGTTGCTATAGAACTTTGTAAATTAGGGACAGAAGTTTCAAAAGATTTTTTTTTAATCATTTAACTGTTTAAGATTGATAGCATCACTATCTTCACTTCCATCTAAGAGCTTTTTAATTTGTCTGTTATTCATATCAATAGGAGCTTCAAAAACTACTTTTTGATTTTCAATATAATAAATTCTATCCCAAATTCTTATGTCTACATCATTTTGAGTACCAGAAACACCATAAACCACTACATAGATTTCAGTATCAGCATGATATGCTTCTCCAGCTCGGCCTTTTAAAGCGATATCAATGTCTAAATCATCAAAACTAGGGTTAATGATAGCTTTGTAAAAATTAATGGTTGACCGAGTATGATCACTAGAAACTTTCGTATTACTTTTACTGACTGCTAGAGTTCCACTACTAGCACCTATTGTTATCTGATCCATCTCTATTTTAGTAGAAGGATACATTTCAAAAGCAATGGTGTAATAGCCTATCGGTAAATAGACTAAATCAATAGATAAACGCATGCTGTAGTAACCGATTTCAGAATCATAGTCAATTCGAAAGAAATAAGTCTTTTTGTTGACCTGATGGAAGTCTTTATCCACAACTCCTACTTTATGAATGTCATCATCATCTTCTTTAAAAAGGTCATCATCCATTACTTTTAAAAAGCCATTTTCTCTCTGTGATGATTCGATTGATGCTTCTTCTGATTATTTTATCTTAGTGTCAATGATACCTGAAATGATTGAGTTACTATCATTAATAGTCTTATTGACAAAATTGACTGATGCCGCAAAATTACTATTAGACGGTAATGGATCTTTTAGACAGGTGATACTATGGCCATTCATATCTAAATTACCAGTCACCTTTTCACTACCATCTTTTGGTAATAGATCAGCTTCAGTCCGTGCTATTTCTCTCACAAGATAGTCACGAGTCTATTTTAATAATTCGAAATTAACTGCTTGATGTTTGATTTGTTCATAATTTGGTGTCTGTCCATCGTCTTCAACAACAGTTTTTAAATCATTGATAGAGTGACTATTTCATAAGTGGTTCATGCTTTAAAGTGTACTATCGAGTTATGGAGCACTTGGGAAGTTTGGAGAGCACGAGAGAAGCGTAATAGTTGCCCGAGGCGATAGCCGAGGGCAACTGTAGCTTCTTGAGTGCTCTCCAAACTTCCCAAATGCTCCATAGCTCGATAGTGCACAGCTAAAAGCATTAAACAATTATTTTATAACATAGCTGGTGGAATTGTGCATCAAATCCGATGCGAAAAACGGACAGCAACATAATTCGCGGTAAGCGAAATAAGCAAAATAGGAATTGGCTCTATTTCAATTTTTCTGTTGAAAGCTCGAGTTTTATATTTAATAATTTTAAAACGGAAACGCTTAAGCTTACCTTTAAAGGTTGACACAGACCAGTTTGTCATTTGTTTGGTTTTACCTGAGTGTCTTCCTGTAAAAATTCAGTTGCATTTCACCCTCAGACAGTGAAGTGAATCGTCACGGCGCTGATGCCGAGTCTCCTTTTCCGTTGTTTTGTCTCTTTTTCTGCCTCATTTAAGAACTCTAACCCAAGAGAAAGGTCGGAAATTTGTCATCGTTTTAGGACTAGTTGGCCGAGTCTCTGTTTGTATCCATTATTGTCGCGAAATATAATACTCTCCCCACGCTAACAATGGCCGCTCGCGCGAAAACAAAAATTTCTGGCGAAGCGATTTGCTGACGCCATCAGCGAGCACTGTCGAGTTTGATTGCGTGGCTCTGCTAGCTATGTTATAATAGTGTGATCAACCATATTAAGATTACCATCCATCGCTTTACTTCCATCTAATTTCAAGACATCTGTATCAGGTTTTGGTAATTTGCCAATTTCAGTGTCAACATATTTTCTTGAGACCAAATCATTTTCACAGTTTTTTATTACCTTTTGCTTTAAATCATAATAATTTTCTTTCGCATCTGTTTTAAGTAATTTATGATTTAGATATTCTTTATTGACAGCGCTTTTTAAATCTTTAGCGCGATAATGGAGTGGGTCATCTACTTTGTAATCAGTTAATCTTCCAAAGAGAGAATATTTTTAGATCCTATATTTAAATTACCACTCATCGCTCCACCTCCATATAGTTTCAAATATCTATTATCACCAAATGCAAGTGTTACAGGCTGCTGTGTTCCAGTAGGGTTTGGTAAACTAAAATTTCGATTGTTATTCATATTAATGTTGCCTCTCATTTGCATTTCTGATGGTCCATAAATAACGTGGTTATCCATTCGTAAATCACCTATCATTGTTTTACTTCCATCACGAGGAAGCAATTTATCATCCCCATTATCCACATATTTTTTTATTGCTTGCATCAGCGTCATCTATAGGATCGGCTAAACCACTAATCCTATTATCATTTAAATTTAAATTTTCAAAATAGACAATCTCATGATTATCATCAGCCTCACTTAAATTGAAAATATTATGGTTGTAATTAGTCGATTCCTTACCATTAATTACCCTTGAATAAAAGATAAATCCTATACTTTTGTCATATTGACTACCATAAAATGTTATTTGAAAAGTTGTCTCACCGGCTCCACCATCACTAGTAAATTGAATAATTGATTTAGTATATTGATTATCGATTTTATCACTATCAAACGTATTCATCTGATAATGACTATCACCATGGACATTAAAAATTATGGTATCATCGGCCCTTAAACGACCCGCTTTACCAATAACAAATATTTCAAAAATAGAAGTATAACTACCACTAGGTAAATTATCATTAGTCATTTTTATACTAGACCAAGCCTGTCCACCAAAACCATTATCAAATCCATCTTTTTCTGCTATATAAGAGTCACGATGAGTAATATGATTTTGGAAAAAAATGACTTGAAGCTGTATTTGGTGGGTTAGTTACAGTCAACTGACTCTGATCACCAAAGTTTTTATAAAATCGAAAACTCTTCTGTAAATGGTAACTATCTTGACTAAATTGAGTATGTTCCTTTCATACTTTTAGAGAGACAGCATCACCATCATCTGTAGAGTCCGCTAAGTTGACTATTTTCTTATTAATTAAATCTAGATTAGCAGTCATAGTAATATTTAATATTTTACTTAGATTGTCATCAACGTATTTTATAGTTGTAGCGTCATTATCATGGACAGGTTTTGCAACATCAGTTAACCTTTTTTCATCAATATCAAAATTACCATCATCAGTTAGTTTAGAACCAATGCCAGGAATACCTTAATCTCCTTTTTCACCTTTACCACCTTCCTTTTCTCCTTCTAGTACTCCATTACTATATCCCATATATAATCATATAATGTTAAATGTTTTAAAAAGAATTTCATGAGAATTTCATTGACTATGTGAAGATTGTGATGCTGGTGAAAGAAACCAGGAAGATACTGGAGGTTCTGAAAACTGAAAAGTAAATTCAGAAGACCCAAAAGAAGACTGTGAAGAATCAGAAGATTGTGAAGAATCAAAAGATGGAGAAGACTCAAGAGAAGACTGTGAAGAATCAGAAAATTGAGAAGAACTTGAGAATATGACTGAGAAGACTCATTACTAGGATAATAATGACTATCATCAGAGTCACTACTCTCCAGGCTGCTGTTTAAGAGGAAGTCTTTGTAATCTGTCATTTATTATTTAACAAATAAAGAAGCCTAAGCAGTGTATTACACTGTGATAAAACACGACAGGTATTTGAGAACACGAGGGAAATGCAGAAAGCACGAGCCGCAGGCGAGTGTTTTCTTCATTTCTCTAGTGTTCTCAAATGACTGGAGTGTTTTATCACAGTGTAATACACGGCTTAGGCTTCTTCATTTGCTTTACGATATAGATTTTACGCGCGCAAAACAACAAAGCACGCTTTTTCTATGTTTTATACTCTGATAAAACATAGGTTTTTGACCAATCAGAGCGCGCGCAGGGTCCTATCTATGTTATAAAATTAAATATTTTAATTTTAATTAAATATTTTTATTAAATATTTTCATTAAAGTTCTTTTTCATTGTTTTATTAATTTTGTCAATGTACGCAAAGCTATAAGGTTCTCCTGTAGCTTTTAGAAATTTGTCCTTATTAACATTGACTTCTTACCACATCCTTGAAGTTTCAGCTGAGGATGGGCTATCAAAGAGAGGCGCCACGCACCTCTCGTAAGGTCTAACAGGATTGGCCGAGAAAACAATAGAATAAACAACAGAAACAATGGCCCTAGTCCTGAAAACAATAGAGGTGGATGACTCCGGGAGCAAATAAAATTAGAGGTTCCGAAGAGGTGCATGACTACTGATCAAAGATACAGAAATGTGAGCAATTAAGTCTGACTTAAGACTGACTTAAATAGATGACGCTACTATCAATATTTATGGCGCCCACAAATAAAATATTAAATCAGAGGTTTTTTATTCTTTTCACAAAGGAAGTTATCAAAGATAACTATTTTTTGGTTGTCACCATCTAGTTGACTTATAGGCAATATCTCATCGTTGCTGGCTTAAATGACATCATAACCGGCTTCATCTGAGATAGGCTCAAATCTCTTTCCATTAGTTGCTGATACTTTGGTTGTTGGAGATTTTTAGAAAATAAATAAATTTTATCAAAGTAGAGAAGATTGTAGAGCATATGCATCAGAGTGTTAGTTTTACCGCAACCACTTGTTCCACAAATTAACATTCTAAAAGTATTCGAAGGCATATACGGTCGTAGTTGTTTGGATTTGCTGCTGCTCTCAGAAGCTGAATCATAGTTAGGAAGTTTCATCTATATTTATAATTACTAAAATCTTTTACTCAGTTAAAAATATTACAGAATTATAATATAATTTATAAAAAAATAATCTTAATTAATATATGACTCTCTCAAAATGGAAAGAATTAGCTAAGAGTAAGACTACTGTAGGTGAGATGAAGAAAAATCTATTTAATGAAATAAAGGCAGAAAAGATAAGATCAAAAACAACTGATCAAGCAATTGCAAAGACTTTTAGGCTCGATCGACTTGACCAAATAGCAGAACAAACTAGACCGAAAAAAGGACAAGTAAGATTTCAAATACCACGAATTCAATATTCTTATTGAAAAAAAAAAATATATATATTGATTATGCAACTGATGTAGATCCTTATGAAGATATGGATGTAGAAGGATTGTTAAATCTAGAAGATTATGTAGCACCAGAAACAGAAAAACAAATAGCTAAAAAGCCAAAAGAAGCGCCATGTATGTTATAGTATACCTCGTTCTTTAATTCTTTTTAAACGGGATCTTGTTCAGTGGTCGTTTTACGGATATCACGTCAAGGATAATCCCAGATCACCATAAATACAATTTTCTGCCGGCACAGAACAGAATGTTGGGGACGGGTTTGAGGTGCACAGTATTCAGTGGGATTAGAGTTTGAAATTAGTTGCCGTGAGCAGGGTTAAGCATTCTACGGTTAGCCTTCACCGTGTGCAGTTGCCAAGTTAGTTTCTCTTTAAATTTTTAATTTTTTTATTGAAAAATTAACTTATTCAACCGTACAATACAATACGTTACCTAACTGATACTACTTGCTAATAACAATACAATATTTGTATTTAGCGTTTGTTCGGGCTCGCACGCTTAAGTTACGAAAAATATACATTGTATTTAGCGTTTGTTTGGGCTCGTACGCTTTAAGAACGAAGAATATACATTGTATTTAGCGTGTGTTTGGCCTCGCAAGCTTCAGAACGAAGGATATACATTGTATTTAGCGAGTGTTTCGACACGCACGCTACAAGAACGAAGAATATACATTGTATTTAGCGTGTGCTTGGGCTCGCAAGCTCAGAACGAAGAATATAATTATTCATTGTATTTAGCGTGTGTTTGGGCTCGCGCGCTTCAAAAAACGAGGAATATACACATTGCATTTAGCACATTGTATTGCAAATTCACTCTTTAAAAACGAAGAGTATTCATTGCATTTAGCGCTTTTCGGCTCGCACATTTTATGTAGTTTACAAATGGCACACGGATCGACTGTCTACTTTTCCATTGGTACCAATGGTACCAATGGTACAAATCGACAAGTAGTTTCCGCGCGGCTCTCAAGTGTTAATATATGCAGTTTACAAATGAAGCACCGATAGGCTGCCTCCTTTTCCATTGGTACCATTGGAACCAATAGTACCAATCGACAAATAGTTAACGCGCGGCCCCCAGGTGTTAATATATGCAGCTTTCATCGACTAACTACTTAATGCAATACAGTTTACAAATGGTATACTAATGGACTGAGGAGCTTTCCATTCGTACCAATGGTATGAATCGTAACGTTTCTTTCACGAATGGTGACTTTTTACCAATGGTACCATTGGTGAGGGTTTCTTGACGATTGGTGTCTGTTTGTGTATATTGGACATGTGTCAATATTCAAGGAGTACCCTTTGGGCCTTAATTGGCTTTGGAAGCACCAAGAATGCTGAATCATTATTCATTCAAATTGTAAGACCACTTAGGAGAAATGATAATTTTGCTATCAATAGCAGGCCACCCAACCAGAAAGTTAATGAGGTTTTGACTGAAAATAATATGATCTGCTAGCTAAGATCTCGAAAGAACAAAAGACATGCTATTCTATGGCTGCTTTGTTTTGAATCTGCGAATGAACCATCGGAGACACTGCACCAATGATGAATTTAGAAGTATTGTTCTGCACTGAATGTTTTGTCTGTTGACAGCGTGTCCCCCAAAACATGAACACTGCAACGCTAATTAACGATTATATTATCTGCTCACGATTTCAATGAGTTGAAAGTTTAGTCAGCCTTCGGCCTAATCAACTTTTACTCCATGGACATTGAGAGGAAATAATCTAATTATTTTAGTGAATTTCACAGTGAAATTTGCTTTAAATGACAATTCCCAGTTATTTCTTATTTCATTATTACTTTTCACGCATGGCTAAATTTTCATTTGCGATGTCATCGGTGGCAAATTACTCCTCAATTTTGGAGCAAAATTTATCTATACAATAAGTGTAATTTGTCATCCATGGTATTAAGATGTAATCAAATGGACAAAATAGTATGCTCGAGCTAGGAATTAGAAATAATTTCACTTGCTTTTATCAAAATTCCAATTGTTACCCAAGTCTTTTGCCGATGGATATTATGAGAATTTTGACAAATCGCGCGTGGAATTACTTAGTGACTTTACTCGTGACCATTTGATTACCCATACAAATTTGTTGATGTGTATGCACGCTCACCAGTGTCTTTCAGCCATTCCGAGAGTTTAAAATTCGAGAAACCGTGTTTATTTTGTGCATGTCCTTCTGTGTAGGAAATTTGACCGCCTATTTCTCTCTGACTGCTCCTTAGAAACTTCGAACGAAAAAAGATAACCACATCAAGCCACAGCGCGCTAAACGACCAGTTATGTACCTTATTTGACCAGCGAATTTAGTTAAAACAGTAATTTTTATTACTGCGAGCGAATTTACTAACGCGCTACCTTCTAATCTCGTGCAGTCTACTTGTTTCAAAATGGCTTCGATAGGACAAATGTGAATTTCGTCGGTTATATAGTAACACTTTTCGTATCTCGAGGGATTCTGGCGCCGGAGGATGCAACAGCACTATCACTGTTGATAACCGTTAAATTTCGTTAGGTTGAGCAATTCGTTGTCCGGATGAAAAGAAAGAACGCATCAAGTCATTTATTTTGGGTGTTCATGAACCTTTAATGCGTCTCGGTTCATCTCCACCTTAGTTAATTTCCAACAATCTTGCCTCACGCTTGGTCAATAAACCAAATAAATATATGCATTAAATTCCTTGAAGATATCTTGAAACTGTGTTGGCCATGCGAGCTTTACGGATGGGCTTTACCAAAACTGTAGATGAAACCTGACAGACAATCTAGTAAGGTAACAACTACATGTATTACTATCTTAGTGAAATAAGGTAGAAAGGAATATTCTTCTTTATTGTGAAACGAAATTCCCACTGACTGATATTAATGGAATGATCGAGACTCTGCAGTGTGCCAAATGAGTAATTGTGGCACGGAATCATGAAAAACAAACCGGCAGGAGCAAGTATAGCCGGCAGTCTTACGCCGTAACAAGGATTTCGTCCTAGAAGCCACCTTAATTTCCCTGGCCTGTCGATGACATGTCCTTAGGAGAAATACATATTAAGAACGAGGTCGACGTTGAGGCTTCTTTAATTTGCCATGAAACTCTAAACCCAACTTACCAACCAGTCTACAACTTAGGTCTAGACTGTCTCAGGTTTTCCTCGGGGTTCAGAAAGAAAATCATAGCAAAGAAGGGAAGAGCGAAAGGAATCAATGGCATCCAAGTGGATCCGTGCCTACCGCACGAGCAGAGTCTCGTCGATCGATCTCCTTATCGAAGGAGACTCTACTTGCAGGATAGTCTTAAATTGTGTTTAGTTTCCATCTGATGCTTCAATATTTACAAATGCCATTCACTAAATTGTCGAAATCCTTGGAAAACTGATGTTTTTTGTCAAAGGTGTTCTTGTGTTGAAAAAAAACTTGACACGAAACTGCTTAACAAGCTTGAAAGTCTGTTTCGAATGGTAATTATTTGAGATCTAGAGAAGGGCTCTAATGGTTGATTGGTGTCAAGCGTAACGTGAATCAGTACATATGCACAACAGAACCTTTATTATTCATAATGGTCAGTCATTGAATTATTGAAATCATTGGAAAATTAATGTTTTTCGTCGAAGATTTTCTTGTGTAACGAACTCAAAACCTCACATGAACCGGCAAAGGGATCTCAGGAATATAGCAAAGATATAAGTGAAGTAATCTATGCCAACCTGAGAACTATTAGCTGGTGAAACAAAGAGTTTTTTTGTTTAGCGTTTTTAACATTTAAATAACAAAACCTATGGTTGTAAACAAATATCTTCGCTATTCATTCCATCGCCCAAGGCATTTTCACAGAACCATGACAGAGAGAAATCAAGAAAACAAAATTGCTCCAGTGTTCGTTTCCGTAGCATTCTTTAAGAAAACGTAACCCTCTTAGTTTTAATCGGCCTTATAACGCTTCTATCAGTCATGAACTGATTCTATCGACGAGCGTTCAAGCAAGCTACTTTTCGCAGGTAATCACACGATTTAATGAAGAAATTTCTTAACGGCAAATTTCGAAAATTACTGCCGACCTTTAATCGAGCGGCACAAATTTTTAAGGTGACCGAACACATTTTTGATACCTGTTTCTCTATTGTCACAAACGCTTTTTACTCGTTTCAACCACTGAACATGGCAACGGAAAACAACGAAATAACAAACACGGGAATGAACATAAAAATCTAACAACGGCCGAACATAAGGAGTGCAAGAAAACAGCAAAGTGAGATAAACGAAGAAACTTACAAGACGAATGTGCTGACGAAGACGAACGAAAAACCAAAAACCAGTAACTAATCCAAGCGATAAGCGAACGAACCAAGAAAACGCTACTAAAACTGAAATAAATCACACGCGAACCGAACTTATAGAGTATGTTAATGAACATAACATGTACAAAATAACGCAAAACAAAGGAAACTAATAACACAAAACTAACACCTAACACGAAGCTAAAAAACACGACAAAATCCAAATTCTGGCGCCAACAGTTTCATTCACCATATGTTCTGAAAACCTTTATCCTTTGGCCGCCAAAATGGTAAAATTTTCGAAAGAACATTTAAGGTGATTCCCGAGTAAAAGAACCCGCCATAGATTTCCGATGAAACTTGGTATGGTGTCATTACAGTACAAGGAGATGTTAAAAACGTAATAAGAAGAGGGGGTCACCGTGCTTGTTTTCATGCCACGATGCTGACAAATATAGTTATTTATGTGACGTTTGGTTTTCCCAGTGCGCAACAAATAAACTCGGTTATTTTTCAATGCGGCCTGTTATGTAACACAGAGTTCGACTTTCTTTGATTCTTATTCATTTACGTCCCAGAAAACAAATGGCTTCAAGTACCCTGCAATATTAATTGATATTTTATCCTTTAAAAGGAAAAAGAATTTGGACTTACTCTACTGGGCCCGTTACGTCTCTATCTGTAGCATTTATTTCATTTGCCATAAAAATAGCCATAGATATCTGCCGAATTTTTCCTCAGTTATTGCGGATATTGTTTTCATTGAATTTATAAAAGAAAAAGTGGGTTCACCGTGCTCGTTTAAGAGAAAAAGAGCTTTTATCTCGCTGTCGTGCTTAGTTTGAGGGAAATCTCTTATGTTTGGAACGCGCGCGCGCTCTTGTGCGCGCGTTGATAACGCAAAAATCGTGCGCAGTAGGAATGCGCAATGCAAAACTCGGGAATCTTAAAACATAATAGTGATTTGTCAAATTCCCAAAAACCATGACTGAGTCAAACTTGTTTTGTTGTCAGAATTCAATTGTGATCTCTAAATGTTGATCTTTGTTAATTTTCAGATTAATAGTTATGGCAGGGAATGGATACAACAAGATATCTTCCAGTGAAGATAAAGTAGAAAGAGTCAGCTTCCTGTCTCTTCTTTTCTTTCAATGGATGAGTAGTATCTTCAAGATAGGCAGTGAACGACCATTAAATGAAAGTGATTTTCTGCCGCTTTCAAAAGAAACCTCTACCTCTTTTCTGACCGATCAGCTTAAAGCAAACTGGAACAAAGAGAAAACGAAGTGCAACAGAAATCAAAGCAGGCCTAAACTTTGGAAAAGCGTCATAAAGTTGATCTCGGTGAAGGATGTCATGATTATTGGACTCATGAATGCTTTGTATTCAATTTCTCAACTTCTTCAACCATTGTTATTGGGATATCTTATTTCCATACTAATGTCAGCAGAGCCAAAGGAAGATAATCTTCTCTATGTTTGTACACTTGCTTTGTGTATTAACTCTGTCATCGGACGTCTTAGTATGCACCATCGGGCCTATAGATGTGAGCTGTTGGGTATCAAAATTAGCTGCGCCTTAAAAGGTCTAATTTACAATAAGGTAAGCTTAAAATTTAAGCGCGATCGTGCTTGCTTTTCGTTCCCGGTAGTGCGGGAAAAAGAGCGCCTGATTGTTGATTAGGAAAAGAACACACAGGCATAGATCCTTTTTTCCCGGAGGCACTTTACCCAGAAGCTCTTCAAAGGTGATCGCACTGCTGTTAGCATATTTTCACTGGTATCTTGACAGTTATTATGTTATAATGGTCTAAAATGGAGTTTGACAGTATTAAACATACACTAGATCCCGAGGGCCGCACAGTCCTATGAATCCCTGACACTACCGTCACAAATTGTGTTTTTTTGTCTACTTATTTCGCATGAATAATCTAGAAAAGGTTTACATAAAATCATGCTTCATTTCTTTCAAAGCTGCGCGGAGAAAAAGAGCGCCTGTTAGTAAGAAAAACAACACAGAAGCATAATGTTCCTGTTTCTTTGAGGCATAGTTATCTTCACCTAGAAGACTTTTTAGGCAATGGAACACTGTTAGTTTATTTACACTAGTTTCTTAAAGGTAACTGTTATTCTATAAGGGGGTTTGAAAACAACATAATGAAAAGACTATCTAGGTCGCTTCTAGTTCCCGAGGTTACGCCATAGACGTCTTGTGGTGGGAGTGCCTAAAGGTCCTACGAATCCTGACCCTTTCTCTTTAGGACCATTTCTCCGCACCTTTCTTCAGACCTGACCACTAATATTCTTTCCGCTTTTTTAAAACTGGCAGTCTCCGTATCACCCTGAATTACGTTTTTTGTTTACTTATTTTTCCTTTTATCCCCTACTTACAGTACGCTTCTGTGATATCCCTAAAATACTCATAACTAAGAATCCAAACGTGGTACCCTTGGGGTGGCACATATTCATAAAGCCTTAATAGAGAAGTCCGTCCCGGCTTGTAGATTGCCGATCATGCTTGTCTTTTATCAAAACATAGACACTTCAACGAAATAAACCCAACTTGGTTCACATCTTTTTTTCCAAAAAGACACATCTTAAGTTCACGAACTTGACGCAGCCAAAGACAGCAATTGTGCCAACTGAACCCTTGTTTAGAAACAGATACCGAATATTTATTTCTTGTTTCACAGACGCTACTTCTCAGCAAGGAAGCATTGTTAAAGTTTACGACAGGCCACGTGATCGACCTTATATCAAACGATGTTCAGCGATTGGAAGAAGACACTGTCGTGTGGTTTCTCAGCTCATTTTTCTCGTGCCTCACCCTGCTGGTGTTAGCGGCTTTACTCGTGTATTTGATTGGTTGGCAATCTCTTATGGGAGTCTTTTTCCTCTGTTTTCTTGTGCCATATTTCGCTGGGTTCTCCTATATCAGTGCCGCACTGCGACTGCGCACAGCAGCGGTGTCCGACCGGCGCATATCCTTGATGAACCAGTTGGTTTCTGCGATTCGTGCCATCAAAACACGTGCGTGGGAGGACGAATATCGAACAAAAATTAAACACACACGAAGGTAAATGGAAAATGTACTTTTTCTTGGTAGGAAAGGTATTTGGTGTTTTTTATTATCTTTCGTTACCTCTCGAATACACGTTTAAGACGTGTCCCTTGTTAATCCTTCATTATATATATCTCTATGCTATATATTCAGTATTGCACATAATGCTCTTTCTCTCTCTCGCAAGTAGTACGAGTTGCTTTCACTGTTCTACTCTGCTAGAGCATGGATCCTACCACCTATTGTATTTTTGTTTCTGCTGAATTAGAACGTAAACAAATAAGTAGCTTAACTTCTGACTCAGTGTCTGAATAGGGTTCAAATAGATAGCTGAGTACAAGGTCAATCAGTTAAGAAATGACATGTTCTTGACTGATAGCCGATTGGAGATCTGCATATTTAACTCTTGTAACCCACAAATTGTCAAAATTTAAATGATGACGACTGCCACCCATCTACATCATCGAGTCAGTGAACCTATGTGCAATTATTTGGTCACTGTAATTGTAAGTTCAGTTACAATTCCTCGTGTTCTATTGCCAAACCGCGAGTTTGCGTAACATCTACGTTCACTTTCCGCGGTAGCGCATATTCTCTTTAGAAGGGAGTAGAATTCCTAGCCTTTGACCAAATAATCTTCTGACTGTTCAGATTCTTCGTAATGTCTACTAAAAAAATTGTAATGCCCACCATCACTGCTAGGGCATTGTTAACCATTTTCTCATGTAAATCAAGAGAATATAAAGAAAATTAAAAAGACAGCGCTCCTGTGCCCATTAATAACACTTAACACTTGTAGTGTTGCTCAGTGACATATCCTCAGAGTTCTTCTTTGCTTTGTTTTCAGAGGTGAAATTAACATCATCCGTAAGAAAAGTTTCATTCTGTCAGGCGTTCTTTCCCTGAGAGACAGTTCACTACCAATAGCGACTCTGTTGTCTGTCGTTACTCTTGTGCTTACTGGTCAACCCATCACGCCTGTTACTGTCTTTATGCTGATAGGATTTATGGATATCGCAAGAATGGCAACATGCCATTACTTGTCTGCTGCTTTACTACAAACATACGACGCTTATGCGTCGCTGGCTCGAATAGAGGACTTCCTTCTTTTAGAAAATACCCTGGCCATTTCACCTGATACAAGAAAAAAAGGCACCCGTAACACACAGAGTAGTTCAAGCAAAGCCACGGATAGTCAGGGAGATCCGGAGAGGAAAAAGGAAGAAGTATTTAATTTTCACCACTTAGCAAAAAACCAAGAAAACCACAGCGCTCTAAGTGTCTCGAATCTCTCGTGCAGACATGTCGAGAGAGATGAGGAATTTATTCTGCAGGATATCCAATTTTCCACAGCATCGCAAAGTCTAACAGTCATCACTGGACCAGTGGGCAGTGGAAAATCTACTCTTCTCTCAGCGATTGCTGGCGAGATCTCTGACGTTAGCGGAACAATAACCTTCTCAGGGACTTTAGTTTATGTTCCTCAGACACCTTGGATCTTCTCTGAAACCATAAGAAACAACATATTGTTTGGTCAGCCATATGATAAACCAAAGTACAATAGGGTAATAGAGGCATGCGCCCTCTCAGAAGACATCCAACGGTTTCCTGACTATGACCAAACAGTTGTTGGAGAACGCGGTGAAGTGCTGAGTGGAGGTCAAAAGGCGAGAGTTAGTTTAGCACGCGCAGTTTACGCTGATGCAGACCTTTACTTGCTTGACGATCCTCTCAGTGCTGTAGACTTTAAAGTTGGACACCATATCTTTAAAACATGTATCAACGACCTATTGGGTGACAAAATGCGAGTGTTAACATCTCATCAAGAACAGCACTTGAAAGAAGCTGATCAAGTAATTGTGCTGTACAAAGGCCGCGTGTTGGAAAAGGGCAGTTTCACTAAACTACAAGGGAAAGGTGTTCTCAACACAACTGTTGACCCGTTTTATCAGACAGTTGGGAACGATGGAGAGCTAACTAAGAATATTGCTCGGGAGATTGAACAGAAAAACGAAGGTGTTCATGGCCGTGAAACAATGGCGCCACTACCCAATGAAGCTAAGGGTCTAGAAATATCAAAAGAAGATCGTTCCATCGGAGTAATTTCATCGAAGCTTTACTGGAACTACTTTAGAAGCGGAGTACATTGGTCAGTAATCTGTGCAGTAATTTGTTTGATTTTCATTGCACAAGGTAAGAGTCAATATTATTGTAATTGGTCACTTCTGCGTAACAATCTTACAGAAAAGATGGTGGCTGTACATTGGATGGCAGCTGTACAAGGAAACCATAGTTTTGCAATATTAATTGTCCCTGTGCCAACGATATTTTGTAAACTGGGTTTGAAAATTTCCAACTTTTCTGGACGTTTTTATGAGTGTTGTTCAAGTTTACCTGCGCTAAGAATGTAGGTAAATTATCAGGCGCCATCTTTTTTCCTTCCAGACACTTTATTTTGTATTCCTCATGACTGGAGATTAGGTTAGCTGATCAATGGCTACTTCTTGATTCTGCTTCGCGTCTTTGTCACAAAGTTTGAGGTTATTTTACTTTTACATCGCCTCTTTCTTTTCTCAGCAATCATAGTTGCTCCTGACGTCTGGCTTTCGTCACTAACAAAGAAGCTTCCAGAAGATCAGAAAGACGGCACAAACCTAACTATCTATGCTTGTCTCGTCAGTACGTCCCTTATCTTTGCCGTCATTCGAGCTTATGGGTTCCTTCTGGTTTCGCTTAGATGTTCTGAGCGTCTTCATGACAAAATGGTTGTAGCTATTTCACAAGCACCAGTTCATTTCTTTGATTCAAATCCCGTGGGTAGAATACTCAATCGATTTGCCAAAGACGTAGGTTGCCTTGATGAGCTGTTGCCAAAAACATTTCTGGTATCTATCCAGGATGTCTTGTCGGTGTTTGCATCAATAATCGTACCAACTGTTACAAATCCTTGGCTTCTATTTCTTGTTGTTCCGTTGACCGTGTTAGTCTTGTACATCTCCAAGTATTATTTGAAAACGTCCAGAGAACTGAAAAGAGTAGAGTCAATATGTCGCAGTCCAGTCTTCTCTCACTTTTCCGAGACCTTGAATGGACTGGACACGATTCGAACAAGAGGCAGAGAAAGGGATTTCGTGGATCAGTTTTACGGGTAAATTGGATTAGTCTTTACAATATTTTTCTTTCAAACAAATAGTGATGTAGTGGTGAAAGTGGAATATATAATGCTTTTAAACCAAGAAGTATCAAAATACCAAACGAAACTGTTTGGAAAACGGAAGCTAGATAACGCATTCTTATCTCCCCTATCCTGCCGAACACAGTTTTCGTGTGCGCTCTTGCTGATGTATTCAGCACGTGCACAAGGTGTACAAAAACAAACATCCCGTTGGTACAGCGATCACTTTACTTACTCAAAACCTTCGTAATTGAAGGCGGCGTGTTGATGGTTTTAGTCTTTGATAACAAAGGTATGTTACAAAGTCATCTATGCAAAGAACCCAGGAATTCTCGGTTTTTTCTTTTTTAATACAGGACGCGTGGTGAAAACAATTTACAACGAATTACGAAAACTGTCTTTGTTAGAGTTTTCTTAGAACAGTGTTGACAGAAGGGATTTTATGTGAATTCGTAGTGGGCGGATGATGAAAAAATCTAAGCAATCTTGTTTTCTAAGCACTGTTTTTAAACATTCCCGTTGCCATGGCAAAAGCACGCAGCTTAGCCAAAATGCTAAAATAAACCCTTCTGTCGTTGACCTTGACCCTTACAAAAAGGGGTCCCAAGCGTAAACAGTTAAAAAATAATGGTGAATTAAGCATAGGCACTTAAAACATGTGTTCGGAAAATGTCGCAGTCTTTTTTTGTCAGCTAAAAAGCGAAAAAAAAATTATTTTTTAATACTGTAGGTGGGATAGGGGACAGCTTGCTTGTTGTCGTAACATTTTCCACTGGGATGGAAAATTCTTTACCAACAATCTTATGACAGTGTGTTCCACTTTCTCCAAGTGTTCCCCAAACACCTTCATCGATTCATCATTAATAACTGATCACCTTGTTTAAGGACGTTTGACCGAAAATTTTCCAGTAGATATAATTTTTTTGAATTTTTACTGCTGCCAGATAATACTTGTGCCAGAAATGCAAAAAAAATATTGGGGTCATCGTCTTCTTTTCAAAGATAAAACGTGTGGTAAACTATACTGATTTTGAAAAATTGCCCCATGTAATTAAGCACGGCCTACAGGGCTTTATAGTTAAAAATATCGAGAGGGTGAGTCAACGGAGGCAAACGATGTCAGTGAAATATTGTAGAAGTGGGTCTGTGGCGTAAATAGTTTCAAATCTTTCTAACGTTTTCACATAATTTAACCTTTTAAGAGGCATTTGAAACCGCCGCACAGATGCGCGAAGAGCTAACAAGAACGGAATTCGTTGGTGCATTTTGCCAAAAATTCAAACTTCTAGTCGATATATTTTCTTCATTTTTTCCCTAAACGTAGAAAATCAGTAGAAGAAATGATCCATCGAAAAAAAACTGGGGTCACCAAACGTTCAAGATCGTTAAATCCAGGCAAAGCTCTAGCAATGGCCATCTGTCCTATCATTTGTTTATTTTATGACTTAGCGCGCGCGCTCATGCATGACGTGGCATGTGAATTTGCGTGCGCAGTAAGGATGCTTAGAATCAATTAGCGCGAACGTCCTCATGCTTTCAATTTGAAGATACAAGGCTTTGAAGACGCATTTGTTAACAAATCGTAAACGCCATAGCGTGCACTATTGAGTTATGGATGCACGCGAGAGGTTGCTAAGCACGAAAGAAGCGTAAGAGTCTAGCTTTTTGAGTGCTAACATAACATTGAGACATTGGGACAACAGCAATCCTTTTATTGAGCTACATCACAAAAAAATGTTCGTGTAGTCTTACATGATAAGAGAAAACAAACGCGCGAAAATTAATTCATGACAACCGACTGCACACCAGCAACTCGATAAAGTTTAACCACGTTCAAAATCCTCTCTTTAAGGCCTGTATCCAACAACGGCCATCTACTTTGGAAACAATGTCTGTCAAAATATCTGCTTTGTAAACATTTGCACACACGTCAGAAGCGTACAGCCATGGGCAAATAGTAGGCGCTGAATTAACCAATCAGAGCGTGCACTTTGCTCTTTAGCTGTGTTATAAAAATAGTTAAGACAGTCATAATATGAAACATTATTACTGAAAAGATGTATCAAAAGTTCGATGGTTATTGTTTAAACCGATATGATTCAGGGGAAGGGTTTTGGGTTTTGGACTAAGTTCGTATGACCAATTCATTTACTTAGTGCGGTTTTATTGCGTTAGATATCAAGATGTTCATAATCGCTCCTGTATTATGGTGAAGGCCAGTGGGCGATGGCTTGGTGTGCGCTTGGATCTTCTCGCATCCATGTTAATTGGTGCTGTGTCTGTAGCGGCTGTTTTGGTATCTCAAGATGCCGGTAAGTATATGTTTTCGCCCTAATGCAATCACTTTTGCCCCATTCGCACCACTTCTGATCCATGAGAAAACGATTTGCTGTTTACCGTAAAACTAAAGTAAGAGCAGTACGATAGTGATAGTCGTGGCCAGCAATTAGAGCAGCGCCTCTTTTCTCCGCGCTTGTTTACCTTTCGCTTTTTCATGAAAGGCCAACTGGCCGGCAGCGTTAAGACGAAGCTGTATCTACAAGATTCGATAACCGCAGTCAATAGTCTTTTATCAGAACTATTTTAGTACACTTAGTATGGAATGCAAGGTCCGCGCTTTCTTGGCGGAAATGAATAGAACTGTGCATGAGCAGAATGCTATTTGCAGCAAAGTCACAGGACATGATTGTGTCCGGACCAAAGAATTATCAGGTCCAGTTAAAAGGCTGTATTTTACACGCGCTGAATTTAATTGCTAAATGAAATTCATAATTAGACATTATTTACCTGCAGTTGATTTAATTAAGCGAGGCATTTAACATGCGCCAAATATAATTCTCAAATTATCTTGGATTATGATTTACACATAATCTAACATTCTATGCCACATGACATCTACAATCTGGATAGCTCGTGATAAATCAGTGAAGAGAACTGAAAAGAAGATGGCACGTGTTGAAGATCTTAGTATTTGTGGTTTGTGCTTCTTTCAACCAAAGTGCATACATGTTTGAAATGTGGGTTAATTTCGTATAAAATGTTCTCACGTCTTTGAAAAAGATGAGGATACACTACGTTAGAAATCAAAACAAAACAGAAACGGACCCGAAAAGTGATGGGAATAGCAGTAGCATTTTTTCTTGGAAAATAGACCACTTTACAGTTGTCCGCTTAGTGACCTGGCCTCTGAATGGCGGCGAGGTTAAAGTTGACCTTGTTCTGAGAGGGTCTAAATGGGGTTAACCGTCAACTGTCAAATGGCCAAAATATTAACCGTCAACCGTGAAAAATGGAATATTTTTACCGTCAACTGTCAAATGAGCGAACCAAAATTAGCCGTCAAATTCCTCAGCAACCTCGTGCCCAAGTTCTTTTCTCTGAATTTGGGGCTGGGCCCCACCCCTAATCCACCAAAAAGGCCATGGGAACGAGGCAGCTGACTTCCGCTCGGTTAACGCTTCCGGTGTCGTAAAACGTCAGTCATCACATGTCACTTCCCATGACCTCGCTATCGCTGTTCGTTTGCTCTTACAAAGCATGACGTCCAGTATAGACCATTTTACAGTCGTGTGCTCAGTGACCTGGCCATTGAATGGCAGCGAGGCTGCAGTTGACTTTCTTTTGATACAAATGTCACTGCTTTTATTGTGTAAATCAGGTTGTTATAATGCTAACTAGATGATTTTACATGACAAAACCAGAGAGTTCTGTATCAAAGCAAGGTCAACTCCAGCCTCACTGCCATTCAAAGACCAGGTCATCGAACAACCTCGTTCTCAAGGCCTTTTCTCTGGCTTGGTTGGTAACCGAGCAGCCAACTGTAACAAATATTGATGGAAAAATGGAGCGTTATACAAAATCAGCCTTTGTTGAAAACAATTTTTGAAAAACCTCCAATAATCTCCTACAAACAAGGGTGAAACCCTCAAAGACACGTTCGTTAGGGCCAAAATATGATTCAAGGCGACTCATTGAAATCCACAATGGACATGAGAGTCCGTGCAGGTCTGTCATCATCACCTTTTCATCGGTTAATACTTCCAGCGGTAATGGAGGTGATGTAATTACGCTAATAATACTAACAGTTTTCATAGTTGAAGACCAATAACCTCCTTTTAGTGCAGAAATTACAGGGTTAATTCCAGTATTCAAATATGAGCAAAATTATATCGTTTTAATAAAACTTACAGCCAAATTTGTGCTTTAAATTCGTGTGATAAACGTCATTCCGAAACCGTCAAAAGGACTTATTTTTACCCCCCCCCCCCCCCATTGAGACCCTCTTTTGATACAGTCCTCACTGCTTTTTCTTGTGCAAACCAAGTTGTTCTTATGCTAACTAGTTGGCATTTACATGAGAAAAGCAGAGAGGTCTGTATCAAAGCAAGGTCACCTACAGCCTCGCTTGCACTCGTGGCCAGGTAACTAAGCACACAACTGTAAAATGGCCTATTCCGTGTAAAGGATAAAGCCACAATGAGGTTAACTCTAGATAAAGGACTAATCCGTGAGACAAGGCCAGACCATAACACTGGGAACTCTGTGCCCTACTGTTTGTGATAGTGTGTGGATTCTTTAACCTCTAACCAGTTGCAGATATAATTAGAAAGGTAGCACATTCTCCTCAATTATTTTAAGTCATCTTTAAAAATCGCGCAGCAGTGCTATCGGACCCAATAAAACGCGTGCTGCGAGTTTTTTGAACGGCTTCAGAAACATTCCACACAGAACGTGTCCCTCTGGACTCAAAACAATGGTTCAAATTGTGAGAGGTGAATATTAGCATACAAGAAATACAAGCTATGCCTTATTAGTATACTTTATATAAAGAATACTAACGAGGAGTGTTTTATCGGGATATAAAGCTCATACACATGACGTTTTGTCGGTGTTTTGATAGGCTGTTAGGCTCATGAATTATTAATGAATTTTTAAGGACCTTTTAGTGTTGGTCCGCTCTGGATCTGGAACCCTCAACCTCCAGCACAGCAGTCTGACGTTTTACCAACTGGACTAACCAGGCAGCGAGATAGTTACTGGTTTCATACAAACTACTATCGGCAACTTGGTCGGGAAATTTAATCGGAGTCGCGGAATGAATTCCACGTCCCACAATAAGGAATTTTATTCGGCAAATGTACAATGTGACGTTTAAACCAGGCGTTATATATCTACAAGGGGCATAAAAATATGTCAGCCAATCAAAAGAAAAGAAAAACTACATTGAATGACAATGTACAAAAAAAAGTTAAGAAGAAATGTATCATGCAGAAAGGTATTTTCATTCCAAAAAATACCGGCATCGTACAACAATTAACTTCTCGCTAAATTGTCTCTGTTTTTGTGTTTTGTTTAAATCAGCTTGGGCCGGACTATCGCTTGTTTATGTCATCCAGACTTCAGCGATGACTCAATACGCTGTCAGAAAAACCTCGGATGTCGAGAATTTTATGACCTCAGTTGAACGTGTGATGATGTACACCAAACTTGACTCAGAGCCTGGATACAAACTCCATAAACTTCCCCCGGAACACTGGCCACACGAAGGAAATATCACATTCCAAGATGTGTCATTAACGTACTATCCGGGGGGACCTCAAGTACTGAAGAACATCAATCTTAACATCAAAGGAGGAACAAAGATCGGTGTAGTAGGCCGTACAGGTGCCGGGAAGTCATCTTTTGTGGCAGCGCTCATGCGCATGCCAGATGCTGATGGAGACATACTGGTCGATGACATTCCGGTCAAAGAGATCAATCTCCAAGAGGCTCGACGATGTATATCTGTTCTTGGCCAAAGTCCTGTCCTGTTTAGTGGATCGTTGAGAAAAAATCTCGATCTCTTGGATCAGCTGCAAGATGAAGATTTGTGGCGAGCATTAGAAGACGTGCAACTGAAAGAGTTAGTGCAGAGTCTAGATGGACAGCTAGATCACGAGCTGATGGAAAATGGAGCAAATGTCAGTGTAGGAGAGCGACAGTTGATTTGTTTGGCTCGTGTGCTGTTACAGCAAAACAAGATCGTCATCTTGGATGAGCCCACTGCGCATGTGGATCCAGAAACAGAACAAACAATCTGGAACGTAGTGCGTGACAAATTGAAGGACTCCACAGTCATTACTATAGCTCATCGTTTAAGCACCATCAAAGACTGCGACATGATTTTGGTTTTGAAAGATGGGGAAGTTGACAAATTTGACAAATTTGACGCTTTGTTATTTAAACAGAAGGTGTTTTGAGTAGAATGGCTGGAGTTGTAGCATCTAGGATAGGCTAGTGGGCTCTTTGTTGGGCTAATTTACAGACATCAGGAGATGCTTTGAGTGCAATGGCTCTGGTTGCAGATATCTAGATAGTCCTGTGTGTGGTAAGCACTAACTTTTATCAGTTAAACTTGAATTAGAAATTGAGCTATACGTAACGAAAGAAAGGCCGGAATAATCTCATCCAGGCCGGAACATTCTAGAAGTGGGCGCTCTATTCTATTTACCTAACGCTCTTTGTAATTGGAAGTTTATATACTAATTAATCATCTAAAATCATTACTACTAATTGTTCTTTGCTTGTTTTTCAAGTAATCAGCTATTTTTTACGCTTTTGGTGAAGATTTTAATTTTTGGCCTAAAATCAAACAAGCTTTGAATAGTCTACGTTACGAAAACATTTCGTGTTTACTACGAAGTGGCGTTATGTTTTCTCGTCAACTCGGAGTAAGGCGGGCATTAACTTTATGGCCACCAATCAGGCCGTCACCAAGCGAAGGACAAGACAAAGTTTTAGCTGTGTTGTAGTTAAGTGAATATACCATAATAAATTTTTGTGCACCACAAAATTCTTTACGCAGCAAAGTAGAGTCTTGAGAGATAATGTAACAAAGAACGACAAATGTTACCTTTGCAGTGGTAGTCAAACATTGACGCATCTCTTTGTTGAATGTGATTTTAGTAAAGTACTTTGGATTGATTTTACTTCTTGGTGGAATTGCAAAAATAGCATACAAATCAAACTCCAAAAGCATGATATTCTATATGCGTCTCAACCCGGAAAACAGTCTTTTTTAGACATTAACTACTGTTTTCTTGTGGCCAGAAACTACATCTAAATTTCTGCAAAAAATTAATAAGCTAGGGATAGACGAAAATAGGATTCGGGATCTGTAACTCTTTAGAGCACTTTTATTCGATTCTTGCGAATGACACCGTAATTCCCAGATTTTGTAAAATGGTTACTTTTAGTCTTAGCTTTGTCTTTTTATAAGTTGTTACATTTTAATTCTTGTAAGGTTTGACTAAATAAAAAAGGGCTATCTAAAAATACATTAGCGTTTTCGTTGGGACTAACTAAATGGTGCTAGGGTTTTGAATTCTGGCCTGATTTGGTTACATACTTTACACTGTTTAGTTAATGTCTTGAAAACTATGACGGCAGGTTTAATGACGATTTTTTCAGTCGTTGTACCGACATCCTTATTATACCGATATCTTGATTTTAGAAAACAAAGCTAAGAAAATATTAAACACGCCGATCGCTGATTTATTATAAATCGTGTTTCTATAACTCGACAGAAATACAGACCTAGCACGAGCTGTTGACGTAAAATAATGGCGCGAGCAAAGATAATTTACATTTTGATAATCAAAGTTAACAAGTTGTTTTCCTTTTTTACGTCGCGGTGTTTTCTAAATGAAATAGAAAACATGTTCTCCGTGTTTCTATCAAGTTTTAGTATAAATCTACTAGCGTTCTGTCACGAATGACGTCCTGTGATTGGCTACGCTACTCACGTTCTATTCTAGGATAGATAGTAAGTAGCGTAACAGCGTGCGCTAGGGGCCGCTTCTTTGTGTTTTCAAAGTGTCTGTGAAGAGGATTTAGATGAAAGTTTTGAACGACTAGTAGATTTATACTAAAACAATTAGATTAATCGCTCTCGATTTCTATGCGTGATAGTTGACTCGGGCTGCGCCCTCGTCAACTATCGCGCGATAGAAATCTCGAGCTCATAATCTTATTGTTAAATAGAAGCATTCGTGAAAGTTTAGGAGAACTGGAAAAAGCTGTGGACACACTCGCCTGCGACTCGTGTTCCCCCAGGATTTCTCGTTCTATAGAACTTCCACTCGTGTTTCTGTTGCCATGCGTCTGTTCAGTAATAGAATACAGATGACGTCAAAATGTAATAAAAAGAAAAATGTGGCACACGAGGCGATAGCCGAGTGTGTCACTGATGTTCTTACCACATTTGGACGTAACGCGTGAAGTAGGTCGAGTACACAACTTATTATTTTTCTCCTCGACCGTTGAACGACTCCTAAAACTTCCTATACGATGTGCTAATCTCTGTCGCAGAGGCCACGCAACTACTTGAACTGAACGTGGGGGCGATCCGCGAATTTGCTGCCTTTAAAAGCTTCCATTTCTTAGTTGGCACACTCTGAGTGAACATTAAGCAGTAGATTTCATTACGACTTCAACACGGACAAAGTGTGTAATTCATTAAGAATTCAAGTTTTAGTCGACACATGCGCAATGAGGCATTTTAATTACCGAAGGACACTGGACACCACTTTGTATCCTAGCGACGGAATGCAGAGCAAGTTGTCCGGCTTTGTTGATCGCAAGCCTGTTTTGACCCCATAAGCTGAATGCACGGTTGACCAAAAACGCAATGGCGCTTCAACAAACAGTTGGCTTCAAAGTTGAAGCAGTCGACGAACAAGGAATTTGGTGTCCTTGCACTGTCGAAGACATAAGCAACGATTCCGTGATCGTTTCGTTTGACGGCTGGAATGTGGAGTGGAATCGCGGCACGTAGTATGTCATCCACGTGAGCTCGGAAATCGAACGGTACCGGATCGCAAAAGAAAGAAAAACGGCCATCAACGTTAAATCACAGGGAAAGTAGCAAGTCATTAGTTAAAGCGATAGCGAGTTCCAGCCCATTGTTAGCTTACGATTTATTAAAAATGTATTGAGTTCGTTTGTTTACGTTCGGCTACAAGGACACCATGGAATCGTATTGTAAATCAAGGGAAACGGTATGAGATATTGAAATAAAAAAGACCAGTAAATAAAGAACCCCTTTTTTAGTACATAAAATTCTCTTCAGTGAAGAATATCTTCGCTTTGAGAAGACCAAAATTACAAAACCTTAATGTAAACAAAAAACTCAAATTACGGTTCGCTTCAATTTTCAAGACAGTGTAAATTTGCATAATCTTTCATCAACAACATCATGTATATAGATGCAAGTGAAGTATGATCCTCGCAGTAAATTTTCCAATTTAAGCAATTGGAAAGAAGAAGCCTGAAAAAAAAATCAGGGCTTCAACGGGATTCGAACCCGTTGAATTATATGAATTAATATGAATTATTGTATGAAATAATATGAATTATTTCATATACACTTTCATCATGTATATAGGTTATACCTAACATGTAGCTGCGACCGCGGTTATCTTTGTTTACCATCAAAATGGTGAATATTTGGCTAATTCGTACCGCGCGTAGTGGAGATTGCCCACAAGTTTTTATATTGATATTAGTACTTTTTTGTTATCATAGATTCGATCATAGATCAGGTCCCGCATTTGAAAAACAGTTTTTAACTATACGTATGTTGCGCTTGGCAGATTCTTAAGTTTGGCAGGAGGTATTTTACCCGGGAGTGTTTCGATAGAAACTAGTAATTCTTTGATTTATAATTGATTTACTGCAAGATTCAAAGCACGCATATAATTTAATTAATGACTATACAGTATTTGACATTGATTGACACTGTACGCGTAAGTAATGCGGGTAGGACTTGATTTAGTCGGAAGAGCTAACCAGGATTATATGCTCACGGACAGCTAACCAGAACTCATAAAGAAACCTCGCTAACCTGTAGGATTTGTAAAGGATACATCGCTAACCAGGATCCAATTTAGCCCGTCACAGAAGTAAGTGATAATTTACATGGAATTTATATTAGCGAAGTGCAAGTTGCTATGTAAGTCAGGAGATTTAACACACGCTTACATTCTGGTTTCAGATCGAATAATTACCGCAGAATCCGCGACTGTAAACGACGAGAATAAATAAATACAATCAAGAATTATACGATATGTGGCTGGACTATACTGAGTAATCCGAGGGAACGGGGGGTGGGGGGTACTCCGTTATATATGGGCCATTTAGTTATGTGCGCCCCCAAAGGGTATGGTTTTTCAGCCGTTTTCGTTATAAAAAAGGTATCGATTTTAGCTGATTTTAGCCATTTTGGTCATAAATAGGGTATGGTTTTTGTTCTCTAGCCTTGATATGGGTATGTTTTTAAGAAAAAGTCCCTTTTCGTCATTATATTATCGAAAAGAAAATAAACAAAAGCCCTTCACGGTACGGTAATTTGACATTGGTTTCAACTAGGGAATTAATTACAACGGAAGTCTGAAACGGGTCATAAATAGGGTTTCGAATTTTTGCTCAGGTCACAAATAGGGTAGGGAATATCGCAGATTTTGGTCATAAATAGAGTAAGGGTTCTAGGAAGCGGGCCGCACATCCCCGCCTATTTTTTCTGGGGGTACTCCCAGGAAGCGTATTATAAAAAATTCCGTCAAAAACTTTGACAAAATGTAATTGTTAAAACTTTAGAATATTGAAGAATGAAGAAACTTGTTGGAATAACAGCGCGTTTTAACAGCCCTTACATTTAATTCATTCATAACGACATTATAGTAAAATTTAAGAGTCTCCCAAAGCAAATTAGTTAGTTTCCAGCGTCTCTTAAAGAATGAAAACATCGAATAGATCGTTTTCACTGTCACTAAGAAAAAATAACTGAAAAACCATCCAGTGGGAAAAGCTAGGAAATTGTGATTTTATAGAAGATAAATAAATGAGAAATCTCTAAGTTTTACGTCTGTGCGTTTTCCCAAACTTCAGTGAGATATTCGTCGAAATGTTTCGCAGAAATTTACAGAGCCCGGTACACCAATATGGCGGCCGGAAAATAGTCTGAACATCTGGAACTTACTTTGGCTCTCTACACGACTGATTAACACTTCTAACAGTACTGAAAAAATTTAAAAACTAGTTTTCCAAATGCTCTAACTTCTAAAAGGGCTCAAAATCATGAGATAAGTATATATTTTTTAACAAACTCGTTACTAGCCTTGTGTCAAGCACCTCCATAACCCGAAAATTCAAAATGCTATTGAGCTGTAAAATTGTAAACAGATTTAGAAAACAGTTTAAGAATACACGCCCGCTGATTGGTTAATAATCGTGTTTGTATAAAGGCTGCGAAATAAGAGATACAGAAACCCTCAACTTGTCGCGCAACATTGTTTCGTTGCAAGTTTTCGTTGATGTTTCCCGTTTTTCACCTTGCGTGATCAACTTGGCCCGCAACAAAAACATTTGTTGCGGGTTGAAGAAATGCGGCGCGCTGTTTGGTTGATTTACAGGGCACGAGCAAATTTGGTGCGCGACAAGTTGTGAGTTTGATGAAAAACGAGCAACAAAGCCAAAATTTGTTGATCAAAGTAGACCCGCGCTCTACTTTTCGCGACAACTTTCTTCAACCTGCAACAAATGTTTTTGTTGCGCAACAATTTGATCACACAAGGTGAAAAACGGGAAACATCGACGAAAACTTGCAACGAAACAATGTTGCGCGACAAGTTGAGGGTTTTGTATCTCGTATTTCGCCGCCTTTATACAAACACGATTATTAAACAATCAGCGCGCGTGCTTTCTTAAACTGTTTTCTAAATCTGTTTACAATTTTACAGCTCAATAGCATTTTGAATTTTCGGGTTATGGAGGTGCACCGTCCTTAAAAGTGCACGCGCTGCACTATGCAAATGAGCTGCTCGTACACGTCAGAGTTGCCTTTCAAAAACTTTTGCAAACTCGCCAAACTAGCAGAAATAATAAGAAACTATCAAAACAGGTTTTGGTTATGATTAAGCATTGTTTGGGAAACTCACAAATTGACTCGATACCGGAGTAAAGAGTTTTCTCACATAACGTTTCTCTACAGAGCAAACACAAAAGTTTGAATCCCGGTCAGAGCCTGGAAATTTTTTTTAGGTCTTTGTTCAAGTAGTGTTACGGCCGCACTCGCATTAATGACCGTTATCACTCAATTGCTACTATGGGTTAAATTACTTTAATCTTTACTGTACTTGGGCCAAGTCTAAACGTCCCCATATAAAGGGCTAACCCATATACGACCGCTCTCATGTGGCTTTGATAGCTCAGTTGGGAGTGTACTGCACCGGCATCGCAGAGGTCGTGGGTTCGAATCCCGCTCAGAGCCTTTCTTTTCATCGATTGGGCACGCCGGGACTGACTGTGAAAGAGACTAATAATTTCTAGTTTTTCATGCTCTTCTATGCGGCCCCAGTTGCTATGACCATATGATAAGGTCATGCAGCAGGATTACATTAGCACATCCCAAAATAAAAAAAAATTGCAGAGAGCCACCAATCATATAACGTTTGTAGCTAACGGGGACAGAAATCATACTACACCAGACCAGCAATGCATAGGCGATTTATTATTCAAAGTACTCCAGAAGTTATCATAGGCTAACTCCTTACTTCCTCCTAACCTGGCCCTAAAGAAGTTCGGACTTAGCCAACTGGGATTATTACGCGATACTAAAATAGCTCCCGGTCTGTTCCAGGCTCTCGGTCATTGGGGACGATTGAAAATGCGAGCGGCTCGCACCAGTAGTGTAGCAGCTGTCCTAACCTGCCTTTGTTTTATCATTGTAGCAGCTGTTATTGCTTTAGGGCTAGGGGCGTTGTTTCTGTTGTTTATTCTATTGTACTCTCAAAGGGTTGCAAGCCATTCATGTGAGACCTTAGGAGAGCTGCTACATCACTCAATTATCTCGCAGAGGCACCTTCATAATTTTCATAGCAATCGCCACAAAAAACGTCAACACTTACCGCAAATTTTGCAAACTCAGTTCGGCCAGTGTAAGTCTTCAGTCAGCCAGAAACTTGCGGCAAAAGTTGTGCATGTGAAGACTGAACTGAACTAATCTTTATGACAGAGCAAGGAATCGACCACATCTTTCCCGCTTTGTTTACTGTGTTGTAATTTCCCTAACCACAGAGACACGTTTGATATGATCACCTGATCATGTCTCTTTTCTTGCATGGCCGCACAGCATCTCTTCGCGCGAATTTCTGTAGTCTTCTGAGTCAATTTGTCGGGTATTTCGCCTCCTTTCTATAGCCCTCGTCAGCTTTCAGCTTCACGGCATAGTTCGGTTTTATTTCATCTCCTTTCTTTAGCCCCTGACTAGCTATAATCACGACATTGTTCTGCATGTACTGCTTCGATTTCACCTCCTTCCTAAGCACTGGCCCGTGGCTCTCTTTCCAGTGTCTTTCGCTACTTCTTTTACCCGTTAATGCTTGCATTTTGTTTAATTTTCCTTTTTTTTTTTGCTTCAGTGCAACCCTATATTCAAATCGTCAGATCAACCTTTTTTTCGAAATTTGCGACGATCATCCAGGGGTTGAATATCGAGAATAACAAAAAACGACTTTTATTTGCAATGATGAAATATTCTTTATGTCCAGCACCGCAGAAGAACAAACTCTCCCTGCCCCGTTTTTATTGTGTTTGTCTTGTCGTTAAGATTTGTCAAGAATTTATTGATACGTACGAGTTCGTTGACACAAACATTACAAGCGTATGTCCTTCAGTTTATAGCTGACAGTAATTTTGGTATTTGTATAGGTAATCATACGGCTTCGATTTTAATTACTCGGGCTTCCGTACACGGAAAGCCCGAGTCAGAAAGTGCAACCGTATTCCTCGCCAAAAAGGGGGTCATGGTCCCAGGCGTTCCATGAGTAGACCGCAGAAACTGGGGACAAGACTCGACATCGCTCGCTTGCGACAGAATTAGTGTGGGCAAGTACCGCGCCTTATACGTTCATCTCACATACAAAGATGTCGATCTTTTTCCGAAAGGGTCGGTCCTTGAGTTATATTCTTGAAAGCCAGCCAGGTAAGCTCATGCTCGAACCGTTCTCGTGAGATAACAACGTTAACTGAGCCGATCGCGGTACTGACAAAAATAGGCAGTCAATGACTTCGTGTGGCTTCTGCTGTTATTACTTAGAACATTGCAGTAAAACACATCATATTGCAATAAAATGAACCAAATACGAAAACGTCTATGGACTCGTGGCTTCGCACAAAATCTGATGACTTTCGGTAACTTGAATTAAATAGCGATACTCACTGTTTACAAACAAGTCTTTTGATATTTAAATTTTGCCAACCACAGAACAAAAGAATCCTTTGTTTCGACAGCCAATAAACCTCTGGTTGGCACATTAACGACAATAGATGAAGTAACGGTGAGTATCGCTATTATCTAGCCGCAGAAAAAAATAGCATCGTATGATTGTAACTTCAATTGTGTGGGGAATTGTGCGGGGTTATTGAGGTTCTTGCCAAGTCCTAAGAAAAATTTGCATTGACGATAGTTAAGCCAAATTTATTTCACTAGTAGTTCGAATATACTTAGCAGTCTTGGCAATCGTTAATACTTTTAGAAAACTGTGTCTGACTACTAAATAAAATCATGTTGCGTGACGCGAACAAGACGAGTAGAGTATGAAGCCAAACTAAATAACAAAACAGAATGGCACATCTTACCTTATAAACGAGACCCTTTTAAAAAATGCTCCTACCTTGATTCAATAGGAATATGTAGCTTGAATATTTCTTCTTAAAATGCGTTAAGGGTCGCAAATTCGCGGAAGTTATCCCCAAAAAAACACAACTTGAAAGTTTATGCAAATTATCTGGAATGTAAATTGACGCCTCGTTGGGCTGTTTGTTTGGCGTGAAGCCACTTAAGCATGATTCGTTTCGGCTCTCTCGAAAGAGATTACTCGCTCTCCAAAGGAGAGATGACTCTTGAAACGGGTTTAAGTTCGCAACACGGCAAAGGTGTTCAGCTGCATGATTCTCTCGGATCACTCACCAGCAGTAAACGAACTTCATACAATTTCTGCTAGCATGTATTAAATCGTCATTAGTTGCAATTGGAAAAAGACCTGGAAAATTCTTTCCAAACAAGTTCCCCATAAATGCGTAGATAGCTGTGCTTGATTCTTGAACCGAAATGGTTTAAACTCATAACTTGCGATTAGAGTAGGAGGATCTCAACGAAGCAACTTGAACAGTAAATATCTCAGCGGAAAATGATTCAATACGCGTACTACTACTTGTAAAGTACGCCGGATTTGGTGCTGCGTTGCGAAGCCCGAGTTTACGCTCTTAGAGCGCCTAGTTTGGAATTAATCTGCACGAGTGAGGTTTACAAAAAGCCGAAATTGCACGAGCCTCTTCCTTAGAAACATACTTCATACTACATACTGATCGGAGTTTTGTAGGACATCGATTAATTTAGCTAGGCCGGCTGGCTATCTTTAATGGTAAATTGGGCTGCTAAACAATTAAAATTTTGTCGAATTCTTTCCACGCTAAATAATTACACTGACGAGGGTGTGTCCAGGGTTGCCGTAAGAAAACGTACCGCGCAAATATAATAGGTCTTATGCGCGATTACGTACATGCTCAAAACATGCTCACCACCAAGCCTCTTTTGCGCGACATTTTTCAAACCTCCGTCGCCTTCGTGTTGTTTGCACGCGGGTATCCTTTTCATCTTTGCTGCTTTGGAAATAAGTACTTGATAAAATTTAAAATTTGCATTCTCAAGCCGAGGCTTGTGGTGATTTTAGCTAGTTAGATGTCATCGCGCATAAAGGCTATATTATCAACAACAGGAACAAATAAGTGAACACATATAAATCTGACAAATCCCACCTAGATGCATAGAGCTACTCCAGAGTTTGAACTGAACAAGGCACGTAAGGTTAGTGTTCTAAATGACACCGACTCGTACAACGTTTAATAAGCTCGAAATTTCAAAAGGGCGAACGTTGATGAAACCGAAACAATTTAATTTTGTCTCATAAAAATCAAGAGCGAGTAACCTTAATTGCAGATATTCCTGAAATCGACGGCTTCCGATGATTTCGCTTCATTCTAGAAAACATCATCCACAGAGAGAAAAACATATCTGGTAGCAGGGTGAATAAATACAAACGAATCACGATTTGAAAACAACAGGCTTTCTTTTAGGATTGCAAAATGAGATTATTTAGCCTATATAGG
>CM042751.1:18733580-18736080 GCA_022496165.2 Catalaphyllia jardinei | reverse complement strand
GAACGATGCACGAGAAACTAAAGCGGCCTTCACACGACAAACTTAAGCTGGCAAACTCGTGTTGGCAAACTTCAAAATGTTGGCAAACTCGTGCCTTCACACGTCAAACTCGCGTCAAATAACAACAAGGTAATTTGCATCATGGCCGCTTTTTAGTGCCGTGGCACTTACGTACAACAGTGTAACAGACGAAAAGAATAGATGAAACAGACAGCGGTGAAGAAATAGAAAGGTTTGGACGAAACCCACTTTGTCCACGTGCTCCTCCGTTTTGTTTTGTTTGGTTTTAGAATCTTTGTAGGTTATAAATGAAACGTCCCGGCGAACAGCCTTCGCTTCGACAAATTCAAAAAGTAGTGTTGACTCCCGTCCTCCATTTTGTGAAGTGTCACGCAAATAAATCACTTGAATGAGCTCGTTTTGATTCGTTGACAATTACCAACACATGTTGGCCAACCGTTCACACGTCTGACACGAGTTTACCAACACGAAAAAGTTGGTGAAAAAGTTGGCGAGAATAGAGGCAAGTTCTATTTGTCGCCAACAGTTTGACAACTTGTTCGCCGACTGTTTTTGTGCCGTTCACACACATCAACTTGAGTTTACCAACACGAGTTTGCCAACTTTAGTTTGCCGTGTGAAGGCCGCTTAAGGCAGATAGAACAAACCCTGGACTTTTAATGTAGAAAGCCAACATGGCTACCGAGCACGAGGTCGTCCCTTAATACACCATGTAATAGTACATGAAATGTCCATAGGTTAGTCCAACATGTATGTAATAAGTCATGAAATATCCAACACCAATAATTAGAGGGCTAATAATACAACACTGAGTAAAGCTTAAAACAGGGAATATTCTTGTCATCATGGTAAGTATTCAGTCCTGGGTCAATGGACTTTTGGACTTCGACATTTATCAGCAAAATTATTATTTGATGCCCTATTCTCTCCAAGGACACCCAGGATTTTCATTTAAAATAGAAGTGACCATTTCAGACCTTGGAGTGCTTTTTAGCTACTAAAAGGTGTATAATTTCTTTGCAATAATAAAAAGTGCATGAAATGATACACTAATAACCAACCATTTGTTGTGACAAAATTATAATAACCTCATCATTTAGGAAAATGTCTTCTGCTCATAAATATAAAGCATTACACTTCTGGGACACCTGCTTGTCCTAGTTAGAGTGCTTTCAAAAGTTTGGTCCTCAAATTGGACTTTCTCTTTCTCACATTGTCAACTAAATAAGCTTTATGTAATTAGAAATTTTGTGTACATTTGCAAAAGCAATTTTCATTGTCACAAAAATTGAAATAATTCATAACAGTTTATAGATGTAAGGACAGTAAGGTACAACTGTACTGCACTATAATCCCAGGCTATGATACTACATATATGACATAAGTTGACACAGTACACAAAAAGCCCGACAAGTTCCGATGCAAATAACCCATATCTCTTGTGTTCCCAGTAATAGAAAAGAGTGAACCATAAACAAGTACAAAAATGCATGTAAGCTTAAACAATAACACAGAAGTAATCGCATTCAAGCTCTCGTTTGCTGAATATAATATACGCTAAGAATAGTACAGCTGCATTACTAGTGAAGCACAATCATTCGCGTTTCGATAAACGTTTAAAAGTGACAGGATAAGACAAAGGAAATAGCTGCATACATCCATCTTCGTCTGTAGGACTGTGATTGATCACACGTGGACTCATCTTCACTCTGGGTCTCGATCGCAAAAACACTCACGTTTTTATCGTCTTCATCGATCATCATGTGTTGGCGAGGTAATCAGAAGAATTGTGGAACAGAATAACATTTAACGCTCAGCATTTACATCGAAAAGAAGAAAGAAATTCCAATTTAAACGGATCTTCGGTGGCCTCTCCAGAGATCCGAACAGCATGAGAGATCGTGTAAACTGAAGCATATTGTAATGTTGACCCATGATGCTGTTCGGCGCGTGTCCAACCTCCTCTGACACAAATCAGACCTGTTTGCCACAGAATTAAACGAGCGCGTTCATCAATCAAACTAGCGTACACTTTCACTTTGACTTTGCCCATCATATTGAACTGCAAAACTCTTGATATTCAGGGTACACCTCAAATAGACCCGTCTCCAAAATGGCGGCCGAAATTTCAAACAAGTCAAAGTTAAAAACGTATACCAGCAATAGAAAGAACACCTTTAATTTAGTAACCCTGCAAAGTTTCAGCATTTCAGGTGTAATATCAGCTGAGAAAATGTAAATTGAAAATTGAAAAATTTAGAGACGTTTGTATGATTGCGGGTACAATGCATACCCCCAGTCATACAAACGTCTGTAAATTTTCCAATTTTCAACTTACATTTTCTCAGCTGACATGACACCTGAAATGCTGAACTTTGCAGTTTTACTAAAGTAAAGGTGTTCTTTCTAGTGCTGGTATACGTTTTTTTATTTTACCTTATCTTAACTCATTTGAATTTTCGGCCGCCATTTTGGAGAA
>CM042751.1:18726080-18731080 GCA_022496165.2 Catalaphyllia jardinei | reverse complement strand
TAAAGCTACCTTGGTATTTGGTGGTTTTCGCGAAGGGAGGGCGCAGTAAATCACGACCTCTGGTGTTATAGCCATGAAAAAGGTGCGCGTGCCTAAACTCTGAGAGTAAGTACGAAGGCGCTATCCCGTGAAGACACTTATGGACTAGGACACATTTAAAATAATTTCTGCGTGCTTGTAAGCTAGGCCAGCCAAGTGTTGATTTTAACTCCACAGCCCCAATAGGTCGACCTTCAATAATACATGCGGCGCGTCTATTCAGCTTATCTAGATAGGCTTTGCTCCCAATCCCACAGCTGTCCCAGACTGGTGAACAGTAATCGAACAATGGCAGGACTAAAGTATTGTAGAGTAAGGTGAGCCTCTAACTATTTTTACAGCAAGCTTTTCACAAAGTTTCTGTACAGCTTTCTTCAACTCTCCCCTGTAATTAAAACCTGGAGCTCTTCAATTCAAAATATATCCTTCTATTCCGATTTCCAATTCGTAAATTAAAGTGCTTGTTTGACAATTCAGATACGCTATTTGGTTACTGAAACATCCATGGCTTCAATTCAAAACAACATTTTTTAAACCCAATTATGCTCTTTTTCTATTCAAATCTACAATCCCTCGTTTCAAAAATGTTTTTCTGCGAGCCAAACATCCAGTCGTGTTATTCAAACCTGCTATTGTTCATTTCAAATCTCGCAATTCAAAATAGTCAGTTCCACAAGTAAAAATGCTTTCCTTCTATTCCAATATGCAATTCTTCACTGCAAATCTACAATTCGTCAATTCCAACACGCTATTCGACAATTCAAACAGGCTTTTTGTCTCCAGAAACATGCAATCCTTCATTTTGAGAAAGTTGTTCTGCAATTCAAACACTCTACTCTTCAATTGAAACCGAGAATTCTCCTATTCCAACGCGTAATCTTTTAGCTCCGACCTGCTGTTCGACTATGGAGACATCCGGTCGTCTAATTTCATAATCCTGTTCATCACTTCAAATATTCCAGCTATTTCTCCAAACATCCAATAATTCAATGCGAACGTGATATTTGTCACTGGTCATTTCCAATACGCAATCTTTCAATTCAAACATTCAAACTTTGAACGCAAACACGCTGTCCATCGTCGTTACCTGGAACCTAGCCCGGCCACGCATGCGTCGGAAGACCGTGGGAAATTAAGGAATGGCATGGAGTTTGTTCCTCGGGTAGAGATTTCAATTTTTCTGCACTAAATAAAAACAAGCCATAACTTACCATATGCTATATAGATATAATTCTCATGATAAAATATCTCTTCCGATAGATTACATGTACCATATAAAATCTCTTCGGAATGCCTTGTAATCGGCTCTGCCTGCAAAGTCTGAAAAATCATCGAGAAATTCTAACTCAAACGTTGGGTTTTTACTAACCATTAGTAACAGCTAAGTTTAAGTTTTAGTGGAAAAGCGTTGTGAGACAAACTTTTGCTAGCAAGAAATTTCACCGACAATGACGTCAGCCTCAACTTTCTCTATGAACCATCCATTTCTTTTTCATAAAAAATCAGCCAATCAGAGCGCGCGCTAGCATATAGCTATGTTATAAAAACGAGAGTGCTCAATAAACATGAATAAACTGAAGTTTTGTTTTCCAAGTCTGCCCCCTGTCCAGTTATTTGTAATAAAAATATCCTTTTAATACATATAAAAACAAATAGGGCGACGAAGTCTTCAAATTGTTATTTTTTTTCTTTTTAAACGGCATCTTGTTCAGTGGTCGTTTTACGGATATCACGTCAAGGATAATCCCAAATCACCATAAATACAATTTTCTACCGGCACAGAACAGAGTGTTGGAGACGGGTTTGAGGTGCACAGTGTTCAGTGGGATTAGAGTTTGAAATTAGTTGCCGTGAGTGGGGTGAAGCATTCTACGGTTAGCCTTCACCGTGTGCAGTTGCCAAGTTCGTTTCTCTTTTAATTTTTTTTTTTTATTAAAAAATTAACTAACTCAGCCGTACAATACAACACGTTACTTTACTGATACTACTTGCTAATAACAATACAATATTCCTTGCAGCTTATTACATACATTACTTACAGTACTAGGGGTATCGAATGGTCCCATTCAGTTTGAAAGTGCTCGCAAAATTTGGCCTCTGCTCGAATCGCTCCCAAAAAATTAATGAGTGCTCGCTTGCTCGTGCTCGAACAATGTTTGCTACCGCCCGCATCCTCGGATTCTCGTTAAAATTGTCTGATGCTGGAAACAATGTTTTTACCGTGGGGCAAAACTGGTAAACATTGGGGAAACATACAAGCACGCACTATGAAGACTATGAATGTTTCTGGAAAAATGCTTCCTCGTTAGTTGACGTTTTATTGACACTGAGTGTCCATAGTTTAGTCCTAGGTAGTAGGGTAACCCTACCTGAAACATTTTACTTGTAAATGCGGGCTATCTTTAACTCTCTTGGTAGGGTAACTCTGTAGCTAGGGTTATCCTTACCTCCAGGATCCTACTTGCTTGTTAATAAGGCCTTAGAAAGTTTTAGAACTCCTTTACTGTCCATCTACTGACTCACATGAAGTAAGGTGACGTAAGTTTGCATCAAACGGCAACAAACAAAGCATTATTGCTCACCTCCGGCCTAGTCAATCAGCGCGCACGAAAAGTACTATTCCCTTGCGTGGTAAATACTATGTTGTAATATCTGAAATATACTTCGGCTTTCCTTCGATAACCGAGAGTAGTAGGTGGTGGATTAAAAAAATACAAGCGAACTACTTACATGCGAACTTGGCTTAGTTCTGCCGCAAAAGAGACACTAATTTGCGTCAAACAAATACTGACAGTTTTTAAACAAATTTAGCCTTCGTTTGCAGCAAACGAGGGTCACGCGCAGCGCAAAATTTTTACTTAAACAAATGCGTTTTATAGGTAAACATAAAATCATGTATGTTGCACGCCACAGAGAAAAATTCATTACCTTGATTATTCTAGATATCACAAAAACCTCATGCATCCAATTATTGTTTATATAATAATATGGATGTATGCTAATCAAAGTGGCGCGTAAACTGAAGTTTTTCTCGGCAGTGTAACTGGAGCAAACTCCAAACTGGCTGCACCACTATGGAGCGACATCCTAGCACAGGTGCCTTATCTCCATTGTAGCGAATTTACTTAACAGTGAGGAATTGTGTATCACACACAGAATTTCAAGATTACGACTCCTTCATAGCTTAAGAATATGAAAATTTTGCATCCCTAATATAAATTTCGGCCGGAAATATAAATTTACATAGTTACGTATATCAATACCTAATTAAATATTATTTTGTAAGCCACAGACGATAGAGGATGACACGCCAGTAAAAGCCTTGTGCGCAGTTTGTCTAGTTTTTTCAGTTCCACTCAGCAGTTTAGTGAGACTTCCTTCGACAGCAAACTGAAATGGTAAGCAATAGTCTGTAGATATGGTTGACATCACTCGACATGGCATCAGTTCATGCGTTCTCCAACGCATTTCGTTGTTAATATCTCTGGCCTAAACAAGTCACTCGGTAGACAAACGGTTTAGGCGTCCGAGAATAGCTTTTGATGTCCGACAATCGATCTTTCGAGCTACCTAATGATGCGGTAACTGTACATGTTTTCTATTTCTTAAATGCTAATCAAAGCTGTGCGTAAACTGTAAGTTTTTTTATTTCAAAGTGTCTAAATAACCGGCAACCGGTCAAGGTTTAAAATAGACTAAGTGACCGGCAGTCAAAACCTATTTGTAGTTTAGGCTAAATAGCACTCCGGTTAGCCTGTTTACGGTTAGATTTAAATA
Organism: Catalaphyllia jardinei; assembly: GCA_022496165.2. Classification (NCBI taxonomy): domain Eukaryota; kingdom Metazoa; phylum Cnidaria; class Anthozoa; order Scleractinia; family Caryophylliidae; genus Catalaphyllia; species Catalaphyllia jardinei. The sequence goes on along the minus strand of CM042751.1, from coordinate 18,727,264 downwards.
ATGGTAAGGGTAACACTCGATCTACTTCAAAAATTTCCGTAAATTGACTGAATTTAAGGCTGAAGTCTCCATCACAGTCTAAAACTATAGAATTTTGAATCCCTTGTTTAAATTTTGGCGGGAGATGTAAATTTATACACAATTCCCTGATATAGCAATACTTAATTAAACATTACGTTGCAAGTCACACACGATATAGTATGGCTGGTGGAAGCCTTGTGCACAGTCCACAAGTGAAGGTTTTTTCCACTCTGCAGTTCACTGAGACAGTTCACGACAGCAAACTGAAATGGTAAGCTATGGTTTGAAGAAATAGCTTAACCTGACTTCACTCGATACGGCAGGATGCACTGGCGGGTGATCACTGCTGTATTTGGTCAGTTTAGATGAGCTCCAGTCAAGTGCATTTCTTTGCTTAGACCAGGCGTGGTAAATCGATAAAAATCGATATCGGGAATCTATGGATTCAATATATATCAATCGCCGATTATAATCCAACTCACAGAAAGAAATCTCTTTCGGTTGCTATCGATGACAATTGATAATCCTTATTTTCAGGACTATCCATTGTTATAACATAGCGCCAGCGCTAACCCTATCTAAATCTTATTGAGCTGTCATGAACAAAATCTTTATGTACGCACGGCCGTGCTCAATAAAATGACCTGTGCAATGACGTGTGCAGTTTTATTTTAGCTGCAAAATTTCCGCCGCGTTTAGTGCAAGTTCCTTTGTTTAATTAAGTTTCGGCAATATGAAGAATATTCTGAACAATCCTAACCCTACTTCGAGCCTTTGACTTCTGCCAGGCAAAGATGTTTACTTCGACGTGAGTATATTTTGACTTTGCTTGTCTACATTTTCAACGAGTATTTTTACTTTGTTTAGCTACGTTTTCATTATAATCTTAATTCGAAGAAGCGAATTTTTCATTGCCAATTTTAGACACTAGGTTAAGCGTTTTCGTGCAACTGTAGCTTAAGTGATTGTGTTGTGTTAGGATAATAAAGACCTTTGTTTTCCTTCACCGTGCATCGTGAGAACTAGTTGTAGCCAATCAAAAATAAAACATGTCAGTTTAGCGCCAAGTTGTTGTCGCCATGTTATAAAAGAATTGGTTCATGCTTTTAGCTGTGCGTATATCGAGTTATGGATGCACTTGGGAAGCTAGAGTTGCTCGAGGC
>CM042751.1:18701022-18725980 GCA_022496165.2 Catalaphyllia jardinei | reverse complement strand
CTAGAAAACAATGGAAAAAGAAACTACATCCGGTGTGAATTAATACAAAAGAAGATTTTCACTACCGACGTTTAACCGCTGTTTGTTTTCTCTTTCTATTGTCCTGTTATGTTACCATGATAAACACAATAATGAGACGCAAGCTATTTTACAATGTCAACCATTTTATTGGTATTGGTGTCGATACATTATTCAGCTAGTTAAACCGCGACTCCAGGAACTGCGACTCATATTGTAAACACTGTTTTCACAGATTTAGAACACACCGAAAATTACCGAGTAAACTCAAACATTTTTTTTTAAGTACAGGATATGATGCTAACATTTCGAACGGTAAGACAAGCTTTACTGTTCTCAAAACAGCTTTATGACTAAAAATGATTTTGTCAAGGCTTCTAGAGGTGAATTTTCAAAAACACAGCAAATAAATTACAGTACAGTCTTACCTGGATTCGACTTGCTACAAATGGCCCACAAATGCAATGAGTACATTTCAACGAAACACCGCTGGTCAGATATACTTTCCAATGAACCTTCTTTGAAGCGTGCGTCTTCTGGGGGAGAGGGGATTTATATCACATTATTTTTTCTTCTTGTTTCTTTATTTATTTATTTAGTTATTTCTTTGTTTGTTTATTTATCGATTTATTTTAATTTTTATCATTTTTTTTAACTTTATTAACCACCGGTAGGCCATGGCCTACCCCATGGCTTACCCCATGGCCTACCGCATGTCCAACCCCAGGTTTTGTCCCTACCTCGCGAAATGAAAAACTTTTGTCATCGATGTTCCGAGTCAGTAGCAAGGAATTCTAACGGATATCGTTCATGGTTGTAGTGAGTCTGAGAATCTTACATGAAACCAGCTTGCATGTGGCTGCCATTCTACTTCTATTTCGTAACGGTATGCGGTTTTTCTAATTTCGCATTTTCTCAAGGGAAAAAGGTAAGTGTAACATCGCTCAACATAGTAAGTTGATCGATCGTGCCCCTGACCAGATTCACTGACACGTTTTATGTACATGTACTGTCAGTATGGAGTTTCTGGCTCCAAAGTGCAGATGCAAACTGAAAACCAAGCTGGCTTGTAGTGTTGGGAAGCAGAATTTCTAGCTCATTGCAGAACTTAAAGGTCATGAACATGTCGCGGACCGGCTGTTATTGTTGGTGTTGACAAACGTGGTCTTGGCCGAGAAACCAATTCTGGTTCGAAACTCTATTAAACGGAAATTTTGTTGAAGAATGGCGGAAGGAGAACTTTAAAATATCAAGACGTACTATATGTTCGGATACATTGTCCGATTCATTGATTGATCGAAAACCTGGTCTCGAAAACGTGATCAAATGAGACTCACGCAATCTCGACACCACAGGATGTGAAATTCTGTGCGACCGCAAGCGGATGTATCTGTCATCCAGACGTTGGATACCGACCTTAACCATGCCTGCTCGTAGGTAGTCTCCTTCGCAGCCGTTTTTTGGTTAACCGAACTTTTAACGGAACTGAATTCAATCAAAGCAAAACTAAAACAAACGACAACTGTAGCAAACTATTGGACAGCGACCCACACCACACGAGAGTAAACTCGACATCGGCTAGTGAGCCAACTTTGTCAAAGCAATACACCACTTTCATAATGGCGGACTGCGCGGGTGGAATGGTAACTACGAGTATCAGAGCGAGGCTAGTAAGGCCACATCGAGAACTTGAAGAATACGATCGTATGCTAAAACATGTAAATGTGTGCCAATTCTTTCTTATATGTAGCCGGAGTTTTATCTTATCGTTTGATACTTGAAGTTCAAGCTTGTCTGCATATTGGCGTTCACCTGGAGGGGAAAAGTCTCAGTAGTATTGTACTTGTGCGGAATTATGCCTACGAATTGTTGCGTGCCGCTCTGCACAAAGAAAGGATATCGGGATGAAAATGGCGATAAGGTATTGTTCTTTAAGTTTCCCGATGAAGAGATTCGGTGAAAAAAGTGGATTCATGCCATCAGAAGAGATATCGGAGAACATTTTGAAATAAAGGACACAACAAAGGTTTGTTCCAGGCATTTCAGGGAAAGCGATTTTGTCAAGACCCTTGCCGGCCGACGACGTCTACGAGGTGATGCTGTTCCTTCGGTGTTTCAATGGACTCGCACCTCTCCGCAAAAGCGTAAGCCACCAACCCAACGTGAAACTGTCGGAGAAACAAGCCATGTTATTTTTCAAGAACCTGAACCGCAAGAGGAGCCAAATTACTCGGAAAATTTAGTGGATGAAGAGTGTGTGACCCGTTGTGAAAATGCGCAAAATGATGCAGAGACTCAAACAGAAGTGATACAGGAGGAGGAGGACATCGAAACTGGTCTAAGACAACAACTAGCAGATCTTAAAAGTGAGCTTGAAAAGGCTCACCGACGAATCGAAGCTCTGCAAAGTCAACTGTTTAGTGTAGAAAGATTCCAAAACAACAGTAATGCCATTAACTTTTACACTGGATTTGCTAGCTGGGATGTGTGTATGGCTGTTTTTAATTACCTCAGCCCGGGTGATAAGGGTGAAAACATTAATTACTGGCTTTCTTCTAAGCCAAATGTGTCTTCGGATGTTTATGAGGAGGACGGAACAACTGAAAACAAACGGGGCAGAAGTAGATCACTGAGACCAATTGATGAATTTTTCCTTGTGATGTGTAGGCTAAGACAAGGTTTACCTTAAGAGCACTTGGCCCACCTTTACAATGTTTCAATATCAACAGTTAGCAGAATTTTTATTACTTGGATCAACTTCATGTACTTAAAACTAGGACAGATAAACATTTGGCCTTCAAGGAAGGCTATTGATGACACAATGCCAGAATATTTTAAGCAAAAATACAGCTCCACCAGAGTTATTATAGATTGCAAAGAGGCGAGATGTCAAATGCCAAGCAGTTTGCATTTAAACGGAGAGTTGTTCAGCAACTATAAACACCACACCACCCTGAAAGGGTTAATTGGCATTTCTCCTGGAGGAGCAATCACTTTTATCAGCCAACTGTACACTGGCAGCATATCAGACAGGGAGATTGTTGTCAGAAGTGGATTGCTAGATCTGCCTTATCAGGATGGGGACTCAGTCATGGCTGACAAAGGTTTTACAATCCAGGACTTGCTGCCTTTAGGAACATCACTAAACATTCCTCCCTTTCTTGGCAGCTCCAGTCAAATGCCTGCGCAAGATGTTATCTGCACACAGGAGATTGCAAGCCTGCGTATTCACGTTGAGCGCGCTATTAACAAAACTAAAAACTTTCACATATGGGATACAGTAGTGCCTCTCCATCAATTTTCAGTGGTGAATCAAATGTGGGCAGTTTGTGCCATCTTATGTAATGCACAATCAAATATCATATCAATTTAAATTCAATGCTATTGAAAATGAAATACCATACTCTAGAGGGATTTTTGGCTTTGAATCCATCCATCAGCTCTGGTAATACCAGTTTAAGTTTAACTTCATGCATTTCTTTAAAAGAAATTGGTCTTTAAAATCCCCCCTCCACCTTGGAATTTTCAAGTCACCCTCCTTGTGTACAGTATTGATAATTGTGAAATCACACAGTGTACTTTTGATCATGTGAATGAAGCTTACTTAAGTAATTTACCATGACTACACCTCACTCTACACACTATTGTATAGCTGTCTATTTAGAGAAAAAATGGCAATATGTTTGCAGGGGACAGCATAGTGAATTGTCAAGTCTAATTGAAAATCTGAAAACTGTAACCTTCATTTACACATACATGTACATACAGTACTGATACCACTTTCAGTTATCTTATCTTTGGTTGCATTATCCTTATAAATTTCCTATCACTGTACATAACATTTAATTTTGCAATTTAGATGAATAATCTCTCTTTTTGAAGATATAATAACAATAATATAATAATAAAATTAAATTACTTTTTTTCAAAAATTATACATGTATATAGATACATGTACAGACATTACTGATACCACTTTCAGGTATCATATCTTTGGCTGAATTATCTATATTTACTATCATTATACATAACATTTAATTTTGCAATTTAAATGAATAATATTCTCTCTTTTTGAAGATGTTTAAAATTAAGTTAACTCTTTTTCTCAACAAATATAATTATTATACATATATATAGGTTAATGACAAACAAAACAATTTATAACTCTTCAAGCCATGATCATGCAGGCTAAAAGAAAGCATGTAACTGTGATTTATGAACAATACAACACATGTTTATAGGTTCATGACAAACAATTACATTCAGATGTCTATATGCCATGCACATGTAAACTGGAACAATGCATGAAACTGTAATCTATAAACAGTGTAATTGAAAGAATATCGAGTTAAAGATCTAATACTGCCTACTGATAGTCATCAGCAGCAAACTGAACAAAGTGTGTAGAATAGTAATTTAATAGTTCCCCTCTCAAGTTCTGCCAGAAGACAGGATCAAAGGGAATCCTCTCGACATACAGTCCCTTGCTTGTGTACACGATGAAATCACACCACTGGGCTCCAGTTACACCCATTTGCCCTTGCACCTGTGTGTAATATTCATGATCCCTTTTCAGTCTGCACTCATTGTCATTCACTTTTTCCATGAAGAAACTAGGATCAGAGCATGCTTCCAGGGGCTTGACCTGAAACTTGGTGTACGGGCACTTTACTTCTCCCAAACCAAAACAAATGGAACATCCTTTGTCGATGATTCTTGCATCTGGGGAGGCACCAAGTACAAGACAACTTTTTGAAACCACAAATCCACTCCTTAATACAGTCACTGGTGTTTTGTTATTAAACATAAATTTCTGGTACTCTTGAAGAGCAATTGGTTCATATTTGATCCCATGGGCCACATACTTTGAAGAAAAGGGCTTTGGATGCATTATTGATTCTGCAAAGGAACCATGATTTCTTTGCCTCTTAGCGATAGCTTGGAATTTAGAGGCAGTAAACCTGTATGTGCGCTCCTTTCTCCATATGTCGGAAGTTGATTGCTCTTTTGTACTGCTTTCAATTGCATGAATTTTTTCTTCATCCACACTCAAAGAAGACAGCAAGTTTTCCTCTGCCTCTGTCAACACCCGGGATATTCCCATCTCTGCTTCATTTATCAGAGGGAATCTAAGATATTGGGCAAGGTCTGGTGCAACTCTGTTTACTCTTGCTACTGAGGTAAGATCAACTCGAGCAGAAAAATTTGACTCTGTCAATGCTGTTTGGTAACTCAAGAATGATCCAACTGGGTTTTTTCCAAATTTTGTCTCTTTCAGTTCAGTATTTAAACTTTTAGCTTTACTCATATGAACAAAATCCAGGTTTGGGTCAATTTTCTCAAATTCAGACATGAACACATTTTCACTATCTCCATCATACTTTGGCTGCTTTCGTGCTTCATACAGGAGGCATTTTACACCACTGCCACCTCTAGAAGTGCTAGGCTCATCAAGTTTGGTTTTCTTGACAACAACCTCCATGACTGGTTGTGGAACTATATTTTCTCCACCACCTCTTTGGTTCCATTGCTGAAGCTGAGAAGTGCAAGCCAGTTGGGGATTCTCATCCTCCTCTTTTCGTAAATCTTTTGTTGATTTGGATTTATACAGGCTAAATTTGCAAATTTTCAGCATAAGTGCTGAAATATGATTGCAAAATCCCACTTTTCCAGCGACACAAGTACAGCTACTATCTAGCACATCTCCAAGATGAATGCACAAAGCCAATTTTAACTGGTGTGGTGAGTCTTTTTTCTGTAGCTGTGACAGCACTTTGCCTTGAAGTAAAAACATTGCTGATCACTGGTAGCAACAATGTCACGAAGATATTCATCTTCAAGAAACGTTTTGGCCTTCCGCAGTGTTGTTGGCACGGAGTGGGTGATTCTTGTTGCCAATGTTTTTCCCGGATTTAGCGATGTGTTTGTCCATTTCAGCCCTAGTAAACATCGGCATCTTCGAGAGTGAGCACCCCCGTCCATTCTCAGGGTAACTGACATGCACTTGCGACGCTTGATCGGAACTGGCAACCAAATCAGTATTCAATGGATCTTTACTCGATGAAACGCCATGGCGCTGTTGTTTCCTTTTCGTATAGAGTCCATTTTGATCGGGATCGACGATATTTCTGTCCTTTCCAGACCTTATGTACTCTTCAACCCTGGAAATCAATGTAGATATATCATTAGGAGAAAAGAAACAAGAAGAAACATCACAGTCTGAAGGTGCTATCGACGCATTAAACATGAAAAACAGACCGATCGCATCGTAAACAAAACGACGACTCACCGCTTTACAAGCTCTGCTTTCGTCTAAGCCCCTTTGCTGGATCACCTCTACACCTCAACCAGAATCTCAACTCCTCGTTTTTGAGCTCTGACGGTTTTCGGCCTAACAGTGAGGCACCGGGAACATCTTCCTCCGTGAGACTCGAATCGCATTATTTCCACATTGGTTGCCATGATGAATGTGCGTCTTTCACCCTGGCCTTACTAGCCTCGCTTTGATGTCAGTAGGTACCATTCTGCCCGAGCGGTCCGCCATTATGAAAGTCGTGTATATTTACAATATTTACATCAGGATTTAAGACATTTTACGTTGTTTTGAATACTTGACTACAAAAAAGTGGCGTGCAGAAAACATGGCTTTGTGTTTTTAAGCAAGTCCCAATGAGCATTCGTTTTGAATGGTTTCTCGTTGGCACTTCGCGAGAGCTACATCTAGTATTGATATATGGAACTATGTAAATTTATATCTCCCGCCGAAATGTTCCATAAAGTGGGAACCCTTACGTGCGAAGTCTTTGACAACGACGCTGTCCATCTGCAGTCAATATCTACAAAGGCAATATCCATGATGCTCTGAGACTGGAAAAAGTACGAAATAAGCTGAACTAGAACAACAAGCTATTAATTTGAACTGAAATCAATTAGAAAATGGGAACACAGTTAAACTAGGTTATTCAGTAAAACAAGCGGGTCTGATAACTGCACGTCCACTCCTGGTCTGGTAAGTTACTGAGCTGTGACTGTCACTGGGGGTTCCTGGACTGGCAATGATATCTCGTGAAGGGTTGGGCGCCGAGTTGTAAGATGTCTCGATAGGCTCTGAAACATTATGGAGCCCCTCGGTTGAGTGTTCATCGGACTCCGCAGTTACAGGCTCGTCCATGGACTCTGTCACATTAACTTCTGTGCCTGCTGGGCGAAGGTGGCCTGGGTGCCATTTTCTTTGTTGCTTCGTCCTGTATACGCACAGGTTTCAAAACTATCAGGGGACTAAGATCAGTTGCACTCCTATCATAGCAGTACTTCATTCGCTGTGGGTGTTCTGTTAGCCGCTGGTTAATCTTGTCCTTGTCAGGTATCTGATTTCCAATTCAGATGGAAAGGTTTGATTGGAGCTTGCGCTGGTAAAGTAATTCGGCTGGGGACGGAAGCTGTGAGTCAACAGGGGTGGATCTGAGACAGAGCAATGACATTTCTTTGGCTTGTGTGTTTTCACTTCCCTGGCAAACCTCACATTTTTGCCCTCTGGCCGTAATGTCCTTGTTTTAAATATCTGACCAAAATACACACGATCTTGCTCGTAGCTGGCACTTTTTAACACCTTGAAGGACCTGGTGTATTTTCTCCATGAAGTCACTTCTGTGATTTAGGACAGTTTATCTCGATATGCCCAATACTTTCTCAAATAGGTTGGAACTTCAATGGGCGACAAAATTGTTGAGACACTTTGTAGTACTTAAGGCCAATTTCCCCCCTCAACCCCACGATTTTACCCCCTCCCCCCAAACAATGTTGGATTTCATGTCTCTAGGACTTGCTTTTGTCCTATACAACATTGAAAAGTTTAAGGCAACTGTCTCAACAACTTTTGTCTCTACTTGTTGCTTTAGTTTTTTAGGCTATCCAAAGTAAATAGTTTCTCGAAGATCTGAAAGCTCGAGATCTCATGAGGTGCCCTGTCTGACGGTGTTCAGTCTTGCATTAGATAATTGCACCAGGCACACGTCCTGTAAGTTCAACGGTTCTTCACTGGGTAAGGGATTGAGTCTTAACATTGAGTCAGCAAGGAGCATTTCAGTTCCGGGTTTGTATTTCATTGTCAAGTCATATCCTTGTATCCTAAAGTCTTGGGGGTGCAGCTGTTAGATTCTTCAAATGAATCATTTCGAGGGGCTTGCGATCTGACTCTAATGTGAATTTCTTGCCAAATATTAGGAGTGAAATTTCTCGCAAGCAACGACAACAGCAAGTATCTCACGCTCAATAATAGAGTAACGTTTCTTAGTGTCTGTGAGTGCCCTGGATGCGAACGCAATAGTCTTGCCTGCTTGCACTTGCGTAGTTCCAAAACCTCGAAGGGATGCGTCTACCTGGATAACCGTTTCTTTGTCAGCAGTGATACCTCACGACAGATTGACTGCTTGATGTTCTCGAAGGGAAGGAGACCACCGGAAGTCAGGGTCGTTCTTAAGGACGTTCCCCAGACGCTCTGACATAGCAGACAGATTCGGGATAGAAGGGGCCATGTAAGTTGCTATGCCAAGGAAGGTTTGGAGTTCCTGGGCGTCCAGCGGCTCCTATATGGCTTTGATCGCCTCCACCTTCTCTCGGTTGGAATGTACTCCTTCTGCGTCAAATAACATGCCAAAGAATATGATCTTGGTTTCCTTCATATGGCATTTGTCCAAGTTAAAAACAACTCCATGCTGTCGCGCGACTAACATTGGGTTGTGCAGGTTTGCATCATGCTCTTTCTCAGTCGGGCCGTGTACTGCAATGTCATCTGCAATACTGCAATACCAACTGCTCCTGGGCAATTCTCATGAATTACGGCCATCTTCTGTTGAAAAATATATTGGCTAACACATAATCCAAAAGAAAGACGGGTAAATCTGTATCTCTCAAATGGGTTGTCGAAGGTTGTAAGGTATGAGGACACTTCATCCAGCACTACAGACCAGTAACCATAGCAGGCATCCAGCTTTGAAAATACTGTGCTACCTTTTGATTTGTGAGTGATCTCCTCAAGGGTTGGCGTATGATGATGGCCTCTTTTGACAGCTCGGTTATGATCCTTTGGATCAAGGCATATACGTCATCTCCGATTGGAGTTTTTGGAGTAAGCCGCACTTGAAACCCAGTCAGTGGGCTCAGTCACGGGGTTGAATCACTCCTAGACTGACCATCTCGTCAAGTTCCTTCTTAATATCATCCGTTATGTAAATTGAGTACTTCTTTGGGGCATGCACTACAGGTGGTACATCTGGGTCTGTGACAATGTGGTATTTTCCTTCAAAGTTGCCAATACCATTAATTCGATCAGGGTACAACAGTTAAAGGTCGTTTTTGTCCCTAATTGTAGGGTAGGGTATCAATGGTGCTTATATCACAATACGGTTCCACAAATTGAAGATTTACAAGAAGTGAGTAAGTCACATATGGCCGGGCCATTGACATCGGCAGCATGAAACCTTGCATTAGCTTCCTTGCCACCGTATGAGTACTTGATAGAACAGATACTCCAGGTTGCAGTATTAACGTGTCATTGTATGCACGCAGTTTGGCCTGAGTAGGTGTTGTGCCTCTTGGACGGCTATTATCATTTAGATGTTCTGGAAACATGTTTCTGTAAATTTGCAAGGGCAAAATATTTCCTTGTGCACTAGTATCCCCTTTCATTTTGAGCATAAGTTTGGGATGGTTAACGTTAGTTCAGCTCGAACGTTTCCAAAGGCTTCATCTCTTGCTGGATTAACAGCAGAGCTGTCAATCTGAATGGACTCAAGTAATAGCGCATTAAAATCAGAAATTGACTCTTCCACTACATGTATACTATTCTGATTGGATTTGCTCTGCGGTTTCCTACTTTCAGGTGGTGGCTTGTTTTTCTGGTCCTGTGTCTGTTTATTTCTACATACTTGTTCCCAGTGGTTCCATTGATTACATTTCCTGCATCTAGTGCCTTAGGCTGGGCATTTTTTCCATGGTCAGGACCACATTTTTCGCTCTGGGGATTTTGTCTGATACCATCAGTGTTGGTTTCACGTCTACGTGCTGATGTACCTTGTTGCTCAAGAGATTTCATGTCATTAACGGCTTCTCTTGTTCTAGGAATGTCCATTGCCTTGTCGAGCTTCAATTTGTCATCTTTTCCCTAGAGGGTCTCCTGTACCTTGGGTTCTCTGGAACCAATAATCTGGTACAAATAAGCAGTTGCTCAAATAGACGATCCTCTATTTCGGCTTCGCTGAACCGGCACTCCTGAGCTTGCATTTTACATCTGGCCATGAACGAATCTAGTAATTCATCATCAGACTGTCTGAAACCTTGTAACTGGTATAGAGCAATGCGAACGTTCCACTTAGGTTTCACATATGATGTGGACCTTGTCAAAAACTAGGTCAAGTTTCTGTTTTTCTTCGTCGCTAAGCTCGAACGGGTTGAAAATCTGTCGGCCTTCTTTGCCAAACCACAGTAAACTGTATGTTGCCTTGACTTTCTCTTCTTTCTGGTTTAAAGGCCCGTCAAAGGTTAGCTGACAATAGTTTGAAAATTTTAAATGTTGTGGAGAGGTCGCCCATACTTGTGAACAAGGTGTCGGCCGGTAGAACTGTCAAAATACTTGGCTGCACCCTACGAAAAGTCGACTAATCTGAATCCTCATTCATCGGGTTCGACTCGCTACTCCAGCCATCGAAATCTGACTGGGGTAATTTAACTATCCCACCGCGGCCACCAAGTTATAGTATTGCCGATGAAACAGCCAGAATCTGAGGTAAATTACGAACAAGATTTTACTCATGTCAACATATACATTGACAAGATGGTGGAGAACTACAAGCCAGCCAGACCTAGAACCAGTCCCTTGGCGTATGACCGTGCATACTGTGACAACTTAATTCTCTGTAAACAGACTTCATTCCAAGCCCGTTACAAATTTAGTATGCGGAAGAGTTTTCAAAATGTGCTCTGTTTATTGCGGCGCCATCGATGGAGTCTAGCGGATACTAGGACTTCAGGATGCTGTTACCTTTAGTGAGGGAGAGCAGCAAATATAGGTGAACCGTTTACGTGATATCGCACTTGCCACTGTAATTCCTTAAATGGTTCGTAAACAACTCCAGGAACCGAGAGACATCAAAATAACGCAATGCAAACATGAGATAAGTTAATTGCTACACATAGCATTTAGAGCAATTTTCGAAGCATTCTCATACATTGTTTTATAAACGGCTAAAATCGTAACGCAATCGTCAACAGACTAATGTCACGTATTAATGGTATTCAACGCCTGGGCCAAAGATCTATTAGACATGATCGTGTTTTATAAGCAACTAGGGAGCGATAAGGGAGTTGGGAATGGAAGACCATCATTGGTAATTCTTAAAACTACAGTGAATAAAATTTCTTTCACATGGGTTCAATGAGTCGCGGATCTGGATGGGCTGCGGTGGAATAAACTCGAATCTTTGTAACATCTGCTGACATTGAATAAATAACACGGTAGTTTGGCTGTCCAACTCTCCCAATTTCAAGCAATCATGATATCAGTGTCCAGATGAGGCAAGGAGGAAAACACTAATCTACTTTATAATGTTGACTAAGAGTGTCTGGTTGCCCGTTTACCTAACAGCCGAGAATTGGCCAAAATGTAAACTGCCAACTGAGAAATGGTATCTTTTAAAGGCAGCAAATGTCTAATCAATGAATGATTAAACGATGAGCAATTCAGTATGCTTTGCAAAAAAATCTAATTAATATTTGATCATTGATGTTATTGATCATTGTTTAGTTATACGGGGCTTATATAATCTGCCTTATAAATTTCCAGTGACGAACAAGTGATATAAGAGGCAAAAAAACAATCAACAGATTAGTACGGAATTCATAAGCTTTTGAAGGTGTATACACTACAGCTGCGGATCGTCCCCACGTTCAGTCCAAGTAGTTGCGTGGCCTCTGCGACAGAGATTAGCACATCGTATAGAAAGTTTTAAGAGCCGTTCAACGATCGAATAGAAAAATAATAAGTTGTGTACTCGACCTACTTCACGCGGCACGTCAGAATGTGGTAAGAACATCAGTGACACACTCGGCTATCGCCTCGTGCCACTTTTTTTATTTTTATCACATTTTGACGTCATCTTTAATCTATTTCTGAACAGACGCACGGCAACAGAAACAAGAGTGGAAGTTTGGGAGAACGAGAAATCCTGGGGAAACACGAGTCGCAGGCGAGTGTTTCCACAGCTTTTTCAAGTTTTCCCAAACTTTCATGAGTGCTTCTATAACTTGATAGAAACACGGAGAACATGTTTTCTATTTCATTTAGAAAACACCGCGACGTAAAAAAAGGAAAACAACTTGTTAACTTTGATTATCAAAACGTAAATTACCTTTGCTCCCGCCATCATTATGTCAACAGCCGGTGCTAGTTCTGAATTTTCTGTCGAGTTATAGAAACACGATTTTTAATCACTCAGCGCTCGGCGTGTTTAATATTTTCTTAGGGTTGTTTTCTAAAATCAAGATATCGGTATAATAAGGATGTTGGTACAAGGACTGAGAAAATGGTCATCAAACCTGCCATCATAGTTTTCAAGACATTAACTAAACAGTGTCAAGTATATAACCAAATCACGCCAGAATTCAAAACCCTAGCACCATTTAGTTGGTCCAAACGAAAACCTTACTTATTTATTTTTAAATAACCCTTTATTTTATTTAGTCAAACCTTACAAGAATTAAGATGTAACATCTGACAAAAGGACAAAACTAACTAAAAGTAACCATTTTACAAAATCTACGAATTACGGTGTCATTCGCAAGAATCGAATAAAAGTACTCTAAAGAGTTGCAGGACCCGAATTCTATTTTCGTCGATCCCGAGCTTATTTTTTGCGCAAATTTAGATGTAATTTCCTGCCACAAGAAAACAGTAGTTAATGCCTAAAAAAGACTGTTTCCCGGGTTGAGATGCAAATAGAATATCACACTTTTGGAGTTTGACTTGTATGCTATTTTTACAATTTCACCAAGAAGTAAAATCAATCCAAAATTCAACAAAGAGATGCGTCAATGTTTGACTACCACTGCAGAGGTAACATTTGTCGTTCTCTGTTACATATCTCTAAAGACTCTACTTTGCTGCGTAAAGAATTTTGTAGTACAAAAATTAATTATGGTATACTCACTTAGCTACAACACAGCTAAAACTTTGTCTTGTCCTTCGCTTGGTGACGGCCTGATTTGTGGCCATAAAGTTAATGCCCGCCTTACTCCGAGTCGACGAGACAACGTAACGCCATTTCATAGTAAACACGAAATGTTTTCGTAACGTAGACTATTCAAAGCTTGTTTGATTTTAGGCCAAAAATTGAAATCTTCACCAAACGCGTAAAAAATAGTTGATTACTTGAAAAACAAACAAAGAACAATGAGTAGTAATGGCTTGAAATTATTAATTAGTATATAAACTACCAATTACAAAGATCGTTAGGTAAATAGAATAGAGCGCCCATTTCTACAATGTTCCGGCGTGGATGAGATTATTCCGGCCTTTCTTTCTTGTACAGCTCAATTTCTAATTCACGTTTAACTCATAAACGTTAGTGCTTACCACACACAGGACTATCTAGATATCTGCAATCAGAGCCATTGCACTCAAAGCATCTCATGATGTCTATAAATTCGCCCAATTAGTCAATAAAGAGCCCACTAGCCTATCCTAGATGCTACAACTCCAGCCATTCTACTCAAAGCACCTACTGTTTAAATAACAAAGCCTCAAATTTGTCAAATTCGTCAACTTCCCCATCTTTCAAAACCAAAATCATGTCGCAGTCTTTGATGGTGCTTAAACGATGAGCTATAGTAATGACTGTGGAGTCCTTCAATTTGTCACGCACTACGTTCCAGATTGTTTGTTCAGTTTCTGGATCCACATGTGGGCAGTGGGCTCATCCAAGATGACGATCTTGTTTTGCTGTAACAGCACACGAGCCAAACAAGTCAACTGACGCTCTCCTACACTGACATTTGCTCCATTTTCCTTCAGTTCGTGATCTAGCTGTCCGTCTAGACTCTGTACTAACTCTTTCAGTTGCACGTCTTCTAATGCTCGCCACAAATCTTCATCTTGCAACTGATCCAAGAGATCGAGATTTTATCTCAACGATCCACTAAACAGGACAGGACTTTGGCCAAGAACAGATATACATCGTCGAGCCTCTTGGAGATTGATCTGTTTGACCGGAATATCATCGACCAGTATGTCTCCATCAGCATCTGGCATGCGCAAAAGCGCTCCCACTAAAGATGACTTCCCAGCACCTGTACGGCCTACAACACCGATCTTTGTTCCTCCTTTGATGTTAAGATTGATTTTCTTCAGTACTTGAGGTCCCCCCGGATAGTACGTTAATGACACATCTTGGAATGTGATATTTCCTTCGTGTGGCCAGTGTTCCGGCGGAAGTCTATGGAGTTTGTATCCAGGCTCTGAGTCAAGTTTGGTGTACGTTATCACACGTTCAACTGAGGTCATGAAGGTCTCGACATCTGAGGTTTTTCTGACAGCGTATTGAGTCATCGTTAAAGTCTGGATGACATAAACAAGTGATAGTCCGGCCCAAGCTGATTTAAACAAAACACAAAAACAGAGATAATTTACCGAGAAGTTAAGGGGTTTTTTGGGAATAAAATACCTTTCTGCATGATACATTTCTGCTAAATAAACTTTTTTTGTACATTGCCATTCAATGTAGATTCTCTTTTGTTTTGATTGGCTAAGATATTTTTATGTCACCTGTAGATAATTAAACGTCACATTGTACATTTGCCGAATAAAATTCCTTATTGTGGAACGTGGAATTCATTCCGCGACCCCGATTAAAGTTCCCAACCAAGTTACCGATAGTACTTTGTATGAAACCACCAACATTCTCGCTGCCTGATTAGTCCAGTTGGTAGAGCATCAGACTGCTGTGCTGGAGGTTGAGGGTTCCAGCCCCATAGCGGACCAGCACTAAAAGGTCTTTGAAAACTCATTAATAATACATGAGCCTTACAGCCTATCAAAACACCGACAAAACGTCATATCTATGAGCCTTATATCCCGATAAAACACTCCTCGTTAGTATCATTTATAGAAAGGATACTAATAAGGCATAGCTTGTTTTTCTTGTTTGCTAATATTCACCTCTCACAATTTGAACCATTGTTTTGAGTCCAGAGGGACACGTTCTTTGTGGAATGTTTCTGAAGCCGTTCAAAAAACTCGCAGCACGCGTTTCATTGGGTCTAAAAACACTTAGCTACGCCTCGTGTTTTTAAACCGCGATAAAACACTACTGCTCGTTTTTTAAACATTACTTAGAATAATTGAGGAGAATGTGCTACCTTTCTAATTATATCTGCAACTGGTTACGTTAAAGAATCCACACACTATCGCAAACAGTAGCGCACGGAGCTCCCAGAGTTATGGTCTGGCCTTGTCTCGCGGATTAGTGTTATCCCTTACACGGAATTGTCCAAGAGAAAATGCTACTGCTATTCCCATTACTTTTCGGGTCCGTTTCTATTTTGTCCTGATTTCTAACATAGCGTATCCTCAGCTTCTTCAAAGACGCGAGAACATTTTATACGAAATTAACCCACATTTCAAACATGTATGCACTTTGGTTGAAAGAAGCACAAACCTCAAATACTAAGAATCTTCAACACTTGCCATCTTGTTATCATTTCTCTTCACTGATTTATCACGAGGTATCCAGATTGTCGATGTCATGTGACATAGAATGCTAGATTAGTATAGGTAATAGCACGGTTTCAAGTGGTATTTGGGATAAATACCGTGAGTGATATTTCAAAACTTACCAAAATATTACGAGCCGCCGCGGCGAGTGATATTTAGGGAGTTTTGAAATATCATGAGCCGGTATTTATCCCAAATACCCCGAAGAAACCGTACTATTTTTTGTTTATACTACAAGGCAAAGAAATTTCGCACTTTATCTAACACACATTATTATTTCGTCACGCGCAATTGATTGGGTTTACAACAACATGTGATTAAACATGTGATCGCTCAAACATCACATAATTTTGGGTAAAACTGTACTCTAATGTCTGGAAGTCTCGGTTCTAAAGGGTGGAAGTTTTTAAAAGGTTTTAAACAATCAAAGTTTAACAGTCATCTGCAATCGGTTCTGCCTGTGGAATATTGCACCTCGGCTCGGGAAACTTTTGGCTGAGCTGGTAGTTGATGGTTACTTGACAGCCGTGGAAATTGTTGATTGTCATCAACTGCTCTTCGTTCATCATCAGCGTGTTTTCCGCAGCAGAGGAAAGGCCAACATTTTGAAGAGGACGGCTTGCCTGACCGGCTGAGCTCATGACTGATGAAATAAGCCGTTGTTCATTCTCATCGCCTTCTTCGTAGTCGGCTAAAGAGCGCTCGTTTGTATGGCCAGTGAAGCCAATAATTGCGGAGCGAGGTTGGTTGGCAGCTTTAAGTTTCTTCACCAGCGTTTTGCGCGCACTGTGGTTTGTGAGCCTTTCATCTTCAATCTCTGCCTGAGCAGCCATTAATTAATGCTGTGGATCCCCATTCTCTGTCGCTTATACCACACTTGAGACTTCGGGCGCTCTATGACCGCGAGGTAAAATGGCCCATTGCTTTTCATTTCTTCGGGTCTGTGTGACAGGAACGTCTTCAAAAGCTTGACGGGACATCTTGGCCCACCAGTTGCAAACATTTTTGGCTGAACAACTCTTCGTGTTTTGCGAAGGCCGCCCTGACGCGTTTTTGTGGGGTTTTTTTCGTACGTGATGTACTCGACGCCATTGTCGTCTTTGCTGAATGAAACATCCTCCACATACATGTCATGGTGCTCCTGGCAGCCTCGTAATCCGAAATGCTACGTCAAAACAAACCACATTGTGGCTATTAGGGACTTCGGGGACTGGCTGCCGAGGAGCCCTTTGGACCACAACAGCTCTTCATCTTCAGTGGTTAGTGCCTTTGATGCACGGGGACGTTTGCCATAGCCCTGTTCACGGAGGAAGCGAGCTTTCCCTTCGAGTACTTTGCGACTGTTGACAAACTCTCTGTCCTTGGCAATGGAAATGTTGCTGCCCACTTCTTTTAAATGACGGTCAAGGGAAGCTATCATTACCCGCAAACTGTCTGGTTCGTAGTCTGAACCATCCTTGGCTTCGAAGTAGCTTACAATATCCGGACTGTATCCTTTTTCTTCAGCCCATGTCGTCCAAACAGCAAGCCAGGTCTTAGTGCTTTTCTTTGTGTTCGAATTTGTGGTATTTTCCTTAAACTGTTGCAGTTCTTTCGCGTCACAATCGGGAAACCTGTCCGCCATTATTTTAAAATTAGAAACAATCATTTCTCAGTTACCATGGAAACTAGCGTAATTTTTACATGTAAGTATTTCAAATTGGCCTTAAATACTACTTGTCTTAGCCAATCACATTTTAGAAATTTCTTAGCCTGTAGTATAATGTGTAAAACATAATCCAAGATAATTTATGAATTATATTTAACGCATGTTAAATGCCTCGCTTAATTAAATCAACTGTTAAGTCAGTCGAATATGAAGTCGCAGGTAAGTAATGTTTAATTATGAATTTCATTGAGGAATTAAATCAAGTTCAGCGCGTGTAAAATAGAACCTTTTAACCGGACCTGATAATTTTTTGGTTCGGTCACAGTCATGTCCTGTGACTTTGGTGCAAATAGCATTCTGCTCATGCACAGTTCTATCAATTTCCGCCAAGAAAGGGCGGACCTTGCATTTCATACAAAGCGTACTAAAATAGTTCTGAGAAAAGGCTATTGACTGCGGTTATCGAAATCTTGTAGATACAGCTTCCTCTTAACGCTGCCGGCCAGTTGCCCTTTCATGAAAAGGTAAACAATCGCGGAGAAAAAAGGCGCTGTTCTATTTGCTGGCCACGATTATCACTATCGTATTGCTCATTATCGTAGTTTTACGGTAAACGGCAATCCGTTTTCTCATGGATCAGAAATGCTGCGAATGGAGCAAACCTGATTGCATTAGGGCGAAAATGTATACTTACCGGCATCTTGAGATACCAAAACAGCCGCTACAGACACAGCACCAATTAACATGGATGCGAGAAGGTCCAAACGAACACCAAGCCATCACCCACAGGCCTTCACCATAATAGAGGACTGATTGTGAACATCTTGATATCTAACGGAATAAAATTGCACTAAGTAAACAAACTGGTCATACAAACTTAGTCCAAAACCCAAAACCCTTCCCCTGAATCATATCAGCTTAAACAATAATCATCAAACTTTTGATACATCTTTTCAGTAATAATGTATTCATATTATGCATGTCTTAACTATTTTTATAACACAACAAAAGCAAAATGCGGGCTCTGATTGGTTAATTCAGCGTCTACTATTTGCCCATGGATGTACGCTGCTTACGTGTGTGCAAATGTTTACAAAGCAAATATTTTGACAGACATTGTTTCCAAAGTAGATGACCGTTGTTGGATACAGACCTTAACAAGAGAATTTTGATCGACGTTTCAGGAAACGTGATTAAACTTTATCGAGTTGCTAGTGTGCAGTCGGTTGTCATGAATGAATTTTCGCTCGCTTGTTTTCTCTTGTCATGTAAGATTACACGAACATTTTTTTGTGATGTAGCTTAATAAAAGGACTTCTGATGTTCCAATGTCTCATTGTTATGTTAGCACTCAAAAAGCTAGATTCTTACGCTTCTTTCGTGCTTAGCAACCTCCCGCGTGCATCCATAACTCAATAGTGCAGGCTATGGCGTTTACCATTTGTTAATAAATGAGTCTTCAAAGCATTGTATCTTCAAATTGAAAACTTAAACAAGGTGGTCAGTTATTAATGATGAATTGATGAAGGTGTCTGGGAAGGACATGAAGAAAGTGGAACACATTGTCATAAGATTGTTGGTAAAGAATTTGCAATCCCAGAGGAAAATGTTACGACAACAAGCAAGCTGTCCCTTCATCCCACCTACAGTATTGAAAATCATTTTTTTCACTTTTTCGCTGACAAAAAAAGC
The DNA here is from genome assembly GCA_022496165.2 of Catalaphyllia jardinei. Classification (NCBI taxonomy): domain Eukaryota; kingdom Metazoa; phylum Cnidaria; class Anthozoa; order Scleractinia; family Caryophylliidae; genus Catalaphyllia; species Catalaphyllia jardinei. The sequence goes on along the minus strand of CM042751.1, from coordinate 18,706,859 downwards.
TGCGACATTTTCCGAACACAGTTTTTAAGGTCCTACGTTTAATTCGCCATTATTTTTTACCTATTTACGCTTGGGCCCCGTTTTTTGTAAGGGCCAAGGTCAACGACAGAAGGGTTTATTCTCGCATTTTGGCTAGGCTGCGTGCTGTTGCCATGGCAACGGGATGTTTATAAAACAGGCCTTAAAAATTGTTTTAATTTATTTTTTTTAAAAATCCAGTCGTTAGATTTTTTTATCATTTGCCTACTACGAATTCACATAAAATGCCTTCTGTCAACACTGTTCTAATAAAACTTTAACAGAGACGCTTTTCGTAATTCGCTGTAAATCGTTTTCACCAAGCGTCCTGTATTAAAAAAGAAAAATCCGAGAATTCCTGGGTTTTTTACATAGATAACTAAAGACTAAAACCATCAACACACCGCTTTCAATTACGAAGGAAAATAGCGAAGATAGAGCAGGTTTTGAGTAAATGAAGTGATCGCTGTATCAACGGCATGTTTGTTTTTGTAATCCTTGTGCACGCGCTGAATCACATCAGAAAGAGCGCACGCGAAAACTGTGTTCGACAGGATAGGGGAGATGCGTTATCTGGCTTCAGTTTTCCAAACAGCTTCGTTTGGTATTGTGATACTTCTTGGTTTAGAAGAATTATATATTCCACTTTCACCACTACATCACTACTTGATTAAAAGAAAAATATTGTAAAGACTAAACCAATTTACCCGTAAAACTGATCCACGAAATCCCTTTCTCTGCCTCTTGTTCGAATCGTGTCCAGTCCATTCAAGGTCTCGGAAAAGTGAGAGAAGACTGGACTGCGGCATATTGACTCTATCCTTTTCAGCTCTCTGGACGTTTTCAAATAATACTTGGAGATGTACAAGACTAACACGGTCAACGGAACAACAAGAAATAGAAGCCAAGGATTTGTAATAGTTGGTACGATTATTGATGCAAACACCAAAAAACCATCCTGGATAGATACCAGAAATGTTTTGGGTAACAGCTCATCAAGGCAGCCTACGTCATTAGCAAATCGATTGAGTATTCTACCCACGGGATTTGAATCAAAGAAATGAACTGGTGCTTGTAAAATAGCTAAAACCAATTTGTCATGAAGACGCTCAGAACATCTAAGCGAAACCAGAAGAAACGCATAAGCTCGAATGACGGCAAAGATAAGGGACGTACTGACGAGACAAGCATAGATAGTTAGGTTTGTGCTGTCTTTCTGATCTTCTGGAACCTTCTTTGTTAGTGACGAGAGCCAGATGTCAGGAGCAACTATCATTCCTGAGAAAAGGAAGAGGCGAAGTAAAAGTAATATAACCTCAAACTTTGTGACAAAGACGCGAAGCATAATAAAGTAGCCATTGATCAGCTAACCTGATCTCCAGTTATGACAAATAAGTAGTGTATATAAGAGGGGTTCTGGCACATCCTATTGAAAAGGCAAAAAACAGAAGGGAAAAACAAAAGCAAAGGAGGTGAGTGAAGGGTATAGAGAAGGCACCAAAACACATATTATTAAAAAAATTGATACCAATATTACTTAAAAAATATTATATAATAAAGATTATAAATGGAAGCTTACTTAAAAACCCCAGAAATTCAAAAACTAAAGAAAGAAAATTATAAGGAGTACAGAAAGAGATATGATCATTATAAACTAAGAAACACACCTTGGTATTGTGATGTTTGTAATAATGGTAAAGATTATAAATTAGGTGGAAAATGGTCTCATTTAGGCACAAAGAAACATGAGAGAAATCTATATAAACAAAGCAATTTAATAAAATTATAATTAAGAAATAAAATAATTTAAAAAAAAATCGATACCTATATTATATATAAGCAGATGATAAAATCACAAAAAAAGCTGCAAATTCATATAGTATGAATGTAATTAATAATTATATATTAAATCAACCTATAGTTAGACCAGTAATAAGACCACATATTATAAAAGGAGGTGCGCAGGAAAGAGATATACCAAAAGTTAAGCCAAGATTGAGATTACAAAAACCTTTAATACCTGAGAAAGCACCATTTCCTCAAACTAAAAAAACACCACAAAAACCTATTCCAAAACCAAGAATAAAAAGCAAGAGACCAACTCCAGCTCCAAGAAGATTTATTCCCAAAACAATTAGACCTGATATTGCTCAATTTATAGAAAAAATAAAACCATTTTATAAGCCAGAAGCAATAGCAGCATTTAGAAAAACATTAAATGATAAAGAAAATCAAATAAGTCCAATTAAAAAATTAGATAATGCATTTGGTGATTATGCATTATCTGCAGAAATAGATATTTTAGATAGTAAAGATCCAAGAAATCAATTTAGTATAGTTTATTATTGGATTGAAAAATTATTACTTGACTATTTAAATAAAAATAGAGGACTAAAATTTAGTATTGCTATTAAAATAAGATTTTATAAACGTAAATTTGATGAAAATGGTGAAGAATTTAGAGAATATGTTGAGGGGTCATTTGGTAATATTGATAATCCAGAAGTTTTAACAAATAGTGATGAGATAAAAGATAAGTATTATTTTATTGTAGAGATTATATTAGAAAAAATATCAAAATGGTTATCTGGAGGGTCTGGTTTAATAATTGATGAGATAATAAGTAATTTTATTAATATTGCAAAATATGTGCCAATTGGTGGTGGATCATATTTACCATTACCAAAAGAATTACAAAATCCAAAAAAAGGTTTGATTAATATTAAAAATAATGATGATTATTGTGTGATTTGGAATTCAATAAGACAAGATAATCCGAGAGATAAAAATCCACAAAGAATTACACCAAAAGATAGAAGCTACTTTAAACATTATGATTTAAAAGGAATTACCTTTCCTTGTAAAGTACCTGATATAAAGAAGTTAGAGGATAGAATAAATAAAAATATTAATATTTTTGCATATGATGATGGAGTATACCCACTTTATATTAGTGAAAAAGATAATAAAATAATATTAAACATGCTTCAAATACAAGATGGAGATAAAACTCACTATGTTTACATAAAAGATATAAATAAACTTTTATATAATAAAAATAAAAGAAAGTGTCGAATATATTACTGTGTTCGATGCTTACATGGTTTTATAAGAGAAGACCTTTTAGAAAAACATAAACCTGATTGCAAAGAAATAAATACAGGAAACTGCGCAACAAGATTACCAAATATGTTTAAAGATATAAATGGTAAATGGAGAATACCAACTACTCACTTTAAAAATCACGCAAAAAAATTAAAGCAACCATTTACTATCTATGCTGATTTTGAAGCAATATTAGATGATTTAAAACCAAAAAATAAGAGTTCAAGTGAATCTTATACAATAAAAGAAAAGAGACATATTCCATGTGGTTTTGGTTATAAATTAGTTTGTTGTTATGATTATAATTTTAGTAAACCAATAACATTTTATAGAGGAGAAGATGTTGTAAAAGAGTTTCTAAAAAGCATATTAGAAGAAGAGAAATACTGCAAAGATGTTGTAAAAAACCATTTTAATAAACCTCTAAGGATGAGTGAAGAAGATGATAAAAAATTTGCAGAAGAGAAAGAATGTCATATTTGTTGTAAAAAATATAAAGAAGATGAAAAACCTGTAAGAGACCACTGTCATATAACTGGCAAATATAGGGGTTCTGCACACAATGAGTGCAATCTAAAATTTAGAGTAAGTGTTGATAATTTAAAAATACAAGTAGTATTTCATAACTTGAGAGGTTATGATGGTCATCTCATTGTAAAAAAGATTGGTGGGATATTAAAAGAAAAAATAAGATAATAGATTTAGAAAACACAGAAATAGAAAGATATAATGAAGAACTCCTCAAAAATAGTACAAAAGATGAATATAACAAAAATAAAAAGAAAAAGAAGCTTAATCTTAATATTGGAATAATACCAAAGAATATAGAACAATATTTAACATTTTCAATGGGTAATATATCTTTTATTGATAGTGCTCAATTTTTACTTGGTACATTAGAAAGTTAAGCAGAGTGTTTAGCAAAGAGCAAAGAGAATAAATTTAAATATCTTAGAGAATATTTTAAAGATGATGAGGAGTTTGAGTTGGTAAAGAGAAAAGGTGTCTACCCATATAGCTATATGGACTCATTCCAAAAGTTTAATGTAACTAGTTTACCAGAAAAGAAATACTTCTTTAATGATTTAGTAGAGAGAGATATTGAAGATAAAGATTATGAGCATGCACAAAAAGTATGGAAAAAGTTTAGAATAAAAAATATGGGAGAATACCATGATTTATATCTAACAATTGATGTTTTATTATTGGTAGATATTTTTGAAAATTTTAGAGAGACATGCTTAAAATATTATGGATTAGATCCACAACATTATCTATCATCACCAAGTTTAGCTTGGGATTCAGCATTAAATAATAAAAAAAGAAGTAAATAAAGGAGGAGTATACTTAGATAAAATAATACAAAAAAACATTGACCAGCTTTTATTTTTTGAAAGAGCAAAGAGAGGAGGAATATGTAATATTGCACATAGAAATGCCAAAGCAAATAATAAATATTTAAGTAATTACAATCCAAATAAGAAAAGCACTTATATAATTTATCTTGATGCAAATAACCTTTATGGTTGGGCAATGTCAGAACCACTACCATATGGTGGATTTAAATGGGTAGAAGATTTTCCAGAAAATGAAATGTTGTCAAAAGTAGAGGGAAAAGGAAGGTTTTATGAAGTAGACTTAGAGTATCCAAAAGAGTTGCATGATTTACATAATGACTATCCTTGCGCTCCAGAGAGTATAACTATAACAAATGATATGTTATCAGACTTATGTCATGAATTAAAAGACAAATTTAATATTTCAGATACAAAAGTAAAAAAGCTAATGACAACACTAAATGATAAAAAAATTATGTAGTCCACGAAAGACTTTTAGAGTATTATCTAGAATTAGGTTTAAAATTTAAAAAAGTCCACAGGATAATTGAATTTTTTGAAAAACCATGGTTGCAAGACTATATTAAATTTAATACAGATATGAGAACAGAGGCAGAGACTGATTTTGAAAAAGATTTTTTTTAAACTAATGAATAACAGTGTTTATGGAAAGACAATGGAAAATGTGAGAAAGAGATGTGGCGTTTACCTTGAGACAGACAAAGAGCACTTTCTTAAACAGACAAAAACACCTTATTATGGTGGTTGTAAAATATTTTCAGAAGATTTAGTTGCTGTTAATATGAGAAAGAAAGAGGTTCAAATAGATAAACCGATATACTCTGGTGTTGCTATTCTTGAATTAAGCAAATTGCTTATGTATAAATTTCACTATGGAACAATAAAGCCACTATATGGTGATAGAGCAAAACTATTGTTTACTGATACTGACTCTCTTATGTATCAAATAGAGACAGAAGATGTTTATGAAGACCTTTTTCAATTTAGAGAACAATTAGATAATCATAAATATCCAAAAGACTCAAAATTTAAATTTACTGAGAATAAACAAGTGATTGGAAAGTTTAAAGATGAGACTGCTGGAATTCCTATAACAAAATTTGTTGGATTAAAGAGTAAAATGTATTCATTTAAAACAGAGAAGAAAATAGTGGGCAAAGAAACAAAAGAAGAAAAGATAATACTTGAAGAAAAAATAAAGGCAAAAGGAGTAAAGAAATATTTAATAGATAATAATCACCCAAATGAGAGATACTTTAATTATTCTCATTTTGAAGATATTCTACATAATAAAAAAATAATAAAGACAGAAATGAAATGCATGAGATCAGACTATCATGAAATGTATAATATATT
>CM042751.1:18672135-18686022 GCA_022496165.2 Catalaphyllia jardinei | reverse complement strand
TTAATATACCAAATTCAGCTAAAGGAAAAAAAATATATTTTTGGCTAACAATTACAGACGCAGTTTTAAAATTTATATTTAGTGGCCTTACTAATAACATAACTGTGCCTCATCCACTTGCAAAGAGTTCATATCATCAATTTGATATAATATATGTATCAGATTCTCCTTTTACTATTAATAGAGCTTTAATAACAAAAAATATATATAATACAGATAGTGAGGCTTATTCAGATATCATTGAATATGAAAAGAGTGAAGGAACAATTATTTAAAAATATTTAATGTCTCTCTTAATATATGGGTTTCATTAATGGAGAACAAAAACTAGAGGTAAAAGCAGTTAAGGGTGAAAAGGGAGATAGAGGTATTGGTTTCACTTTGACAGCCGACCAGCATTACCATATTAAAAACCGGAGATTAACTAATGTATCTGCTCCAGTAGATAACAGTGACGCGACCACTAAAAAATTTGTCACGGATTTATTAAAAAATAAAGCTGGAACTACTTACGTAAACAATGAATTAGCTAAAAAAGCAAAAGTGACAGATGTTCAAACAGCCTTAGCGATCTAAACATTATCAATAACACTTTAACTGTTCATCAAAACAATAAAGCTGAAAAGAGCTATGTTGACAACCAATTAGCCAGTAAAGTCAACTTAACAGATTTTAACACAGCTATAAATCTGAAAGGAAATGCTTCAGACATAACAACCCTATCTAATACAATAGATTCACTCGAGAGAAACAAAACAGACAGTGCAGATTTTAACGCTCTAATTGCTAATATAAATGACTATATTACCTTTCCGAAACCAAAAATCGCGATCCATGCCGAAGAAATGGACCTCTCTCTATCAATGCTTTTGAATGGTCTTTCGGAAATGGAGCAACTGGTCAAAACTATGGCTTTCCAATTCCTATTTCTTCTAGAATTTTATATGGTGCTTTGTCATCTACTTTAAACAATAACGCTCCTGAATTAATTGTAGTAGCAGTAATTGTAAATGGTAATGAAGTAGGAAACGAATATTATATCACAAAACCTTCTGGACATTTCTCAACTACGGCCGCTTTTAATCATCCTATTGAATTAAGTCCAGGCGATAGAGTTAATTTTAAAAGTAAAACTAACAGCAATGTCACACATACTATAATAAGTCTAATCATAGAACTTGACTTATAATTTTGTAGAAGAATGAGCACAAGAGATAGTAAGAGAAACACGTTTCCTTTTGTCTGTTGCAACAGACAGTGCGTGGGTAGTAGGGAAACACGTTTCCCTTTGTCTACTGCATCAGACAGTGCGTGGGTAGTAGGGAAACACGTTTCCCTTTGTCTGCTGCATCAGATTGTGTGTGGCTAGTAAGGAAACGTGTTTCCCTTTGTCTATTGCAACAGACAGTGTGTGGGTAGTAAGGAAACGTGTTTCCCTTTGTCTATTACAACAGACAGTGTGTAGGTAGTAAGGAAACGCGTTTCTTGCATTTATAAATAATTTTCCCGTAATTATTTATATATGAGTAAAAAAATTTGCGATTTCAATCACATTTCACAAGACTTGAATAGCGATCAAATCGATGAATTGATGGGTTATTACAAAACAATTCATCTAAAATGGTTTTTATATAAGAGAGCTCATAGGTATTACAGAAATATTAAATATGCAGCAAGATTGTTTTCAGGTGCCATTGCCGGAGGCGGTATTGCATCAGCTATTGTCTCAGGATCTATTTTGACTATTATTTCTCTTGGTCGTTCTATGTTAATTGAATGTTTGCTTGACTATAAAAACGTTAACGAAAACATGAATAACTGTAAGTATGCTTATCAGAGCTATGCACATCTATTAGTACGAATAAAGAGAGCATTGAGACTTGGTTCATTTAACAATGAAGATTTGATTAATGATATCTGTAATCTTGATAATTTCTTTATTGATATGTGCCCCTCTGTTGACAAGTATAAAAAAACACTATAATAAAAAATATTCTGAATAAGTTATAATAATTATATTATATGCCAGATAATATGCTACAATTTTATACTAATCATTTAAAAAGACAAATTTCATTGTATAGAAAATTTCTTATAGATAATCTACAATATTTCTTTATCTATAATGAAGTTGATTTTAATTCAGAAACAAATGTAGATCTATCTATTATGTTAGATGAATTTAGAAATCCTGAGATTGTTAAATTAGAAAAAGAATTAATAAACAGAATTAGTAATGCAAATAATAAAATATTAACTTATTATAAAAAATGATACCCTATTATATATTATATGGATCCTGAAGCAGAAGCAACAGTCGCAAGAGTATATTATAATTTTCAAAATAGAAAAATTCCAATGATTAAGCCTAAAGTTATTCCAAGAAAAAAAGTTTTAATAAAAGATGGAGTTATTGCTACAAGAAATTTAAATTATAATAATATGGATAAAAATTTTAAAGCACAAAAGCATTCTAATAGAGAAGATATAGGAGCAAGCATTATTATTGATGGAATATCTGAATACTCAATGAGTAAAGATGAAAAACAAAAAGCATATGAAAGACAAGAAAGGCAAGATAGACAAGAAGCCATTTATTATGAATCTAATGATTCTTCTGATGATTCTTCTGATGATGGAACTAGACTTCCATGTGGTTGTTTTAACTATTATGATGACGAAACAAATGCAGAGTTTAATTCAGATTGTTTTGAATGTGTAAGCAAAGCTTTTTTTTAAGTAATATTGGTATCAATTTTTTTAATAATATGTGTTTTGGTGCCTTCTCTATACCCTTCACTCACCTCCTTTGCTTTTGTTTTTCCCTTCTGTTTTTTGCCTTTTCAATAGGATGTGCCAGAACCCCTCTTATATACACTACTTAAATACGAAATAAAGTCCTGGGTAGGAAAAGAGATGGCGACTGATACTTTACCTACATTCTTAGCGCATGTAAACTTTAACAACACTAATAAAAACGTCCAGAAAAGTTCGCAAATTTTCAAACCCAATTTACACAATATCGTTAGCACAGGGACAAATATTACAAAAATATGCTTTCCTTGCACAGCCGCCATCCAATGTACAGCCACCATCTTTTGTGTAAGATTGTTACGCAGGAACGACCAATTACAATAATATTGACTCTTACCTTGTGCAATGAAGATCAAACAAATTACTGCACAGAATATTGACCAATGTACTCCGCTTCTAAAGTAGTTCCAGTAAAGCTTTGACGAAACCACTCCGATGGAACGATCTTCTTTTAATATTTGTAGACCCTTAGCTTCATTGGGTAGTGGCGCCATTGTTTCACGGCGATCAAGACCTTTGTTTTTCTGTTCAATCTCCCGAGCAATGTTCCTAGTTAGCTCTCCATCGTTCCCAACTGTCTGATAAAACGGGTCAACAGTTGTGTTGAGAATACCTTTCCCTTGTAGTTTAGTGAAACTTCCCTTTTCCAACACGCGGCCGTTGTACAGCACAATCACTTGATCAGCTTCTTTCAAGTGCTGTTCTTGATGAGATGTTAACACTCGCATTTTGTCGCCCAGTAGATCCTTGACACATCTTTTAAAGATATGTTGTCCAACTTTAAAGTCTACAGCACTGAGAGGATCGTCAAGCAAGTAAAGGTCTGCATCAGCGTAAACTGCGCGTGCTAAACCAACTCTCGCCTTTTGACCTCCACTCATCACTTCACCGCGTTCTCCAACAACTGTTTGGTCGTAGTCAGGAAACCGTTGGATGTCTTCTCAGAGGGCGCATGCCTCTATTACCCTATTGTACTCTGGTTCATCGTATGGCTGACCAAACAATATGTTGTTTCTTATGGTTTCAGAGAAGATCCAAGGTGTTTGAGGAACATAAACTAAAGTCCCTGGGAAGGGTATTGTTCCGCTAATATCAGATATCTCGCCAGCAATCGCTGAGAGAAGAGTAGATTTTCCACTGCCCACTGGGCCAGTGATGACTGTTAGACTTTGCGATGCTGTGGAAAATTGAATATCCTGCAAAATAAATTCCTCATCTCTCTCGACATGTCTGAACGAGAGATTCGACACACTTAAGGCACTGTGGTTTTCTTGATTTTTTGCCAAGTGGTGAAAATTAAATACTTCTTCCTTTTTCCTCTCCGGATCTGACTGACTTTTCGTAGCTTTGCTTAAACTACTCTGTGTGTTACTGGTGTCTTTTTTTCTTCGATCAGGTGAGATGGCCGGGATATTTTCTAAAAGAAGGAAATCCTCTATTCGTGCCAGCGACGCATAAGCGTCGTATGTTTGTAGTAAAGCAGCGGACAAGATACGGCATGTTGCTAATCTTGCGATATCCATAAAACCTATCAGCATAAAGACAGTAACAGGCGTGATGGGTTGACCAGTAAGCACAAGAGTAACGACAGACAACAGAGTCGCTATTGGTACTGAACTGTCTCTCAGGGCAAGAACTCCTGACAGAATGGCACTTTTCTTACGGATGATGTTAATTTCACTTCTGAAAACAAAACAAAGAAGAACTCTGAGGATATGTCACTGAGCAACACTATTAATAGGCACAGGAGCGCTGTCTTTTTAATTTTCGTTATTTGGTGAAAGATTAAGAATTCTACTCCCTTCTAAAGAGAATCTGCGCTATCGCGGAAAGTGAAAGTAGATGTTACCCAAACTCGCGGTTTGGCAATAGAACACGAGGAATTGTAACTGAACTTACAATTACTTACAATACTGAATACATAGCATACAGATATAATGAAGGATTAACAAGGGACACGTCTTAAGCGTGTATTCGAGAGGTGACAAACGATAATAATAAAAAACACCAAATACCTTTTTGTACCAAGAGAAAGTGCATTTTCCATTTACCTTCGTGTGTGTTTAATTTTTGTTCGATAGTCGTCCTCCCACGCACGTGTTTTGATGGCACGAATCCCAGAAACCACCTGGTTCATCAAGGATATGCGCCGGTCGGACACCGCTGCTGTGCGCAGTCGCAGTGCGGCACTAAAATAGGAGAACCCAGCGAAATATGGTACTAGAAAACACAGGAAAAAGACTCCCATAAGAGATTGCCAGCCAATCAAATACACGAGTAAAGGCGCTAACACCAGCAGGATAAAGCACGAGAAAAATGAGGCAAGAAACAACATGACAGTGTCTTCTTCCAATCGCTGAACATCGTTTGATATAAGGTCGATCACGTGGCCTGTCGTAAACTTTAATAATGCATCCTTGCTGAGAAGTAGCGCCTGTGAAACAAGAAATACATATTCGATATTTGTTACTAAACAAGGGTTCAGTTAGCACAATTGCTGCCTTTGGCTGCGTCAAGTTTGTGAACCTAAGATGTGCCTTGTTGAAAAAAAAAATAAATGTGAACCATATTGGGTTTATTTCGTTGAAGTTTCTATGTCTTGATAAAAGACAAGCGTGATCGGCAATCTAGAAGCCGGGAAGCACTTCTCTATTAAGGCTTTATGAATATGTGCCACCCCAAGGGTACCAAATTTGGATTCTTATTTATAAGTATTTTAGGGATTGTAACCGAAGTTACGCGTAGTCGTGAACCAATCCTTTATTTAAACTTGCACTCGTACGGTACTTAACGGTGTCCTGACTTTACGAGATAAAAAACCTGCTGCTTGAAAACTTAAAAGGTGACGTAAAAAACGAAGACCTAGGTCCTATTTATTCTAAAAAGGCTTGACAAGTGATTACGTAACAACACGAAGTAATGAGAAATAAGCGTTTCCACAAACAATAAAGCGGAAAATAACGAATACTAACGACTAATGAACTAGTGCTAAATAGCAAAAAACAGAAAAACAGTTACCTAAAGGAAATCAAAGGGAAACAAACCAAAAAAAACCTAAATGTTTCGCTGTAACAGGTATATCACAGAAGCGTATTTTAAGTAGGGGATGAAACGGAAAAATAAGTAAACAAGAAACGTAATTCAGGGTGATACGGAAACTGTCAGTTTTAAAAACTGGAAAGAATCTTAGTGGTCAGGTCTGAAGAAAGGTGCGGGAAATGGTCTAAAGACAAAGGGTCAGGATTCGTAGGACTGGGAGGCACTCCCACCACAAGACGTCCTTGGCGTAACCTCGGGATCTAGAAGCGACTTAGATAGTCTTTTCATTATGTTGTCAAACCCCCTTAAAGAATAACAGTTAACTTTAGGAAGCTAGTGTAAATAAACTAACAGTGTTCCATTGCCTAAAAAATCTTCTAGGTGAAGATAACTATGCCTCAAGGAAACAGGAACATTATGCTTCTGTGTTGTTTTTCTTACTAACAGTCAGGCGCTCTTTTTCTCCGCACAGCTTTGAAAGAAAATGAAGCATGACTTTATGTAAACTTTTTCTAGACTATTCATGCGAAATAAGTAAACAAAACGCACGATTTGTGACGGTAGTGTCAGGGACTCATAGGTCTGTGCGGCCCTCGCGATCTAGTGTATGTTTGCTACTGTCAAACCCCATTATAGACCATTATAACATAATAAATGTCAAAATGCCAGTGAAAATATGCTAACAGCAGTCTGATCACCTTTGAAGAGCTTCTAGGTAAAGTGCCTCCGGGAAAGAGGATCTATGCCTCTGTGTTCTTTTTCTAATCAACAATCAGGCGCTGTTTTTCCCGCACTACCGGGAACGAAAAGCAAGCATGATAGCGCTTAAATTTTGAGCTTACCTTATGGTAAATTAGACCTTTTAAGGCGCAGCTAATTTTGATACCCAACAGCTCACATCTATAGTCACGATGGTGCATACTAAGAGGTCCAATGACAGAATTAATACACAAAGCAAGTGTACAAACATAGAGAAGATTATCTTCCTTTGGCTCTGCTGACATCAGTATGGAAATAAGATATCCCAATAACAATGGTTGAAGAAGTTGAGAAATTGAATACAAAGCCTTCATGAATCCAATAATCATGACATCCTTTACCGAGATCAACTTTATGACGCTTTTCCAAAGTTTAGGCCTGCATTGATTTTTGTTGCAATTTGTTTTTTCTTTGTTCCAGTTTGCTTTAAGCTGATCGGTCAGAAAAGAGGCAGAGTTCTCTTTTGAAAGCGGTAAAAAATCACTCTTATCTAATGGTCGTTCACTGCCTATCTTGAAGATTCTATTCATCCATTGAAAGAGAAGAAGAGACAGGAAGCTGACTCTTTCTTTATCTTCACTGGGAGATATCTTGTTGTATCCATTCCTTGCCATAAGTGTTAATCTGAAAACTAACAAAGATCAACATTTAGAGATCACAAATGAATTCTGATAACAAAACAGCAACTTTTAAATGCTTGGCTCAACCGACCAATCAGTCCCTAGTGCTCCGCCGTATCAAGATGTCGACAACAATCTACACCTATTCCAACTGAACTATATAATCGACTGCGGATAACTCAAACCTTTCAGGGAAATTGAAAAAAGATTCGGATTATGGGGAGCTCCGAGGTATGGGGACATCCGAATATAAAACCGGCTATAAGGAAAAAACGGTGTTTACTATATTTCTTCTCAAACAGTATGCATGTTAAATATGTTAAATTATAGGGAGAAACACATTTCTTGACTGAATAAATGAAACGTGTGTTGCAGTAGGTAAGCTAGGATGTGCATGCTCAACGAAGTCGGAAACCTATCCACTATTCAAAGGGCAAGCAAAGCAAAGCGAAGCAGAAGGAGAAGTATTAACCTGTTACAGGCTTTCCGTGGTTGGGACGAGGGAAAGAGAGGACGAGAGAGAGAAAAAAACGAGGGAGGACTAAGGCAAGGAACGAGAAGTACAGATCCTGCGTTGGGATATAGAGCGCGTGCATATGACGTCACAACCGCCATGTTGTTGTCCCTAGAGAATGAAAAGTCGGCCATGTTGGTGCCCCAAATCAATCCTGAGGGAGTTGAACTCTTTTGTAATGCAAAAACTTCCTTTCGTTTTTATAAAACATATGACCGCTTGTCACGTGAGTTCGCACGCTCTATTGCTACAGAAGTCATGCGATTTATTCATACATTTTGTCCCACACTTGGGTTTCATCTCATAATTATTTTATCAATTATCAAACAAGGCTCGTGTGATACAATATGGCGACTGCTTTTCATTTCACTGAAAATCGAAGGTTTCACACAATGTTTTAGCTTTTTCAAGGTTTAACCACGTAGTTCTATTTTCACTCGTAAAACAGGCACCAGTTTCTTCTAAATTAAGAACTGCGTTAAACTCTTGTTCTTAGGCCATCGTAGCTTGATTAAGAAAATAACACAAACAGTGGTGATAAACATTGTATTCAGCGTTTATCGCCGCTGTTTGGCTTATTTCCTTAATCAAGAACTGCGTTATTTTTGCTCGTAAATCGTTATTAGCACGATTGACCAGTGAAAATGTTGCATCCAGATTACCTCACGCCTAAACAGTTCGGAACTTTTGAATGATTGATCGTGTACTTGTGTTTGCATCAGAGGAGGTTGGCCACGCGCCGAACTGCATCATGGGTCGATATTACAATATGCTTCATTTGACACCATGTCTCGTGCTGTTCAGACCTCTGGGGAGGCGACCGAAGACCCGTTAAAATCGGGATTTCTTTCTTCTTTTCGATGTAAATGCTGAACGTTGAATGTTATTCTACTAAAAAAATTCCTCGGATTACCTTACCAACACATGATGATCGACGAAGACTATAAAAACGTGAGTGTTTTTTTGATCAAGTCCCAGAGTGAAGACGATTCCACGCGTGATCGATCAGTCCTACACACGCAGATGGATATTTAACAATTAGACCCGTAGCCCGAAAGGGCTACGGGTCAATACCCAATGAGGCGAAGCCGAATGGGCTATTGACCCGTGGCCCTTGAGGGCGAAGGGTCTAATTGTTTTAGTATCACCCACCTAGTCGGACAGAAAAGGCAATAACAAAGTTAGCAAATGCAAGTTTAAGAAGTATTTATTTGCGGAAAAAACGAAAGAAAAACCGGCGACTTTCGCTACTCGATGACTATTACTATTAGACCCCTAGTAGCGTAGCCAATCAAAATGTGGGATTTGCATTAGTCCACTAGTTGGGATATACTAAATTCAGTTATTTCCTCGATACATCCTGCCAATTTTCAACGTTTATCGACACGCGACTGATTGTGCTTCCCGAGAAATGCAGCTTTACCCATCTCAGCTTATAATATGAACAAACGAAAGCTTGAATGCGATTTTTTCCGGCTGGCCGCGTGTTATTGTTCACAATTTTGCTTATGGCTCGAAAATTGTACGTAACTTGTCGGAATTTTTGTGTACTGTGTCAACACATGTCGTGAATGTACTATAGCCTGAGATTATAGTGCCGTGCCTTAATGTACTACCGAAAAGTGGTCTGTGCACCCTTTCAGACGCACTGGTCAATGGGGTGAAAGACTGGTATAATTTGGAGTACTTTGCAAAAATACCAGCAATCCATGTCGTCAGATTTAAAACAGCCCATTAATTTATTGAGAACCCTGGCCTTACATCTAACTGTTACGAATGATTTCTATTTTCATGACAGTGAATATTGTTTTTGCATATGTACACAAAACTTCCAATTTCATATAGCTAGTTAGTTGACAAATTATGCGAGAAAGAGAAAGTCCAATTTGATGAACAAACTTAGAAAGCACTATAGCTAAGACATGCAGGCATCCCAAAAGTGTTATCCTTGATATTTATGAGCAGAAGGCATTTTCCCAAATGATGAGGGTATTATGATTTGCCACAAGGAATGGTTGGTTATTAATGTACCACTACATGCACTCAATTATCAGTCCAATGGCATTATACATCTTTCAGTCGCTAAAAAAATGAGATAATATTGTATTAAAAATTGAGACTAGGCAGCCAAACCACAACAAAGTCCTAAAATGGTCACTTCCGATTTTAAATAAAAATACTGGTCTGTCCTTGGAGAGAATAGGGCATAAAATAAAAATTTGCTTTGAAAAATTGGGTTGTCCTTACAGAAAATTATCCCCTGATGTCCCTTCCCGAGCATCTTAAACACAAAACACCAAGAGCCAATGTATCAGTTTGGGTATCTTTATAAACAAGAGAGGGAGTCTGGGTACTCAAGCAGGAACCCAGTCAGGGGGACCGGAAGGAGGGAGGGAGGAAGGTTAAATCAAACAACTAGAATGAGCAAATGAGAAACAATCAGATGGAAGCTGATTTCAACCAACAACTGACCTGGAGTCAGTTCAGAGGCCCTGGGGCTAATTACGTTATTGCTAGTGAATGCTAACAACATCAATTATTATAGATCGAATCTCTAACTCTTTTCTGATTTGCCGAGAGCATACAGTAATTTTAAAATCAGCGCCCATGAAAGGACACTCAAGGTCACGGTTAATCATGTCACGTTTGCACGCTTTCTGTTGCTTCCCGTCAGTGAAGAAGCAAAAACATGACTTCCACGTTTTTTTCGTTTAATGTATAATAAAACAATTACTGGATTCGGTTTTTGTGATGTCCAGAATAATCTTGGTCGAGGTTGTTGGTTTTGAAACGTGATGTAAATTTAGTTCTTGTCACTACAGCTTACTATACCGTAGATACTATCAAGAAGTTGTCACTTTCAAACAAAGCCTTAAGCTGCGGCCAAACGATTACAATATCATGCAACATCCACAAATGTTGCATGAAACTTTGACCATTTTCAAATTTGAGCCAAGAACACCCAACATGTCGCAACACGTCGCAACATGGTGGCCAAACGCACGCAACATGCTGCACCCAACAATGTTGCGATATGTTGGCGTTGAAATGTTGCGATCGTTTGGCCGAGGCTTTATTTACCTATAATCTACCGCGGTTGACCAGCCTTCAGCTGCTATGTCCGTTAGGAAAATAGTCGTAACCGCTAGGTTTTGCGTACGTGTTCTTTGATTAGGTATAACCACGAGGTTTTCCTTGGTTAGATCAGTTCTACTGTAGATTTCACTGCGTCAACTTCTACTCAGCATTGGGCCATAGATTTCTCTCTACACTTGTGGTTCTCTATTCTATCAAGTCAAGTTTAGTGCATGTGCAAACCAAAGGGAGTAACCTATTTCTTTGTTTTCAGTTAAGGATAGTTTTAGTTTTCTGTTTGTTTTTCGCTTCAGTCTAGAATAGCCCTTTATCACACTATAAGTCGGTCAGTCGTCTTCATATTCGGCTTTTTGTTACATTTTTATCGCTGGGTTAAGCTTTTATCTTTGACAGTTCTTTTCGTCACTATTTATGTCCTAAGTCTAGTCTCGTATAGCGTTACTCTTTTCTTAGAGTTTGGTGCTAGTTTATCGCAGTATCACGTTTCTGAGATGCTACAAATTTATGGCAAGTTGGTTAGTTTCGTCATATATATTGTTTTATCTTCTGTGCCAAGATGCACTAGTTAAGTTAGCTTTTATTTTCGTTATTGTATTTCAGTTCGAACCGGCATAGGGCATTCAACATACGGTTTACACCATACGATTTACGGCTAAGCTTACAGCACGTGGTTTAATTCTATCTTCGTCTTGGCACGTGACTTATCTATGGAACTTTGACCTCTGTCCATAAACTCTGTTGTGAATCGTATAGAGTCGAGAATTTTTGCTGAGTTCGTTTTAACGCCACGCACTATTCAACCCATGTTATTCATTTGGATCTTTGGTTTACGATATTGTCCTTGTGAATGACAGAGGTAAGGGTTATCATCCTCACCATTTGGCTTTGGCTTATAACCCTTACCTGGACTAAGATTATTCTGGATATCACAAAAACCTCATCCAATAATTGTTTCTAATCATTCAGTAATTCTGGACAACCAGGCCTTGTACCAAAGTGAGATAAGTGTTATGTATGTTGACTGGTTCTCTCGTCTTATGTGCTTTTACCATGTGCTTTGGCCAAGAATTGTGTATTTTAGTATTCGCCATTAAACTATGTTAGTTGCTTTACATGGTGTCTAGTGGGTTATTGATGTCCCCAAACACCACACTAGGTACATAACATTTGAAGATGACAGGCAAAACAGATGACAACTAACAAATGGCTGTACATTAACGAAACAAACTGAAGACACCTTTTTTATTGAACTTTTCTATCAACATTATATTACAACCTTAACTTGACAGTCAAGAAATGCATAATAACACAGCTATTAGCTAAAATTACAACATTTTGCAGAAAAGATGTTCAAAACATGAAAGTAAAAAAATTGATATTTGAACCTTTTTTTCTCCTCAAAAATTAAAGGCAAATTCATCAACCATACTCAAAGCCACCACATTGTAGAGACAGCGTGTGAAGATGACTCTCTCTTTTCATTACACAGCTCCTGGTCATAACACCAGTCATTAATATCCACCAGGAAATCAATATTTGTGTCTACTCTGATCTCTGCTGAGAACAACAATTACAAAGAAATATTGAGCTATCCCAAGAAAAATGATGCAATATAAATTACAAGGAGGCTTTCTTGGCCTTGAATATAAATGATTCAAGGAGTTTTATAGCCCTCGTTAAATAACATTAATCTGTAAAATTACAGCAATCTATGCACTAGACGTAAAACTAATAACATTAATGTCACATTACAACGGCAAAAAATAAATCGAGTTAAACAGATGCAAATACAATGAAAACAAAAAGGTTTCCCTTCGTGTTTGGTGACAGTGCTGTCTTGATTTATACTTCCCAAAAATGTTAAACTTTAGCACAAATATAGCGAGAAAACGGTAAGGGGTGCGACGTCTTAGAAACAAACTATAACTATTCTACAATACGATGATACATTTTTCTTGATGAAAAATCCATTGTTTCGGAGCAAGAAATGGTTGATTATGCACACCGTAAATCGTGACCACGATCCGCCATTTTTGACTCACCTACAGTTGAATCCCAATAGTGGCAAGAAAGTTCGACAAATTGGCCGAAAAAAGCGACACACTAAAACTTTAGATCCTTACCTTTCTTTTCCCTCAAGCAATTAGATCACCAAACTCGTTAATGCCGAGAAAATACGCAAAGAAAGCCTCTTCATCCCTCGAGCGACGATCTCTTCCAAATTGACTCCCAAGAAAATAGGCGCTCCTGATTGCTTAATTGCCTCTACCATAATGCAGTTCGGCGCGTGTCCAACCTCCTCTGTGTTTGCGTTATCCCCATTGCTTGCGTTTATGTTTGCGTCACTAATGAAAACAAGGCTTAAGACTGCATCGATAAAAGCCTTTTACACTCGAGCTTACAAAATCTGTGTCAACTGTAAGTCATTCCAAAGCCAGTTAGAAAGGATTTCTAACAGATTCCGTCGTCCTATCTTTAGTTGTCTCGAGAAAAACGTCAACAACATAAAGACGAAAGCAAACGATTAACTATAGACAATCTGGATTAATTTACCTTATGTTGACAAAAGGGGAGAAATGCTAGTGAGGAATTGTATCAAGAAACTAAATAGACTATCTAGTCAGGTCAGGTTTATACCGGAGCTCCTTCGAGCCCAAGGTGAGCGAGCAGAGCCGCATACCTTAGAAAATTGGGTAAACTATTGCGCTAAAAAATTTTGGTTGTCGCGTGACTTTCCGTACGCCAAGCTCCATACCTTGAAAAATAAGAGAGTAGCAACATTAGCAAAGGTATATATTTGATATTGGACATCCATGTTATTTTAATTGACGGCTTTCAAAACAAGGTATCCGATGACAAATACTACGTGTTAATATCTTGGGCTCAAGTTTAGAGCTCATGCGCGAGTATGTTACATGAAGTTGACCGTTGACCGGATACTGGGTTTTGACTGCATCGCCGGCTCAAGACAAGTTATTGCTTAACCCTTTAATGCGCAATGTTGACTTATAGATTTTACTCTGTCTAACGCCAGACGATTTTACT
>CM042751.1:18653130-18664671 GCA_022496165.2 Catalaphyllia jardinei | reverse complement strand
CTGCAACCAAGGGTCTGCCAGTTCGTATCTGTATCTGCATTACTCTCAAAACCCCTGCAACCACTGCAACCAAGGGTCTGCCAGTTCGTATATGTATCTGCGTTACTCTCGCAACCAATGCAACCACTGCAACCAAGGGTCTGCCAGTCCGTAAATGAATCTGCGCTTAACTACTGCAACCTAACAACTGCAACTACTGCAACGGTTGGCCTGAACGTATTGGATCGATGTCTCGCTGCCTCATATTCTTTATGTGCCAAAAAACAAGAGAATTTCTATATTAATCCAATTAAAAGAGAACCAATGAAATTACTGCAACCACCGCAACGGAAGCAAAATAGTTAACCAATAAGAGAGGACGTTCCGAGAGCTTCGTGCCGACTCCAGAAATTGAGATTGCAGCCATTCGAGAACCAGTGTGGGCGTATTTAAGACAACATTGCAACTCATTTGCTACTATGTCTGATCATGCTGTCTTTAGTGACATATTTACCTTGAATACAGTTGGTGAGATGACCCAGGAGTTAAAACCACTTTTTCTTATCCAACAGACTGACCAATCGATTTGTACATCATGTAACAATTCAAAGGAGACAACTATATTTGTACTTTACATTACTTCTGTGAACATGACTCACAGAAAATTTGAAAATTATGTCTCTGAGGCTATATTGCCTAGGACTGCTGCACTATACTGTGATTTGTGCCAAAGGCATTGTGGTGATATCTCAATGTTGCAACATTTTGTTGTGCTTCCAACATTGTTATCTTTAGAACTGTCATCAACTTGTATTAAAAATTGATTTTTCCACTTGCGATGGATGTATTGGGTCAAAATTACACACTTGAAGGTTTGGTTAGATGTACAAACCATCATTTTACAGTGGCTGTAAAAGCTGATACTCAGTGGGTATATATTGATGATATGTGTGTCTCAGTCAAAACGTACACCTCATTTCAAGATCTTTTATCATTCTAGTGGTTGGTTTTTCGCTATTTTTAGAAAGTCTTCAGTTAGAGTTGGCAACGATAATATAGAAAGAAGTTTTGCAGCCAGTCAAACTCCAACACAAAACTTAGATGATTTTTATGGTACCACTTTGCCAAGAGATACACCTAGTGTTGAAAACAGAACAAGTGTCAGTATAACAAAAAGCTCTACAGTAGCTCTCTATGGTATTTGCTTTTCTGTGTTGAAACCTTGTGTCTACTGGAAGTTTGATACGTCGGATGCTATTGTTAAATGTGGAAGTGCTCTATTTTCTGACGCCATCAAATGTCAGCCAATTCCCAGTAAACTTTTTTGTTTGAATATTAATATATATGGTGCTCATATTGATGTTAACTATGACTCAACTACTACAGGAACCCTTGTGCGTAGTTCATTGTTTAGTAAGTGCACCTTGAGGAGCTCAGTTTTGCACAATATTAGTACAAGTACGGGATTTTTGCTTCACCTTCCATACCTTTGCTTAGGTTGTGTTTTTCACAAAATTAAGAGGTGTACAAGGTTTTTTCTGTTCTCCTTGAATGAACATGAGACATTAGAGATCCATCAAATTGATAATGCAAAATGTTTAGTTCAAACAGTAACAAATAAGGCGATTTGTGATGAAACAGAGTATGTCATTCAGTTCATATATTATGTTCTTGCCAGTTAACTAAAATAGAGAAACAAAAGCTTCTTAAACGTCAGAAATATTCTGAACAGAAAATAGCAATTTCAAGAAAGAGGAAAAAGTGCTATGCTGAATTAGAACCTGTAAGGAAGAAACTTCGTTTGGATACATTGCATCACTATGATTGCGATGAAAAGCAAGACATTCTCAGTGGTCATGCAGAAAAATATAAGACCATGTCTGCATCTGCAAAAGATAATTTGGTCGCCAAAAGAAGACACGCTTATCAAGAAATGGGAAGCACAAAAAAGGAAAAACTGCCGGCAAGGAGGACAGAAAGAAGCAGTGTAAGACAGTCAAATGCTGTTTTGCACAATGACTTGAATTCCTGCATTGCATCTTTAAAAAAAAAAGTTAGAGAAGGTCCTAGTTACATATGTTCTGTATGCAACAGACTTCTTTATAGGAGAACCGTTACAGAATTAAAGAAAGGCAAATACAGCATTGAGCATATTTTTACAGGAAAACGTTCTTTTGATTACAAAGAATACATCTGTAAGACATGTTCATCGAAGTTGTTAAAGAGACACATCCCACCTCAAGCTGTGCATAACAAGTTATTGGTTGATGAAATTCCCTCAGAACTAAAATGTCTAGAAAAACTTGAGCAAATTCTCATAGCTCAGCGGCTTCTCTTTCAAAAAATAGTTATCATGCCTAAAGGTCAACAGCGAAAGATTAAAGGGGCTATTTGTAATGTGCCTGTAGATTGTGATCAAACATGCAATGTCTTGCCAAGACCACCTGAAAGGTCAGGAATAATCATGCTAAAACTGAAACGAAAACTTTCGTTTAGAGGTCATGTCTATTTTCAAGCTGTACGACCTGACATCATACTCAATGCTCTAAATTGGCTGAGGGATAACAATCCTTTCTATGGCAGCATAACAATCACCATTAAGAACATTGACATAAATCTCACTGAACAACAGCTGCACACTTGTTCAGAGCAAGATGCAGAAATCTGTTCGTGGTACACCACAACAGAAAGGAGCAGATGATAACGAGGAAGAAGTAGATGATCCTTTGAATGAGTTTAGGGCACCCACAACTGAAACATGTTTACAGTCTGTTCTTCCTGATTATCCTGTAACTGAAAATGTACAGCAAAGTAGCCATACAAAGTCAGACGGGAATGAAATTTTCAATATTGTGCCAGGTGAAAGTAAACATCCAGTTTCATTCATGACTGACAAACATTGTGAAGAACTGGCATTTCCAGTGTTATTTCCAAGTGGCAGATTTGGTTACACTGCAGAGAGATCAGTTAATTTATCACCTTCAAAGTATTTCAATGCACGCCTTTTACACTATAGTGGCCGGTTTGCAATGAATCCTGAATATTTGTTCTTTGCACAGTTCGTTATAGAACAGAAAAAAGTGTCAGATAGCATCAACATAGCTCTCTCAAAACTTCACGGACAGTCCCTTACAGCATCAGATTTAAGATCCAACGTACAAAGGTTACAGAATCTTGTTTTCCATGACCAGATCTATTTCTGAGACATGTTCCAGGCTCACCACCCTATTGGCAAAAGTTTATGTATGAAGTTGTAGCCATGGTGAAACAGCTTGGCATTCCAACTTGGTTTATGACATTATCTTGTGCAGATCTCAGATGGCCTGAGCTGTTTCAAATTATTGCCAGAACACAAGGCCTAAATTTAACTGATACCCAAGTTGATGCATTGTCTTACAATGAAAGGTGTTCTATGCTGAACTTAAACCCTGTTGTTGTTGCTAAACACTTTCAGTATAGGGTTGAAACATTCTTTACTGAGGTACTTCTTACACAAGCAAATCCTGTGGGCAAGATAGTACACTATGCATTACGCATTGAATTTCAAATGAGAGGCTCACCTCATCTACATGGATTAATATGGACAAGTGATTGTCCAAAGCTAACACATGAAAGCAAACAAGACTATGTAGATTTCATAGATAGTCATGTCCAAGCACATCTGCCATATGCAGAAGCAGACCCTGAATTGTATGACTTGGTTGCAACTTATCAAAAGCATAATCACTCAAAAACATGTAGAAAATACCGTAATATTCCATGCAGATTTCATTTTGGCCAGTTTTTCACAAGAAGAACAATTGTAGCAGAACCACTGTCAGAAGAATTAGAGGAAGAGATAAAATGCAACATGTTGAAAAAAGAAACAAAATTCTTAGTTTAGTCAAAGAACAAATAGACAAAGTGTTGAATCCAAATAACCCAGAATATGATCCAAGTAAAACAGAGGAACAATTTTTGAGTTCACTAGGTATAACTGAAGAACAATATTACTGGGCGTTATCAGTATCTCATGATTCTGACTTTGATTTACACCTCAAAAGGCCACTTGATAGCTGTTTCATCAACAACTATTTTGTTGCTGGGGTAAAAGGTTTCAGAGCTAATGTTGACTTGCAGCCCGTTTTTAATCATTATAAATGTGTAACCTACGTTTGCTCATACTTCACAAAAGATGAAACAGAATGTTCACAAGCTATTGCGCAAGCAGCAAAGGAAGCTACAGCTTTGAATTTACCTGTTAGGGACAGTTTAAAAAAAATAGGGGCAGCCTTTCTCTCCACAAGAGAAGTGAGTTCACAAGAATGTATACAGATGCATGCCTGAACTTTGGTTAAGAAAAGTTTTCCCAAAAACAGTCTTTTTGAGCACTGATTTGCCAGAGAAAAGAGTTTGAGTCACAAAAAGCCAGCAGGAACTAGATGAACTAGATGGTGACAGCACAGATATTTACAAATCAAATATAATAGAACGTTACAGTATCAGACCAGATTCAAATGTAACCATTGATAACCTATGTCTGGCTGAATTTGCTGCATACTACTATAAAGAATACAATACTGATTCTTCAAAAAATGATGCACAACCAGAAATTCTTACAGATGATCTAACAGAATTGCATGTTCAATCTACCACAAATACAGATGTCACCACCTTGTTACCTCCCAAAATTAAATTACTTAACACTAATGAAGTCATGAAATGCAGGAAAACTAAGGCTGTAGTAAGGTATCATACACCAAACAAGACAAAAGAGCCTGAGAAGTATTTTCACCACTTACTTATGCTGTATTATCCATGGAGGAATGAAGACTCTCTTCTTGGTACTGAACAAACATATGCATCTAAATTTTATGAGTTTGAAGTGCAGACTATTGTTGAGCAAAATAGAACAACATTTGAACCTGATGCAGATGCTGTCTCAGAAGCATTAGAAGCTTTAAGAGAGAGTGAAGGCAATAATCTTGTCCATTCCTTTGACTCTTTAAATGATCAGGAAAATGAAGACTTGCAGTTAGACATCCATAGCAACAGCAATTGTGATAACGAATCATTTAACAAACAAGAAGCTTCACATCTTTCCTCCAGCTCTAACAGCCAACTTGCCTCGACACTTCCAACAGTAGCATGCCACATTCAACCAACTGAGATTTCTGATGATTTTCTTCGGGAGTCTGTGAGATCATTAAACATTGAGCAGCGTGCTTCATATGATTTGCTCCTACCTTGGTGCCGAAACAAAGTAAAAAATATCCGCTCGTTAAAACCAAATGAAATCAACCCAATATATTTGTTTCTCACTGGAGGTGGCGGATCTGGGAAAAGCCATGTAACAAAGTTGATATACCACACAGTAGTAAAGACATTTAAACATGTAACAACTAACCCTGAGCTACCAACAGTACTGTTAATGGCCCCAACAGGTGTTTCTGCCATAAATATTGAAGGGACAACAATAAATACTGCGTTAGCTATTCCTAAAGATGCAGGTGAAAATCTTCCTGCAATGTCTGATCAAAGGAAAACTCAAATGAGGCTTTCACTCTCTGAACTAAAACTCATCATAATAGACGAAGTTTCCATGGTTCCTAATATCCGTTTTCTTCATATACACCAAAGACTGAAGGACATATTTTGCTCATCTAGCTCTCAACTGTTTGCTGGCATAAGTGTACTTGTTGTAGGAGATTTTTATCAGTTACCACCAATACGAACAAAACTTATTTTTGAAAACTTTAAAAACAATTCTTTTAATCTGTACCACCCATGGCTTGTGTTCAGAATGATAGAACTGACGGAAATAATGAGACAGAAAGATGATCACAACTTCATTGAACTTTTAAACAGATTTAGAACTGGTTCACAAACAGAGCAGGACATAAACTGTATTAACTCTCGATCGACAACTCCATTAGCTGAAAATTATCCATCAAATGTACTTCACATTTGGGCAGAAAATGATCCTGTAAATGAGCACAACAGCAAACAACTTGAACATCTCTCTACACCCTTATTTGTACTTAGAGCTACAGACCAATATCCAATAAATGCTACAAAGCAGAATATCAATACGCTATTGTCAAAAGGAAGATCGGAAACAGGAGGACTGGATTTTGAAGTTAAAATTAAAGAAGGGGCAAGAGTAATGCTTACTACCAACATAAATATAGTGGACAGACTAATAAATGGCCAAATGGGAACTGTAATGAGGATTGATGTTAACAAAGTTACAAAAAAACCAACTGTAATTTATGTAAAATTTGATGACAAAAGAGCAGGAACCAATTTAATACAGCACAGTGGAAGTCCATATGCAAGAGAACATGGAGTTGTTCCTATCGAACCAGTACTAACAAAGATAAAACTTCGACCAGGTAAACTATCTTCTCCAGAAGTACAACGTATTCAATTCCCAATTACTCTTGCTTGGGCATGCACCGTTCATAAAGTGCAGGGCTTGACACTGCAAAATGTTGTTATTAACTTCCATTTAAACAAACAAAAATCTTTCAACTATGGACAAGTGTATGTTGCATTGAGCCGTTCAACTTCTCTTCAAGGACTGCATATTCTCGGACAAGTCAACAATAAACATGTGAAAGCAAATCCTAGAGTACATAATGAATATGACAGACTAAGAAGATTAAATGAAGAGGATAAACAAAAAACCACAAACATACACAAAGGAAGCGGACAGGATACCAATTCAGCTTTAACATTATCCCTCCTAAACATACGCTCTCTCAGAAAACACAGTTCTGACATTAAATGTGATAAAAATCTTTTCAACAGTAATATTCTAGCTTTCACTGAAACACAACTTTTACCTGGAGATAATGACTTCGATATTGTACAGAATTTGACTCCGTTTACCTTGTACAGGCAAATAATTTTCACATCTTGAACCAGGAATACTTCCCAACTTTAAATGCTGTCAAGTTTCTTGTGACTTGTGACACTAATAATGTACGACAGCAAAATCTGTCTTTTCTCTTACTTTACCGTAAAAATGGTACAAGTATTCTTGACTTTGTAAGTGGAATACATTATTTTCTTAGAGCTCACTCTATTGATATAATCCTGGGAGATCTGAATTTAAACTTCTTTAGTACCATTGATATGCAACCACTAACTGACTTAATGGAATCTTTCAATTATGTGCAAATTGTAGACAAACCTTCATTCATTTCAGGTAGTTTACTAGATCATGTTTATGTCAGGCAGGGAATTAACGCCAATATCCATAGCTCAGTAATAAGTGTATATTATTCAGATCATGATGCTGTAAGAATAACTTTACTAAATTAAACCCCTTTGTATTGTATTTCATAAAATGACAAAAAAATTTAAAAAAAGAAACACTACTACATTCATTACCTATTCAAACATAAGACACTTACTGTCAATTCCAATGCACTGCAAACACAAATCTACAGTCACTGCACACCTAACTCAGCGATGTATTTTCACCAACAAGACAGACTTCACCAAGAAACAGAAACTTCTCAGAGTCTAATGCAACTTTCCCTGAAATTCAAAATATTACCTACCACCACCATACCTAACAGTTTGCATGTATGTCTTCCCTAAAAAGTACTAACTAAACTACATTGCATGTGTACAGAGAAGTGATAAGTGCACGTACCAATCACCCCTACACATAAATGTCGATTATATTTACAATGTACTCATTTTGGTACATTCCTCTTTTAGGAGAGATGTCACAACCGAGTCAGTCTAAAGGTGAGTACTTAAATGTCTTTTCTGCATTTTTCTATCTCAATTATCTGAACAGCAACATACTCTAATGCTAAAATGCGATTCCTTCTCTCCTTAACTATTTTCATTACCTTTTTTTCTTTTCGTTTTCATCTATAATCACACCAAATGACCATTTTAAGAGTACATCCACACTGTCAGGTTTTTAAAAAGGCCTAAGATTTATGATTGCAATACTTTTCTGCAACTGATGTTTTTCTTTTAACTCTATCATAGGTAGCAAACATGGCTTCATTCACAACTTAAGTCCACTAAAAAGATCACGTGGAAAAGGTGTTCACTGGTTTGATTTTCATTTGCAAACGTCACCCACAAAGGTACAAAGAGTGCTAGCATTTAATGCTCCAGCACATCAACAGATCCAACATTTTCAAAACACGAAGACTCCAGTATTTCTTAAGAACCTCATCATCAAAGAAGATGAAAGTGATTGGATTTTCAATCAACAGTCAAATGCGTCAGTGGCCCCAAACAGTGACATCACCTTCACCTATAAAGAACAGCTACAACCCATACCATCTACAAGTCAGTTGCCAAGTGTAGACATCACCATATCTCAACTCAATACTGTGATACCAAACCAAAAGGTCAATGTTACAGGAACACTGTCCTTCGGCCAAAAACAACCCAAGAAAGTTTTAGTAAAGTCAACACAAGAAACATCCTTTGTTAAGGAAGATTGCATTTTGGAAGATTCAACAGGTTACACCTCTATTCATATCTGGAATCCACTGATTACTCAACTAAAAAACACCTACTCTTATCGCCTTAA
This sequence comes from Catalaphyllia jardinei, assembly GCA_022496165.2. NCBI lineage: Eukaryota > Metazoa > Cnidaria > Anthozoa > Scleractinia > Caryophylliidae > Catalaphyllia > Catalaphyllia jardinei. The sequence continues at coordinate 18,656,141 of CM042751.1, read as the reverse complement.
CAATTTGACAGTGAAAAACTTTCAAGGTAACACCTTCCTGTCTACTTCACCCTTCACCACTTATACCAAACTGCAGAACACCTTGTCCTCTTTGAAAGGACCTGCAATTCTAGAAACTCCAGAGAAACAAATCTTGGTTGACAACTTCAAATTAGTAAGCAAGTTATGCATATTTCTGTCTTGCCAACTTTGCAAAAAGCGCATCACTGATGTCTCTGGCACTTCAGTCAAATGCCAAAATTGTTCGACCCACCAAAAGGTTGTTGATTGCAAGAGAGAAGCATCTGCTAAACTATGTGTCACCAACGAACGTGCAGACCTCTGGTTAATTATCTTTACCAATACCTTGGAAAATGGAAAACTTCTTTCAGCAAGTGTCGTCAGTGACTTTGCGAAACACCACAGAAGAAGTGGCAGAAACAATGCTTAACACAAGTAACATTCTCATCACTTTCGATCCTCAAACAAATGTTGTCTCAGCAATGCAACATGTGCTAAGCTCACACAAACAAACCTCTCAAAAACTTAAAGGCACTGATGATAATACAGCAACTCACAGCGAGGAAACAACTTCTGGAAATGCAACAACTGATGACAGTGGAACAACTTCTGGAAATGCAACAACTGATTACAGTGGAACAACTGCTCGAGATCCAGCAACTGATGTAAGTCAAACAACTTCTGGAAATGCAGCAACTGACAACACAGTTGGAACAACTTCTGAAAATGCACCAACTGATGGCAAAGAAACAACTTGTCAATCTGGTGATGGAGTGACTGACAACAATTGGCTTGATCTCAGTAATGACAATGAAGCAGCTGATGACACTTGGCTTGATGCCATTCACATCATTGATGACAACACACCAGCTGATGACAGCTGCCTTGATGCCATGAAATAACAATGCATTTACTGATGACAGTTTCAGAGTTTACTATGTTCCCTGTTCATGTGTATTTCACATAAAATAACAATGCATTTACTGATGGCAGTTCAAGAGTTTACTATGTTCCCTGTTCATGTGTATTTCACATAAAATAACAATGCACTTACTGATGACAGTTCAAGAGTTTACTATGTTCCCTGTTCATGTGTATTTCACATAAAATAACAATACATTTACTGATGACAGTTCAATAGTTTACTACGTTCCCTGTTCATGTTTATTTCACATTAAGTAACAGTGCATTTACCGATGATAGTTCAAGATTTTATTACATTCCCTGTTCATGATTATTTCACGTTTGTTCATGTTTTGATAATCAAAGTTGTTTTAAACAATATTTTAACCTTCAAATTATTAAAACGTTATGTTACCATTCATGTCTCAAGATTTTGTGCCAATTCATAACATGAAATCGCCTCATTTGAGAATACAAAATTCCCTTTTCCTCGTTGCAAATTATACACCTTGGTCCAAAATGGCCACCATTTTAGTATTCTTTTGTTTTCTTGCAAATTACCCCTTGTTGCCTCATTCTTAAACTGGAAATTCAAAAAAGTATTTTCCCTTCAACGAGGCAACAAGGGCTAATTTGCAAGTAAACAGAGAATACTAAAATTGTGGCTATTTTGGAATAAGCACCATACACACCCTCGTTCCTTCTTGGAGATCACCCAGAAAGAGGAACAAAGGACCTAAGAAGGACACCTTGCATACAGCAATACTCTGCGAACTCCCTTTTCCACTGCAAAAGACACGTTTTTCCAACACTTTCTACAGTCGTTTCTATGCCTGATCTAGCCCACTGATCGTTGCACTTCACTCTAACTTCGCAATTCATTCGAAAGCTACGCTCAATACCCAACCCATCCCACGGAATCGCCTTTTGGCGTCTTGTTAGTATTAAACTTCACGTAGGACTGAATTTTCATTCGGGTCTACCTCGGTGTAACAACCTGTGAACTTTTTCTTTGTTTTCTTTGTTTTACGTCACTTTTGAATTTCACAGGTTCTTACACCGAGGCAGAGCCAAAAATTCGTGCCGCTCAATAAAAGGTCGGACGTAACTTTCGAAATTTGCCCTTGAGAAATTTCTTCATTAAATCGTGTGATTATCTATGCAGAATAGAATATTACAATTCTCTTGCTATTAATAAACGCTCGTCGATAGAATTCAGTGACTGATAGAGGCGTTAAGGACGATTAAAACTAAGATGGTTACGTTTTGTTAAGGAATGCCAAGAAATTTACACTAAAGCAATTTTGCTTTCTTGATTTCTCTCTATTATGGTTCTGTAATGGTTCTGTGAGAATGCCTTGGGCGATGGAATGAATAGCGAAGATATTTGTTTACAATCATTGGTTTTGTTATGTAAATGTTAGAAACGTTAAACAAAAGAACTCTTTGTTTTACCAGCCAATAGTTCTCTGGTTGGCATATTAATAACACTAGATGACGCCACTGATATCTTTACTATATTCCTGAAATCCCTTCGCCGGTTCGTTCAGGTTTTGAGTTCCTTACACAAGACAATCTTCGACGAAAGACATTAATGTTCCAATGATTTCAATAATTCACCAACTGACCATTATGAATAATAAAGGATCAGATGCGAATATGTACTGATTCACGTTACGCTCGACACCAATCAACCATTGGCGCCCTTCTCTCAAGTAATTACTATTCTAAACAGACTTTCAAGCTTGTTACACAGTTTCGCGTAAAGTTTTCATCAACACAAGAACACTTTTGACAAAACCATCAGTTTTCAAAGGATTTCAACGATTTAATGAATGACCATTGTAAATATTGAAGCATCAGATGTGAACTAAACAAAATTTAAGACTATCCTGCAGGTTGAGTCTCCTTCGATAAGGAGATCGACGAGACTCTGCTCGTGCGGTAGGCACGGATCCACTTGGATGCTATTAATTCCTTTCGCTCTTCCCTTCTTTGCTATTATTGTAGTCAAAACGTTCAACGCGCACGAAACGAAATGTACATTTAAACATTAAGGCAATGAAACAGAGCGGTTGCTATGAACAAAATAAAATAAATTACAAGTT
>CM042751.1:18650235-18653030 GCA_022496165.2 Catalaphyllia jardinei | reverse complement strand
ATCATGCAGCGAATCCAGTTTCAAAACACAAATCCAGAGGAAGCTGGACAGGCATCACGTGACAATTTTGTACCAATCAGATTCTTCGTTCAACATGCTAATTGCGGACTCCGAAATCTTCCAAAAGCGAGAGAAGTGGCAGTACTTTTTTGTTTTCCGTCGTTTGTGTTCAACGAATTGAGTTGGAATCCATCCCAATGGTTTGATGTGAAGATATTCTTTCTTGAAAAGTCGAGTTTTTAAAGGTGAGTTTGTCCTAAGTGCTGATTTTTTTCCTGTGTTTTGAGGGACCATCAAACGGCGTTTGTTTCTCGCGTTTTAGGTGTGATGTTTTCAAATAACTGTTTTGTTTTCTTTTTGCTTGCTTTTTGCGTCCAATTTTTGCATTTCCTTGTAGCTTTTTTATTATACTTTCAATAGGAACGGTCGCAACCGGTCGCAACCGGTCGCCCCCGCGATCGTTTTTGAGATATTGATTGTTGAAAACGTACCATATTCTCAAGATCAGCAGCAGTAACGAAAAACCGGAAGTAAACATAACATGATGATATTTGTGATGCTTCGGGGGTCCGTGTGGCTAGAAATTCGCACGTTTGTGTGTTTCAGACGCTTGCATTTTCAAGAATTGTTGCTGGTTTTAAATCAGACCGATATTTTCATTTGCTTTGGCGTCGATTTGGCATGAGCAATCCCGAAAAGCGGGGTCACGCGCCACCGAGTGGTCATTCGGGGTGGTGATACTCCTGGGAAAAACCCAGCCGAAAAACAGCTACTGCACATCAGGCAAGCCTTTGAGATTGAGGGTAAACCTTGGTCCAGTCAGAATTAAAGCCACCAGTGGGAATTTCTAAAGTTTCAGCCATACTTACTCGATCGAATTCCCATGACATTTAAGATGACAATTTTCTGAATACAAGTCTTTGACTCTGTTTACAGCAGAAAAGCAGCCATTGCCATAACCAGTGGACTGACCCTGAAATTTTTCATTTCCCATACATATTTCACTGAGCGTTTTGAATATATATTCCATTATATGTTATTTGATTTTATATATTTCTGCAATACTTATATTAAACAGTTCCATGTAAGCCAGTGATTTTTGTTTTGAAAAATGTCATGACAAATGCAGGTCCTGTAAGATGGCAGGTCATGGCTTATTATATTACCATGCCATGTCATGCAAAAAATAATAATATTTTGCTTATTGTTTCTTTGCTTTCTTTTTAGCCTCCTTGTAATTTATAATTCATCATTTATCTAGGCATAGTTCAATATTTCTGAAGTTCGTAATTGTTGTTCTCATCAGACATCAGAGTAAACACAAATATTCATTTCCTGGTATTGGCACAACCTCAGGAACTGTGTAATGAAAAGACAGAGTCCATCTTCATATGCTGTCTCTGGAATGTGGTAGCTTTGAGTAAGCTTTATGAATTTGCCTTTATTAGGTGAAAAAAGGTTCAAATATTCTCATGTTTTGGACATCTTTCCTGCAGAATGTTATAATTTTAGCATACAATTGTGTAAATTGATGCATTTCTTTACTGCGAATATTAGGCTGTAATATAATGTTGATAGTAAAGTGCAATAAAAAAGAGATCTTTGTTTGTACAGCTATTTGTTTGTCGTCATCTGTTGTACCTATGTTCAGATGTTATGTACCCATTGTGGTGTTTGGGAATATAAATAACCGTCTATACACACTATGTAACGCAGCCAACTAAAATCAATTAATTGTGGATACTGAAATACACACTGCTTGGACAAAGCACATTGTAGAACGATGTGACACGAGAGACCCAATCAACATACATATCACCTACCTCATTTTCCAGATTTACTGAATGATTATTGTTGTTGTTAGTATTCACAAGGAATTAATTAATTAACCCCAGGCCCTCTGAATTGACTCCAGACCTGTCAGTTGTCGATGGACATCAGCTGCCATCTGATCTCTCCTCATTTTTCTTTTGCTCATCTAGTTGTTTGATTCACCCTCCTCCCTCCCTCCCCCCTTCCTGATTAGGTCTCTGCTTGAGACCCCGGAACCTCTGTCTTGTAATAAAGATGCCCAAACTGATTCACTGGCTCGGACATCAGGGGATAGTTTTCTGCAAGGACAACCCATTTTTTTTAAAGGCAAAAAAGATCCAAGATAACTGATCCCTAATAATAATAATAGTCAACTCAAGTATTTTTCAGATACTGAGTGTTGTAGTTCTGTCGATGAACGATGCACGAGAAACTAAGGCAGATAGAACAAACCCTGGACTTTTAATGTACAAAGCCAACATGGCTACAGAGCACGAGGTCGTCCCTTAATACACCATGTAATAGTACATGAAATGTCCATAGGTTAGTCCAACATGTATGTAATAAGTCATGAAATATCTAACACAAATAATTAGAGGGCTAATAATACAACACTGAGTAAAGCTTAAAACAGTGAATATTCTTGTCATCATGGTAAGTATTCAGTCCTGGGTCAATGGACTTGTGGACTTCGACATTTATCAGCAAAATTATTATTTGATGCCCTATTCTCTCCAAGGACAGACCAGGATTTTCATTTCAAATAGAAGTGACCATTTCAGACCTTGGAGTACGTTTTAGCTACTAAAAGGTGTATAATTTCTTTGCACTGATAATAAGTGCATGTAATAATACACTAATAACCAACCATTTGTTGTGACAAAATTATAATAACGTCACCATTTTAAAAGTGAGTTCGCAATGAGTTTTGGATGAAAAAAATAAGCCAGTTTGATTGCCCAACTGGAGACACGTCATTTCAC
>CM042751.1:18642735-18645235 GCA_022496165.2 Catalaphyllia jardinei | reverse complement strand
AAGAATATAGAATTTTTAATCCCTTATTTAAATTTTGGCGGGAGATGTAAATTTATACACAATTCCCTTATATATCAATACTTGATTAAACATTACGTTGCAAGTCACACACGATATAGTATGGCTGGTGGAGGCCTTGTGCACAGTCCACAAGTGAAGGTTTTTTCCACTTTGCAATTCACTGAGATAGTTTACGACAGCAAACTGAAATGGTAAGCTATGGTTTGAAGATATAGCTTAACGTGACTTTACTCGATACGGCAGGAAGCACTGGCGGGTGATCACTGCTTTACTTGGTCAGTTTAGATGAGCTCCAGTCAAGTGCATTTCTTTGCTTAGACCAGGCGTGGTAAATCGATAAAAATCGATATCGGGAATCTATCGATTCAATATATATCAATCGCCGATTACAATCCAACTCACAGAAAGAATTCTTTATCGGTTGCTATTCATATTGGCAACAATCGATGACAATTGATAATCCCTATTTTCAGGACTATCCATTGTTATATAATAACCCAAGTTTTTCTCGCATTTTGATTGGCTCTCGCCTATGATCTATTACAGGACAGATGCACAACTGACGTCATCATTACAAAGTTTTTCCCTCTGCAGTTTTAAAATGGCGGAAAGTTTTCAGAATTGGGCAAAAGATAAGGTACAAAAAAGTCTTGCCGAGGCATTGAACAGTTTCGAGAAACCAGAAAACGAAAGATAAAGCGGTTTCTTTTAGAAAATGATACAGAAATAATTTTCTAGCAGCCTCAGTCGGCAGTCGAGCGAGACTAAACCACGCGCAAACTTGGTCTTGGTAAGCCAAGAACCATTGCTTTATCTCGAATTTAACAAATTCAATAAACAAAATGTTTCCGAGATTAATTTATTTTAAAAATTCAACTTTTCCCGGTGTCAAAACAACTGCTGACACACTGATTAATGTCAGGAATTAAACATCAAAACATCGATCACTTCTTAAAATCGGTAAAATAAAATACATAACCTTGCTTTCCGATGCGAATGTTCCTGTCCGTTTCAGGGCACCACAGCGAGCTAAGTATAGCTAACCACAGCTCACGGTCAACAGTATTGCAGCTAAAAGGTGTCTCCGACACTATATCAAGCTGACTTGGATCACCAACCACAGAAGACAAAAATCTCCACCGTCATTTTCGCTCCTTTCATTCAAAACTCGATTCAAATGCATGGCTTCTAGGTCGACCGCAACCACAAGTTTTCCGAGGGTATTCTTTCAACTCCTGTAATTTTCAAGGCAACGTCCAAGCTTTTCAGCTCACAGGGCTACTCCGATGACAAAAACTCACTTTTTCCAGCATTTTCTTCAAGATTTGTAGATTTTCGCAGTTCAATTCTGCTTTCGCTGTAAGTTTTCATTCCACGAGAAGGGACGCTCGAGTCAGGCTTGACAGTGGCGTGATTTTTCTCGACCAATCACAATTCTTTGCTGCGCATAGCAACCAATGAAACTGCTTCATTTTGAATGTATAGATCATGTAAAATGGCTTTTTTCCGTGCAAAGGCGGGACAAAGGCGAATATTCACGTTGCCGAAACTCAATTTGAAGAAGCGAATTTTTCATTGCCAATTTTAGACACCAGGTTAAGCGTTTTCGTTCAACTGTAGCTTAAGTGATTGTGGTGTGTTAGGATAATAAAGACCTTTGTTTTCCTTCACCGTGCATCGTGAGAACTAGTTGTAGTCAATCAGAAATAAAACATGTCAGTTTAGCGCTCAAGTTATTGTCGCCATGTTATAAAAGAATTGGTTCATGCTTTTAGCTGTGCGTATATCGAGTTATTAGGGAGCTTAAACAACGACGACGGCGGCGTCGTGTACGACGCCAAGTAAAAAATGAATTTATATTTTACCAAAGAAATTCGCGATTGTCTCGATCTCTTAGGTTCGTCAATGGCTCTAATATTGTGCTTAAACGAAATATGCCACGACGGTGTTCAATTCCAAATGGAAATACGAAAAATTAGCCGTCGTCGTCCACGTTCTGTAGACGACGCAGAACTTGGTCATTTCACGTTCGTGTTTTGCAGGACGACAGAGAAATGTACAAAGATTTATAACGCACGTGCACAGCTATTGTTCTGCTCATTAAACCTTTTGTTTAGTGACGTTCTCGTTGCCGTCGTCGTCGTGGTTTGCTTAAGCTCCCTATTGATACACTTGGGAAGTTTGGAGAGCACTCAAGAAGTTAGAGTTTCTCGAGGCGTAGCCGAGAGCAACTCCTACGCTTCTTTTCTGCTCTCCAAACTTCCCAAGTGCATCCATAACCCGATATACGCACGCTAAGCATGAACCAATTCTCAACTATCGTTTGAAACGGAAAAATCGACAATAACCACCCGGACTAGTGAAAGATGGTCTCAATTGCAGCTATTTTGTAAAATACTACCTGGAGCAACACAAGACTGGCGTTCATCTTAACATGAAATGACGATATTTTCAAAAATTAAGGATTAAAAGTCAAGGT
>CM042751.1:18632047-18642635 GCA_022496165.2 Catalaphyllia jardinei | reverse complement strand
AACCCATATACACTTCTACTACAAGACGGGAATGACGGATTTGACGGGTTTAGCGGGAATATGAATATTTAATATACTTACATATAATAGTTCTTCATATTACTGTAAGTATCTTTATGAATAATATATTATTAATATACCCTTAAGATACTTACAGTAATATAAAGAAGTACTATATAAAATATGATATTATATATTCATGTTCCCGTTAAATCCGTTAAACCCGTCGTTTCCGTCCTTACTGTAAGTCTTTAAAGGGTCTCATGACATTTCAATTACACTGGAAGTTCCAACCCATATACTCTTCTACTGCAAGACGGGAATGACGGATTTGACGGGTTTAGCGGGAATATGAATATTTAATATACTTACATATAATACTTCTCTATATTACTGTAAGTATCTTTATGAATAATATATTATTTATATACCCTTAAGATACTTACAGTAATATAAAGAAGTATTATATAAAATATGATATTATACATTCATGTTCCCGTTAAATCCGTCGTTTCCGTCCTTGTAGGAGAAAAGTGTCCCTACGAATGATATATTATTTATGCCTCTAAGGATACTTACAGTAATATGGAGAAGTTTATACGCAATATCATATTACATATTCATGTTCCCGTTAAATCCGTTAAATCCGTCGTTTCCGTCCTTATGTTGTAATCTACTACACTTGATCAGTTCACTAACACTGCAAGTTCCAAGCAAAATGAACTTCTACTATTGAACGGGGATGACGGATGTCACGGAAAAAATACTTTGATCACCTGAACTCCTCGCAACTTCTGCATTTATTCATTTTTTTTTGTCATCTTGCCTTCCCATCAGTGAAACCCATTTTCTCGATTACACACAACTTTAGAACTTTTCAAAACTGTATACACTAAACGACAGGGTAAAAATCATTTAAAATCTCCGCATCAGCACCAAATAAAACGGTCGTAATCATCTCAAGATTAAGTGAAATAAACACTGTGTCTACCCACTTATTTGTTTTGCAAACATCATTCAGTACAACAGGACGCGAAAAAACCTATTAAGAGTTGGCAACAACTGTTTTCAGGTTTATCAGCAACACTCTCTTCCCACTTGTTTACCACTGCGCAGTTGACACGAACCAAATAAGCATGTATAGCGTTTTCAGAAACAATCGTTTTGAAGTCGAATCAACACTGTCTACTCTTGTCTTTTAGCACATAGGCCACACAAACATGTAAAGAAAAGCTTCGATCACTTGGTAATCAAAGTTTTTAGGTCAAATCAACAGCACTTACTGTTCACTTGTTTTACATTCTGAAATTTTTGAAAAGAAGCGAATTTATGCTCTGAATGGTGCGCAACAGCCACTCAAAAATTATCACGGCGTTGACTTGAAATTCATGTAATGAAGCTTTATTGCATAATATCAAGTTTTTAGAAACAATCGTTTTCAAGTCAAATCAACACCCTCTCCTGTTGCCTTCTATCAAATAGCTCACACAAACATGTGAAGAAAGGCTTCGATAGCTTGGCTATCACTTCTTGACGGAAAGAATATTACTATAAGAAGTTTAGGCGTAACAAGAGCTGTACTTCATGTGTTTAAGTTGAAGCTACATATGACTCAATGAATTGTTTAATGATCATGTATACTGCAGTTAAAATATTAATACAGTTTGACGTTAAGACTGACTACTCTTTTTGTACACATTCGTAGTGTTGTTAAACTTGAGGCATTTTGAGTCCAGCCCTTTTCTTTAGAGAATCTGCTGTTCTTCCGTCTTGAAAATCGAAATCATGGTCTCTCAAAATAGCAGTCCACTGTCCAAACCCGTGTTTAGTTATCCCTTTCTTTAAAAACTCGTCCTCTTCTGTCGTGAATTTCAAAACATGACGAATGTTGCTCTGAGAGCGCAAGATTCGTTTAGACAGTGCCTCCTTTTTGGGGGAGGAACTGATATTTTGCACTCTTTCAACTGAAGGCCCGGCCTCGCACGTCGAATCTCCGAGTCTTGCGTGGACGGCCTCGTCCACTTCTGAACCCTTGGCACCTTGAAGTTTTTTTAGGCACTCGTGACCCTTCAAAGCAACTTCACGGGATCGTTGCTTTTGATAGTGTACTTTAGCAACAGCAGAGCTGTGTTTTTGGTCTTCTGACAAAACCCTTTGCTCCTCACTAGTGAGCTGATTGAGGCTCTGCGTTTCAACAATTTGGCGATAACGCGTGGGATGAATGTATTTTCCAACTGCATCAAACACCAGTTTGCTCATGATCTCGCCCAATTTACCATGCTGGTCGCCATTTCTGTTGACGAGAACGAAATCGCACTGGGGTTTCAGCAAAGGTCTTACGTACGAGATGTAACCATTGAGCACTTGCATGTTTGCATCGGTGAGAATCAAGGAATCAAATCCATACTTTCCAGCAGTCGTGAACGTTTTCTGATCAATAAATCCGCCCTTTTTCCTTAGCTGTAGCAATCATATCAACCGCCAAATATTGATAAGTCATGGGACGTGACCCCTTCACTTTGATGAACAGAAACATGGCTACAAACCTCGTGGCAAATGTCAGGTCTGAGGGGCTCACTTGAGCTGGACTCGATTTGCAAATCTTCACGGTATTTTCGTAGCGCGGCAGATGGAATTGCACGACCTCCAACAGCTCTTCCATTGTTGCCCAGTGGCCTCTTGCTTCCAGTGTCTCAATGTCTAAATCTTGTGTCCACTGCAGTCGCATCATCTTTGCGACTGTCTTTCGTGCTCTTTTGAGGTACAACTCTGTTGCAGAGAACTTTTGGAAGACTGCCTCTGACGCGCCATGAAGTTTCCTGAAGTCGATCATTTCAGAAATAGCATCTATGTAGCCCAGACGCCCACCATGGCCGAGCTTGCATTCGTCTTGTAAGTAGTCGACAAACTTGAACAATAAGTCCACCACGTCAAAAGTCAACTCTTCCTCGTCTTCACAACAAAATCTAAGAAACTTAAAGCATCTTGTAACTATTTGTGGAGCTGCACGATCTTTCTTGTAACCGCCACCACTTCCAGTCAGCCATTTCGTAAATACTTCGGCAATGTCGCACGATAATGTAAAGGAGGGAAGTAACTTTACGGCATGCTTTGTGGTCTCACTTGTTTGATCTTGAATTGTGCTCTCTATTGAAACATTGCTTGCTACCTTAAGCGAATCTGTGATTTCCTTCGAATTGGGGTTTTCGTCAAAGTAAAAGAACCAACTGTGCTTGGTGTAAACTCATGTTTTCTGCAGCCCCTCTGACTCTGAAACCAATCATGGTCACACTCTTGTACTGGGCAGTGATACAAACTGTCAGTTTCATCCTTTTCCAAGTGAAGGCGTTTCGGTTTTGGTGACGCTCCATCGATATCCGACCAACTGACTTTGCACTTCTTGCTCATTTTGCCGTTTTAAGAACATTTGGCCAACAGGAACCGATGACGAATAATGGAACTGCATATATGTTTGTATTTGCCAAAGCATGCCCTTACTTGCCCGCCCTCATTACTATTGTACAAAATTCATGACAGTTAGATGCAATCAAACTTGCCCAAGCAGGACTGTGCGTGCCCTATTGTTTGCTTCAAATAGAAATGCGAAACAAAATGGTCCGATGTGTGTTCCCCAATAACTAGATTTTGAACCATACGTTTCATTCACAGATAGGAACTCGGAACAAAACAGTCCTAAATGACCAATATGGGAACCATGTGTTCTATTTACGGATAGGAACTCGGAACAAAACAGTCCTAAATGACCAATATGGGAACGATGTGTTCCATTCACAGATAGGAACTCGGAACAAAACAGTCCTGAATGACCAATTTGGGAACAATGTGGTCCATTTACGGATAGGAACTTGGAACAAAACAGTCCTGAATGACCAATTTGGGAACAATGTGGTCCATTTACAAATAGGAACTAGGAACAAAACAGTCCTAAATGACCAATTTGGGAACACTGTGTTCCATTTACAGATAGGAACTCGGAACAAAACAGTCCTAAATGACCAATATGGGAACAATGTGTTCCATTTACGCATAGGAACTCGGAACAAAACAGTCCCAAATGACCAATTTGGGAACAATGTGTCCCATTTACAGATAGGAACTCGGAACAAAATAGTCCTAAATGACCAATTTGGGAACATTGTGTTCCATTTACAGATAGGAACTCGAAACAAAACAATCCTAAACAGTCCTAAATGACAAATATGGGAACCATGTGTTCCATTTACAGATAGGAACTCGGAACAAAACAGTCCTAAATGACAAATATGGGAACCATGTGTTCCATTTACGGATAGGAACTCGGAACAAAACAGTCCTAAATGACCAATTTGGGAACAATGTGTTCCATTTACAGATAGGAACTAGGACCAAAATAGTCCTAAATTACCAATTTGGGAACAATGTGTTCCATTTACAGATAGGAACTCGGAACAAAACGGTCCTAAATGACCAATATGGGAACAATGTGTTCCATTTGCAGATAGGAACTCGGAACAAAACAGTTTTAAATGACCAATTTGGGAACAATGTGTTCTTTTACAGATAGGAACTCGGAACAAAATAGTCCTAAATGACCAACTTGGGAACCATGTGTTCCATTTACAGATACGAACTAGGAGCAAAACAGTCCTAAATGACCAATTTGGGAACCATGTGTTCCATTTACAGATAGGAACTCGGAACAAAACAGTCCTAAATGACCAATTTAGGAACAATGTGTTCCATTTACGGATAGGAACTCGGAACAAAACAGTCCTTGATGACCAATTTGGGAACAAGTGTTCCATTTACAGATAGGAACTCGGAACAAAATAGTCCTAAATGACCAATTTGGGAACAATGTGTTCCATTCACAGATAGGAACTCGGAACAAAACAGTCCTTAATGACCAATTTGGGAACCATGTGTTCCATTCACAGATAGGAACTCGGAACAAAACAGTCCTAAATGACCAATTTGGGAACAATGTGGTCCATTTACAGTTGGGAACTCGGAACTAAATGTTCTTCTTTTACACTAGAGTGAACGTTTTGTTCCTACCTTGCGAAAAATCTGGTCCTCTTGTGGTCAATAGGAACACAAAAACGAGGAACAGTCGATACTAGAGGAACGTTCCCTTTGGAATATAGGAACAGCCAACGAAACTTAAAATCAGTGAGAAAACTAGGACAAGACTAAAGGAGAAACTCCAAAAAGCGTAAGTCAAGCGCTTAGAAGAAATGGAAACCATCATTAAAATTTGGTGAAGTTTGTTCCGCTCAAAGGCAACAAAACGCGCAATAATAAAATTTTGGGAAACGTATATGATCCATGGCGCCCGTTACGTCACAAAGTCGGGGAAGATATCAAAGAGACCTACCTGTAAGAAGTCCAACAGCTCCTGGATAAGGAAAAATCCCAAGAGTATGCTGAAAATACCGCTTTCAATATTCTATTACCTGTAAGTAGGAGAAGGCTACAAAGGACTTATTTAGAGCGTCTAAAATGGACTCACCATATCAAACACAATGCAATACACCGCAAAGTCATGAAGACTCTTCGACGTTTTATTGAGGAAGATGACATGGATTTTGACGAAGCGGCCGAGTCGGCAGTGGCAAAGCGGAAATTCCTGTTAAACAGACTAATGCGAAAGAAGTTACTCCCTGAGAATAATGACGAAGATGAAGGAAACCTGAGTTAGCCATGTGACTCTTATAAGAGTGTGTTTCTAGAGTTTTAGTCACTATTCGTAAGACGCCACACAAGATGAGTTGCTACAATCAACTGCCGGAAAATGACCAGAAGGTTGTATGTAAAAAGGCCTACCACAAAAACATATTATGCAAAGAACAGAAAGCGAATCCTGGCCCGACAAAAAAGATATCGTGCAGAGAACGTCGAGATTCTCAAGACCCGTCGAAAAAGATGGTATGAAAACAACAGGGAAAGGCTCGCCAGCAGCCAGAGAGCCTATTGTCAACAAAACAAGGAACACATCACAAATTACCGCAGACAATACTGTAAAAACAACAGGGAACGGCTCAACGAATATTGGAGAAGTTATTATGCCAAGAATAAGGAACGGATCAGGCAAAGACTTCGTGACCAAAAGCAAAGAAAAATAGGCCAGAATATCGTGCGTTTTCGGGCCTGGGACAAAGATTCTGAGAAACTGGAAACGAGTCTAGTTCCCAGCGATACACTTTGTGGAGCACCGACAGCCAAGGCTTAAAGTTGTAATCAATTCTCTCTTTGGTTTTCATGCTCTTGTTATTCAATAAACGTCATAAATTATGCATCAGACTCTTTGTTTTGTTTATAACAATGTCATGACATAGGTATACCCCCATCCCCCGTGTTCACAATAGTTCTTAACCATGTGATATTGCATACCCCCTATCCCCCATCTTCTCATTGGATACACGTTTTTATATACAAGTCTTTCACACTTGAGCAAAATCATTTTACATGTGACGAAGTTGGACCCACTTTTTCGCATTGCATATCTATTTGCAAGACAAGAGTTGGTTGGGGCGACCCGGTGGATTCATTTATCCATGAACAGTGATTAAACCTTGTTCAAGATGCTAAGAAGGTGGGAGTGGTACAACTGAAGAGACACTTCCATGGTTGGTCAACAGCAGATTTACAACAGTAGATTTACAAAGTGCTCAACTCCATGGGTTTGCGGATGCACGTGAGAAGGCCTATGGAGCAGTTGTGTATTTGCGCATTGAAACAACCACTGGAACTGTCTTCATCCAGCTTGTGTCCTCAAACACCAGAGTTGCCCCAATGAGTGGAGAAACCATACCTCGACTGGAGTTAAGAGGCGCTCTCATTCTGGCCCGATTAGTCATTACAGTGTTGGCAGCATTTGACAGAACATTGAAAGTTGATTCTATACGTTTCTGGTTAGATTCTGAAATTGGTCTGTGTGGATCTGAGGTGTAAGTAGAGAATTCAAGCAATTCATTCAAACAGAGTGATTGAGATCCGTCTATGTACAAAGCCAGCTCAGTGGAATTATTGCCCCACGGAATCCAATCCAGCTGACATCTGTTCGCGTGGGTCAATGACTTCGAAATTGATCATCAATCAGTTGTGGTGGAGTGGCCCTGAGTTTCTCAGAGGTGAGAGTTGGCAGTGGCCAAGTCTTAAAATGAACTCTGTTGAAGTGACAAGTAATTATTCAGATCCTCGCAGAGACCTGAAGAAGGGAAACATTAACAAGAGCAAGAAACAGGATAGCAGTTCAGTTCTTGTGAACATTGCCTCTGGAGAGGCGACATCGGAAAAGCGGCTAAATCTTGATTGCATCATCCCGTTAGAAAAGTTCAGTAGTCTTCAAAGACTGATGCGAGTCACCGCATATGGTTTGCGATTTGTTTCTAATCTTAAGCAAAATAAAGTGAAGAAGAAATTAATTGATGGAGAAGTAACGCAAGAAGAGATGGATCAAGCAAGAGAACGTTGGATCAAGGAGGTGCAGAGATCTGTTTACAACGACAAGAACTTTGACCAGGTCAAGATCTCGTTATCACTGTTTACGGGTTACAAGGGAATCTTGAGGTGTGGTGGTTGTCTTAAAAATGCCCAAATTCCATATGATGCTCGTTTTCTGATTTTCCTTCCAAGATTTTCACGATTTACCTACCTGGTTATCAATGACTGACACTTCGAGGGATACAAGATAATTTGGTTTTATCAACTGAGTTGATAATGTGAATTGGCCACCGTAAAGAGATTCGGAAGCTGACGTTTCTAGCGCTAGTCCTTCGTCGGAGCGAATCCATTCGCAGCACCACAGGTTCTTTAGAAACTTACCCCCTTTACTCGGTGTGAGGGATACACTCATAGAGCTAAGATCAAGATTCTGGGTGACGAAAGGCGGGCAAACCGTGAAAACTGCGAGCGGAAACTGTTCTGTTTACAAGAAGCTGCAGAGGAGAAGCTATGCGGTTCCCCCTCCCCTCCTCTTCCCAAATTTCGGTTAAGTGATGAGTTTGCATTTACACATTTTGGAGTGGACTTCGCTGGGCGCATGTATGTCAAGGATGTATTTGCAAAGAAGGGAGATATGAACAAGGTGCACATAGCTTTGTTCACTTGCGCTGCAACCCGAGCTGTTCATCTGGAACTTGTTTCAAATCTAAGTGCAGAGAGTTTTATCAGAGCCCTTGCTCGCTTTAAGGGAAGAAGAGGAATTCCAGTCTTGATTGTCAGTGACAATGGGAAAACGTTTAAGGATTCAAGAGTGCAGGCCCAGTGTCAGCGTGATGGCACACAGTGGAAGTTCAACGTTGAAGCAAACCCTTGGTGGGGTGGGTTTCTTGAACGACTGGTAAAATCGGTCAAGTTGAGTTTGAAGACGTGTATACGAAATGCTCGGTTAAACTATGATGAGCTATCTTACTGTCCTTGTAGAAGTCGAAGCGGCCTTGAACTCGCGACCCTTGACACATGTCTTCGATGAAATGGAGGAACCATTAACTCCTTCACACCTGATTGTGGGCCGCAGAATTTTGTCAGTACTATCAAAGAGCTCGACGGATAAAGTTGGCCAAACCGAGGAAACACTAACAAGAAGAGCAAAGTTCTTACAGCGAATTCTGGATAACTTCTGGAACCGAGGCCGGTCTGATTATCTCACACAACTTAGAGAATACCATCGCTATTCCAAGAGAGCAAACTCCCTCCGTAAAGTGAAAGTGGGAGATATTGTGTGTCTACATGACAATAAGATCCCGAGACAGCTGTGGCGCCTTGGAAAGGTCGAACGATTACTTCCAGGACGAGATGGTCAAGTTCGAAGTGCAGTAGTAAGAGTTAAGTCTGGTAACTCACCAACTGCAGAATGGAGACGCCCATTGCAGGGGCTCTATCCTTTGGAAGTGAAGTTGGACACTGAAGCTGCCAATCCTTTGCCCCGAGCGGCAAATGTTCCTGTTAGAGTAGTGAGGGACGAGGATGTCCCAGTTGTTGTCGTGAATTCTGATTAAGATAGATTTATTAAGTTAACTCTATCGTGTTATGATTTTTATTGGTAAGATTTTTGAACTTTCAACTCTGAATTTTGATTGATGATATCAATCAACGCTGGGGAGTGTGTTGAAAACAGGACCGAGAATGTCACGTGGATTTTCTACCCCCCACGAATTGAACTTTGGACCCTTGATGAAAAAACTCTAGAAAACAAATGAAACGGAATACGTAAAAGTTGTCTTGTATATTGTTATTCTGGAATACAGTCTTTATTCGAAGCTGTCCTGTTGTAGACGTTTTATACATACCTAATTGCAATAAGGTTGTCATTGAAAAAAGAAAAACACAAAAAGCCAAATAGGAATTAACTAGCCTTGTGATTTACATTTGCGTATTTTAATAATTTAACAATAACAAGAGATAATTCTGTAAGATTCCGCACAAGAAACACCGATGTATGTAACGAAAGGGTTCAAAACTATCATGACTTTAGTCGAATCGCCGCGTATAGCCAGAGTTTCTGAAACAAGTTCCGCAGTTTTCTCGTGAAATTTTTGCTAAAGTATGCAGGATAAGCGCAATGGAAGGCAAGGCCTTTTTCCCTCTGTTAGATTAAAATCCGGGCTGTAGGATGGAAAGTATCTGCACTTCAACACCATGATGAACGGCTTGGCTTATCTATTCAGCATTAAAGTAAAAGGCGCGTCGTGTTCGTAGAATTTACCAGATTTACCCCAGGTTACAATTAGCGAAAAGATAATGGAGCCATTATTTCTTTAGTAGTTATCCGAGGTACGGTTGTAATTCGAATACGTTTGAAATTTGCTAGATGAATCGAGCGAGGAAGCACACATTTATTGGTTGGCAAGAAAAGAAACAGAAAATCAAAATGGTGAGAGTGCTCTGGATATCTGATTTTCAGGTTAACCATAGGAAAAAAGATGGTTGAATATATATGGTTGATAGATGGTTGAATATATGTGGCTCTGTCTCTAGTGTCAAGGCAGAACATTAGAAAACAACTCGTCAACCAATTAGAGCGTCTATAATCAAGTGTGAGGGGAGAATTTGCCAATATTCGTAACCAAAAAAAGCCAACAGTTAGCAGTTAAGTGAACGTCCAATAACTGACTATCTGTGTTATCTTGCAACGCCTGGTAGTGAGAACTACCTGAAGTTGTAAGTAGTTAACATTGACGAGCAGAATAACTGACTTGCCTTTGATGGAATAGCCTAGAACAACAATGAGCTAACTGGCAGTCAATACCACTTAGGATTACTAAACGAAATATTAGATAATTTGTTTACAGAGTCTAGCATATATAGAGGTGTTTTGTAAATTGTTCTTTAGTTACGCTTCCGGCGGTGGGACGCCGGATACCACTATCCCGCATTGGGTTACGTTCTTCCTTTATTCGGGTTATGTTATTGGATGAAACTCTACTGTTGAGCCCTACTTCGAGCCTTTGTATCTGTTGAGCCCTACTTCGAGCCAAGTATCTGTGTATTCTCTCTCGTCCCATAGCATTGTTTTGCTGTAATAGATCCCGAAGCCTCTAGGAGTCTGATAAACTCCGTCGCTGCTAGCGTGTTTCCCTCTGAT
>CM042751.1:18615497-18631947 GCA_022496165.2 Catalaphyllia jardinei | reverse complement strand
GCAGGCGTCGGTGCAGAAACGAACAGTCGTATCGATCCAAGGAAAGGAACGTAAAATAGAGACTCCATTGTAAACGGCTAGAAACTCGTTCCACCAGCGCAGATCGGCTAGTAGAGCGGAGCTGGGTGTGAAGCGGGAAGATTTGTGAGGTAGTCGACGGAGTTCAGAAAGCATCCGCTGCATGAAGATTTTCCCGGGACTGATACAGGCGCAGATGTAGGAAAGTTTGCCGATGAGTGACTGTAAATCAGATTTTGTGGTGCGTGGGGAACTAAGCCAATGACTAATGAGGGCGGAGGCGCGTGATAGCTTGTCTTCAGGAACTTCCAGAGTCATAGTTGCAGTGTCGTAGATAAGGCCGAGGAAAACCATCCTAGTTGAAGGAGGGCAATCTTTCTCCGTTGATGATACCAAACCCAAGCTGTTGAAAAGGGTGTCGAGATCTTGGAAGGCTTGAAGAGCGTCGTCGTGAGAGGACTCTACCCCACCAAAGTCATCGATGTAATTTACGCACTGGTGATGATAACCGGAATGGAAAATGTGCGCAATCGCATTGGTAGTACGTTGGCAAGCGAGGGTGGCTGAACGCAGGCCGAAGGGAAGAACCAGATCAAAGTATAGAAGATCATTCCAGTGGTAACCGAGTAAATTGTAGTCCCTAGGATCAACTGGGATTTGACGATATGCGCGCTTCAATCCTTCTTTAAAAGAAAACATCCTAGGCCTTTGGCGATGATGAGATCGGCGAAGTCGGCGGAGCGAGGAAGAGAGAGATGAAAAGGTTCGTCCAGAAAGGAGTCTTTGGGGATGCCATCGTTAACGGAGGCACCGTGGGGAAAACTCAAATCCAAAACGACGCGACGCTTACAGTCATCCTTGGGGACAGTTTGCAGTGGTGAGGTTTGGAGCGGCGTCGGGAAAGGGTTGTGGAGAAATGGTCCAGCGGTAGCCCTATGTGAAATTTCAGTTGCGATGAAGGAGTTAATAGCATCTGGAAAACGGACTGCGGAGGAGTGGTTAGACTTGGAAGGTGTGGGAACGGAACTTGAGCGGTAGTTGATGGGCCAACCAAATGCGAGAAAGTCGGCCACCACAGAATCGGAGTAATTGTCGAGAGCGGATTTCCACGAAGGAATATTCAATTTCGAAGGAACGGGGACACGAGCGCCGAAGGCGTTGGGGTATGACGACTTGGAGCAGAGGATATGGCGAACAACAGCAGCATACGAACGGGCACTGGAGAGTGAAAGCTGACCAGGCGGCGAAACGGAAACGGACGAGACATCGGACGAAGGTAACGGAGGAAGAGGTGAGTTCAGAGATAATGGAGTCGGTTCGCGAGAGTTCGGAGAGATGACTAGTCAATCAGACGTAGGTAGTGGAGAACGGTTTGAAGAAGGCGGTGGTCGAGTAGATGCAATGGTATGGTCAGAGAGTTTGCAATAAGCGCAGATGTGTTCCACTCCCGGCTGGTGACTGGTGTTGTGACAAGAGCCAGTGCGATTCCATTCGCGGCAATATAAGCGTAAGCGGTTGCTGGGACCTGGGACTGTGGCATTATTCGCGGTCGGTGTTGTGTTCGGAAGTCTCTGAGATTCTGTGATGTTGAAACGCTCAATCTCGCTGAAGTCATCGCCCCAGTTGGCGAGACCGGCCTCGATGCGATCTAATACGGCGGCATGAAAGGAAAGAACGGCAGGCCAATTATACTTTGAAGCGAGTCGCATTAAAGACATGAGATGTCGGGTCATGACGGCTTGTTCCTCGGGTGGTTCGGAATTAACAATGTCTAAATAACCGTAAACGAATTCAGAAGTTGTGAGATCTTTGAAGTTTTTCCTGGCAAGACCGAATGGGACATGCAAATGAGGCCATTCTTGCGGATTAGTGATGCGTGTGTTGTGGTCAAGTTGACCTTGAGACTTACCGGCATTGTGTCCGGAACGCACGGTGTCGAGCGAAGGAATCGCCGCCGGTTTAACACTGCCAGGAGACGATAGCGATCGAGCCTTTGCTTGAGCTTCCAGTTCCAAGACCTGGATTTCCAGACGCTGTTTCTCAATTTGAAGTTTGATTAGCTCCAAATCTTGGGAATTTCCCGGCATGGAAACCGGTGAGACACGTGGTGGAGTGAGGTCGTCTTGAAGCGAAGTTCTTGCACTTGGAGCGCTGTGAGGCGGCCGACTTAGTGAAGGCAGGTCGTAAACAAAACCCGTCGGTAAGGTAGGAGCCTTGACTTTGCGTCTACCGGCGGCAGAAGCCATACAGAAAGGTAAAACAGGAGACGAAGTAAACAAACGACCCCAACGAAACAAACGAGCGAAACAAAACGATCATATTACACTGACGCGTCAGTCAATGACAAGTTGGCCAACGCGTGGAGTCCTGGGGCTAATTAAGTTATTCCCTAGGAATATTAACCATGTGTGTAGGTGTATGTGCTTTATTGTCTCGACCCCTTGTCACGCCTCGCCATCGATTCGTCATGATGCATGAGGTTGATACATACAAGGACAGATTTTAAGTTACACACCACAATTTGACACGACTTTAAGAAATCAAGGTTATAATGTAAGACTTTGAACGCGCAGATAGATCAATGACTACGTAAAATATGTCACTGTCAACCGAATGTGCCGCAGCATTACTATCTTTTAGATACCCTAGTTGAATAGAGTTATGGGTAAATTACCCGAGCATGATCGAACAACTAACGAGCAAAGCGAAGTGAATACGAAAAGTCCCGATTTTTGAAATGGCCGCCATGTTATGACGTCTCATGGCTATCAAAACTGATAACGATCCTGGACTGATTACTAGGAACCTGCAACTCCCATAATAAGCCAATGCAACGGCATTTTCAAAGACTAGTCTATTTTTAGATACTTTTTCCGTGAAATAGGCCAGTTCCAGTCTAGATGAGCACGCTTCGATAAGGATAAAACAATACGGCCTCACGTGAACATGCCGACATTATGATGACATGTCAACATTAGTAGTCCGTGCTTGTAATTGCAATTGGGTCCCCGTCTACATGCATTGCGCTTTAAAATGGCGGAAGAAAAGGTGTCTAAATTTAGGTTCTTTTTGTCACGAATGGTGTCCATTCATGTTCTAAGATCAGAAACACCAGAATGGCCCAAAACACTCTAAAATAATTTCACCCTAACAACGCATGACTAACCGAAAACAAATGAATAAACTACAAAGAAAGGTTACTATATTGCCCCAGCTGGGTGAAACTTGCCAAGCCATATCCAGCTTTAATATTTCTTCGATTGCATGCAGCTCTCGTCTTGAGTATAGTGATCGCTTTATATCCAGATTCGTTAATTGATTAGCAAAAAGAACGCAACTCTTATCTAAGAGGAAACTGGTGCCTGTCTTTTACGAGTGAAAATCACCGCGTGGATAAAACTTAAAAAAAAGAAAAAATTGAGTGTGAAACTTTCGATCTTCAATGGGCTGAAAAACGGTCGCCATATTGGGTCACACGAGCTTTGTTTCACATTTGGTAAAATTATGTTATGAAACTGAAGTGTGGCACAAAATTTATGAATTGATCACATGACTTCTGTAGCACTAGAGGGGGTGCACTCACGTGACAAGCGGCCAGATTTTTTAATCAAACAAAAGGAAGTTCGGCATTACAAAAGAGTTCAATTCCCTCAGGATTGATTTGAGACACCAACATGGCCGACTTTTCATTGTTAGGAAAGCTACTTTGCTTTGCTTTCCTTTATTTCACGTCCCATATGTTTCATTTATACAGTCAAGAAACCATTAATTTTCCCTACTATTAAAATTGATTGAAATACACAGTATTTGAAAAGAAATATATACCTCGGAGCTCCCGATAACCTAGCCTGCGTAGCAGGCGTTTCCAAAACCTTACCCGAAGGAAATGAAACTGGGAGGGAGTGCGAAAAATAAGGAGCAGAGGGGAGGGGTGAGGCGAGCGAAGGAAACGCCTGCAATCAATCCCAGACATTTTACCGAACGCCCCCAAACATGCCGCGCTCCCTTGGGGCGCCAACTGTCACATGAGAACCAATGATAATTTCTTCCAAACTTCCATTTGACAAGTGCCCAGCATGGGCTTGATAGAGTCCGCTAAAAGCGAATAGTACGCGTAAATAGTCTTCCTTTTAATTGTCGCGTCTGTCATTGTTCATTTATAAAAAAAATGTAACATTGAGATACACAAGCTCGATCAAATCAATGGAAGAGACCGACGTCTCTCTACAAATATATAGCTTTCTCGAAGTAACGGCGGTCCACTATGACGAAAAACCGGACAAAGATGGGCAAAATTGTGATATCCGTGATATCGTGATAACAAGGATCGCACTGTGCTTGACAGTTCCACTGAATCAACAAGCCGGCAGCCCAATAGACTGCACGATACATGTTCCCAAAATACGTCAAACTTTTTCCCTCGAAAGTCAATGACTCAGTGTACTCAGAGACTTTAAAACATATCTTTAAAACTTATCTGCGAAGCGACATGCAAATAATAGCGGTAACCATATACTCTCCCACGGGTATTTGATAAATGGATTATTGAGTTTACCGTTTTGCGGAAGGTCTTTCGACGTCTCCTAAATAGAAAATTCGAAGACCCCCTCGAACGCTTTTTCAGATTCGGCCATTTGTTGTGTTCCGCGATGTCGGATTATGCATGAAAGACAAATTTGTATAAGTAATCGTACGGTTTTTCTCGTTCAATTTGCAATTAATTTGCACGAGTGAGTTTTTCAAAAAGCTGAATTTCAGCTTTTTGAGAAACTCACAAGTGCAAATTAATTTCAAATTGAACGAGAAAAACCGTATGATTACTTCTTAATAATGCTCAATGCTTGCTTAAAGTGCGCCTAACGCCAAACATTTTTTTCGCTAAAATAATAGGGCTTATTTTGAGGAGTAATTTGGCGCAAAATTTGTTTGATTTGGTTAAATCCTCGAATTTTTATGCCCCGCGAAAACCGAGTTTCCAATGGTTCGCGACCGCGCATGGGGAATCTGGGGAGAGTTAAAGCTGTGACGTCAAATCGAGAACGAACGCTTCGGCTGTCCCAGTCAGGTCTTCTATTTTGCGTGAGTGTAGGAGCCATTTTGCCGCACAAGTTTTTCGCTGGGTCTCCACAGTCAACAGATTTTTGTTCTTAGTAACAATGTCTTCCCACTTCGTCGGATCAAAATGATTTTGACTTAGAAGACTCTGAAATTTATTATATCGCTGAAGACGTGAAGTAGGACTTCACTCGATGACTACCAAGCTGATTTATTTACTAGTCTTTTTCTGAGCACCCACCCGCCCAGCCTCTGCCCAACTAAGAAAAGACAACCAAATACAAGTGGGTGGATGCTAGCAAAGAATTCGAGCCCTGAAGGACAGACTCGAAGGCAAAGATATGTATATTTCAAAGTAATAAGATATAAATATTTGTCGCGCGTGACGCGTGTTTACTATTTTCGCACCTTCTTTTAACTCGCATAATATACCTTTGAAAATAACAGTCAAGTCCATTCACTTTCTTAGAATTATTTAAACTAATGCGTTCTTGATGTAGATCAAGTGATTATCTCTTGACACAGTGTTTGTATTATTTACGTGCAAAAGTCTGGAAATAATTGTAGCGTCGCTTCCCTTCAAACATGAGCGAATGTTATTGCTGTAGTGAGTTAGGTAGAAGAGTAATCTTGTTCTTGAAGATTTTGGATGTTCAGGGGTTCTGTACATACCAATGCTCAGTATTTCCTTGCTTGAATGTCTCCCTGCATCGCCACATTTGCGAAACGATGAATCTTAAGCTTCCAAACCAGTGTGTTTGTTCACAACATGACTTCGCCGGAAAGGAATTGAGTTCTGCCAAAATTACACTCCCAGATTTCTCTTTCACTGAAATAAGAATTGACCAAGGAAGGAAACTTAAACATATCATTGCAGAGAACATTTGCTCAGAAAAAATTCGCTCACTATTCTCCTACCTTCTGTCTCTATCGGCTGCGCTGACTGACTGCTGTTTCTCAGATTAGATACAACAACGGATGCATGAATCGATAGAAAAGCGGTTTTTACCAAATTGGTCTTGCTTACGCCATGGAGTCAACAAAATCCCCTCCTTTTCCTACAAATCCGGGCGTCGAACGAAATCGTCTGGTTTGAAATGCATAGAACAGATCAACGAACTCCTAGACGGCTCTAGCTATTAAATGCTTTGCACGTTTCGCTTTCACGAAATCGACCCATCGCTTTCTACGTTTCTTCCCTTCAAGCCGATCACCTTTTAGTAAAATCAGTATGTCATGACGCGTAATAGCTCCTGTAAGTTTGTTAAGTTGCTACATCCCTTTACAATGCACCCTAGCTGGCAATTTTTCGAACTACTTTCTCAGCCTTCCCCACAGAAACAAGTAAATATAGAATCATACAGAATCATCGTGTTCTCGATATGACGTCACATCCGGCCTTTGACCCATGCTCCGTTAAACTCGGTCGCGAACCAAAATGGCGGCATTTTGACGTAGTTTGACGGGGCATAAAAATTCGAGGATTTAACCAAATCAAAAAATGTTTGCGCCAAATTACTCAACAAAATAAGCTTTATTGTTTTAGCGAAAAAAAAATTGTGGTGTTAAGTGCACTTTAATCCTCTTCGCTTCGACCGGAGCATAGAGCTTCCACCACAACCTTCCATCGGACCCGATTTTTTGCAGTCCGTTTCACTTCCCCCCAAGCCATCCTTAACTCCTCATATTCCTGCTGGATTGTCCTTCTCCAAGACTTCTTCGGTCTGCTCCTCCGCCTGACCCCTTGAGGGTTGCACTCAAGGGACAGGCGGGTGATGCTGGTGGCAGGCTTCCTCAAAGTGTGGCCGATCCATCGCCATTTTCTTCTCCGAATGGTAACTTCTATCCTCTCTTGCTTTGTTCGCTGCCACAGCTCCTCATTCGAAATCTTTTTGGGCCACCACACTCCCAAGATATATCGGAGTCTGCGATTGATAAAAGTCTGAAGTTGGGTGATGATCTTTTTTGTCAATCTCCAAGTCTCAGATCCGTATAGGAGGCGGACTTCACGTTGGAATTGAAACTCCTTATCTTAGTCCACAGTGGCATGAAATTTGAACTCCAAAAGGGTAAATTGTGTAAATTGGACCCCAGTCTTGTTTCCTCAAAAAGCTTGTCGAGATACCCAGTCTAGTGCCATAAGGAAGAAAAGGGGGCTAATCAAGCTCCCTAGCGAACCCCAGTGTTCATGCCGAAGGGCCCTGTCATTTCGCCTTCATGTAAAACTCTTGCTTGGAAACCATCGTAGAAGACCCGGATCATCCTCACGATTTCCTCAGGGACCCCATAGTGCCGCAAGATCTTCCAGAGTACTTCTCGATCTATGGAATCGAAAACCATATATAGCCAAGTGTTCCACTCCAGGGTCTGCTCTACTATGATCCTCAATATAGCTATCTGGTCGCAGCATGGTCTCTCTTTACGAAATCCTGCTTGTTCATCCCGGAGTCTGCCATCAAGAGCATCCTTCATCCTCTCTAAAATGATCTTACAAAGAACCTTGCTGGCAACTGTCAGGAGCATAATACCTCTCGAGTTCTTACACAGGCACACATCTCCTTTCTTGGGAAGTTTAACCAGTAGGCCCACCTTCCAGTCTTGAGGGATGTCCTCCTCATTCCAGATCTTATTCAAAAGTGCATGGAGGAACTTGGTGGAAACCATTCCTCCTTCCTTCCAGGCTTCTGGGGGGATGTTATCACAACCACAAGCCTTTCCATTCTTCAAGGATTTCAAGAATCTCTTGACCTCTGCCATGGTGATTGGTCCTGTTTGAATATCTAGCAGCGGCCCTTCTGTTAGGTCGGGTGGGTTCTCTGGGGCCGGCCTGTTCAGGACTTCCTGGAAGTGTTCTTTCCATCGGTTTAGCTGGTCCTCTGCCCTGGTCAAGACCGCCCCGTTCTTGTCCTTAACAGGCTTGCTCTGGACCGGCTTGCTCTGGACTCTCTTTGTTCTGCAGCTTCCTCTGCTTCGCGAGCAATTTCATCAATTCTCCGTCTCTTATCCCTGATCTTACTCCACTCTTGCTCGATATCAAGCTCCGGCTCTTCCTCATCCACCGGTACGATGTGCAGAGCATCATATCTGTTGGTCAGTGCAATGACAAACTCCTTCCTTACAGTTTGGTCTTTAAACCTGTATGTGCAGTATTTCTTCCTGAGGAACTCGGCTTCTTCAGGGCTAACAGTTTCATCTTGATCACAGCCACAACAAGGTGGTGATCTGATCCTGCATCAGCACTCCGCACCACCCTGGTGTCCTGTAGTGAACTCCTCCATGTTTTGTTGATAGCCAAGTGGTCGATCTGGTTCTCAATGATCCCGTCAGGGGATCTCCATGTAAGCTTATGGAATGTCTTGTGCGGGAAGAGCGTTCCCCCGATAACAAGCCCATTTGACACGCAAAAGTCACAAAACATTTCACCGTTCTCATTGATGACTCCGTCACCGTGAGTCCCCATGGATGCCTCCCAGTTCCTGTTGTCTGAGCCCACCTTTGCGTTCAGATCACCAATGACCATAGTGAGGTCTCTTGCCTTCCTCTTGTTGTAGGCGGACTGAACCTGGTGGTAAAAGTCCTCCTTCACTCCCTCTTCAGCATCGTTCGTCGGTGCATAGACTTGGATGATTGTGTTGTTCTGACTCTTAGACTCAAACCTAGCAAAGATAATCCGCTCAGCGATTGGTCTAGCTGTAGTGTTGTTTCTGTAACCATCTTCATCCACTCGACGGGCGGTTAGCCTGGGGAGCTTCACGTGCGCCTATTAGCCTCAGAAATCGTTGGAGTGTCTCCACCCAACTTTCGACCTGAGTTCACCCCTACACCACAACGAGGCACCTCCGAGGAGATGGGGACTGTGAGATCCGTGGCCGCTCTAACTTCCGTAGGGGCTTATTAATAATACAAACATGCAAAACGTCGCGCGAAAATAGTGCCGGAAGATGTTTCTTGAAGCCATTTTTCGCATTCGAGCAAACTTTTTTCACTTTTCGTACAAAATTTTTGTCATTGCTTTACATGATATCATTTGCCTACAGAATTTCTCATATCTTTTTTACTAATCATAATCCAGACTTACGATGTGCAATTTGCACTGGTGTTACACTTTTTGCACCGGTGTTTCACTTTTTGCGCTGGTGTCACACTCGAACTGCACTGCTCCCAGCCAATCAGAATCGAGTAATTTTTTCATTGTATTATTACTGATATTATATTTTGATTTACGGGCTAATAACCAATCAAATTTCACTATTCCCTCCGTTCGTGGGCGAACGGAGTCCGGTAAAATGTTTGGGATTGACTGCAGGAGATTCCTTTTTTCCCCACCCCCTCCCCCTTCTTGCTCACCCCCTCCCCACTTCTCCCCAATTTTTTCCTCACTCCACGCGTTTTCCTTCACTCGCTTGTTCGATCTCCGCCTACAAAAGGAAGGAAACGGCTGCTACGCAGGTTACCGATAACCCAAATCTTTTCCAATTTCCCTGAAAGGTTTGAGTTATCCGGGGTCGATTATAGTTCAGTTGAAAAAGGACTAATTTGTTGTCGACGTCTTGATAGGGCTGAGCACTGGGGGCTTGTGGGTTTAGTCGACAACATTTTCTTAGTCTGATTGTACTGTTAGCTAAGCAAATAAAAATCGCAGCATTTTAAAAAACTTACCTTTTAATAACTGTGAGTCAAACTTATTTTAATGTCAATTAAAGTCAATTGTGATCACTAAAATATGTTGATCCGTTGTTAGTTTTCAGATTAACAGTTATGGCAAGGAATGGATACAACAAGATATCTCCCAGTGAAGATAAAGAAATTGTCAGCTTCGTGTCTCTTCTTTATTTTCAATGGATGAGTAATATCTTCAAGACAGGCAGTGAACGGCCATTAGATGAGAATGATTTTTTACCGCTTTCAAAAGAGAACTCTGCCTCTTTTCTGACCAATGAGGTTCAAACAAACTGGAACAAAGAAACAACAAAGTGCAACAGAAGTCAAAAACGGCCTAGACTTTGGAAAAGCGTCATAAAGTTGATCTCGGTAAAGGATGTCATGATTATTGTATTCACGGGTGCTTTGTATTCAATTTCTCGCCTTCTTCAACCATTGTTATTGGGATATCTTATTGCCATACTGATGTCAGCAGAGCCAAAGAAAGATAATCTTCTCTATGTTTGTACACTTGCTTTGTGTATTAACTCTGCCATCGGAACTCTTGGTCTGCACCATCGTGGCTATAGATGCGAGCTGTTGGGTATCAGAATTAGCTGCGCCTTAAAAGGTCTAATTTACCATAAGGTAAGCTCGAATAGTCTAGAAAAGTTAAACCGCGATCATGCTTTCTTTACGTTCCCTGTAGTACAGGAAAAAGAGCGCCTGATCTTTGATTAGAAAAAACAACACAGAAGTATAGATCATCTTAAATACTTTTGTTCTTGGGCCATCGTAGTTTGATCAAAAATAAGAAACAAACAGCGGTGATAAACATATTGAACTTGCACATTTTTTATTGACACTTGACGTTTGATAGGAAAACCGAACACGTTAAGGCCCTCGCTAAAAATGAAGCTCTTCAAAGGTGATTAGAATGCTGTTAGTATATTTTCACTGGTATCTTGACATTTATTATTCTATAATGGTCTATAATGGGGTTTGACAGTAACATACACTAGATCCCGAGGGCCACACAGTCCTACGAATCCTGACGCTACCGCCCCAAATTATTTTTTTTGTTTACTTATTTCGCACGAATAGTTTATAGAAATGGTTGACATACGGTCATAATTTCTTTTCGTTCAAAGCTGCGCGGGGAAAAAGAGCGCCTAACTGTTAGTATAAAGACAACACAGAAGCATACTGTTCCTGTTTTCTTGAGGCATAGTTATCTTCACCTTTTTTTGGCAATGGATTAAAAACTGAAGGAACACACTAGTTTCTTAAAGTTAACTGTTATTCTATAATAGGGTTTAATAACTCTGACATCAATACTTTCTGAGTCGCTTCTAGATCCCGAGGCGTACGCGAGGACGTCTTGTGGTGGGAGCGTCGCCCAGTCCTACGAATCCTGACCCTATCTCCTTAGACAAGACAGGCAAAAACCATTTTTAATACAAAAGCGAGAAAACCCTTGACCTGTATCTCACCAAATCAGTCCAAACATCATACCCTTGGGGTGGCACACATCTATAAAGCCTTAATCGAGGAGAGTCCTTACCGGATTGTAGGTTGCTGATCACGCTTGTATTTTATCAAAACATAGATATTGAGTGCTCTATTCGGACTCTTCAAAGAAATAAACCCAATTTGGTTCACATTAATTTTTTTTTCCAAAAGGACACATCTTAAGTTCACAAACTTGACGCATTTAAAGACAACGATTGTGCCAACTGAATCCTTGTTTAGTAAAAGATAACGAACATGTATTTCTTGTTTCACAGACGCTGCTTCTCAGCAAGGATGCATTGTTGAAGTTTACGACAGGCCACGTGATCGACCTTATATCAAATGATGTTCACCGAATGGAACAAGACACTGTCATGTGGTTTTTCGAATCATTTTCCTCGTGCTTTCCCCTGCTGGTGTTAGCACTTTTACTCGTGTATCTGATTGGCTGGCAATCTCTTATGGGAGTCTTTTTCCTCTGTTTTCTTGTGCCGTATTTCGCTGGGTTCTCGTATATTAGTGCCGCACTGCGACTGAGCACAGCAGCGGAGACTGACAGGCGCATCTCCTTGCTGAACCAGGTGGTTTCTGGGATTCGTGCCGTCAAAACGCGTGCATGGGAGGACGAATACAGAAAAAAAATTAAACACACACGAAGGTAAATGAAAAAAAATATGTTGCTTAACTTTCTACTCAGTGTCTCAGTGGGGTTCAATATATAGTTGAGAATAGAGGCAGTCCGTTATGAAATACTTACTTGACTGATAGCTGATTAGCGATCTGCATACTTAACTCTTAGGTCACCAAATTGTCAAAGTTTAAATGATGACTGAGATTACAGTATCCGGACCCATCCAGATCCTCGACTCAGTGAACAGCTATGTGCAGTTATTTGGTTCACTGTCATTGTAAGTTCAAGTGAAGTATGATCCTCTACTGCGAGGATCATACTTCACTTGCATCTATAACCGCAGTTCAAATATGAATTATTTCATATACACTTTACATCATTGTAAGTTCAGTTACAATTCATCGTCTTCTATTGTCAACCCGCGAGTTTGGGTAACATCAACGTTCACTTTCCGTGATAGCGCATATTCTCTTTAGAAAGGAGTAGAGTTCCCCCGTAGGAGGGGGGAGAGGTTCGAGGGGTTCGAACGAACCCCCTTTTGAGGTCAATAATGGAGGACTGAAAACACAAACTGTTGATTTTCAGCTTTTAAAGAATATTGGAGGAATGGAAAGCAAACTTTCTGTGTTGCAGCTTTTAAATAAACGTGCAAGAAAACGCTAAAATTATCGGGAAAGTATTAAATTGTTAGCACAATGAGAAGGCTGAACAATTCATGGGATGTACTATGGGCTCTCCTCACTGGCTCTCATGCATATCAAGTATGATATGCCTGTCGATCTATTTCAAGACCTCCACCCGAGGTTGATACAATTGTCAAGTTTGCTCTACGAATAGTCCTGCGGTGAATTAGTAAGTGGCCTCAATATATCCTATAGTGACCTAGTACTATATGTAGTCAAAATAATCCCGTCGTTGAAAATACGCTTTGACGCTGCTTTTAGTATCCCCGGGGTGGGGAGCTTAAGCTTTTATCCTGAGATTCCTTTGCAGTACACGTCAAGCTTTTGTAAAACGTTTAGTGTAGTAAGCCGGTATGTATGTATGAATGTATCAAGTTAACAAAACGTAGGAAATATTGTTGTTATGACTAAAAATACCTGTTATTTTACACTCCAAAGAATTTGAAATATTGACGTGCACGATTCTGAAAATAGCATTTCCGGGCCTCCAGATTTAAAAATTTTCGGGGGGGAGGGGTGCCCCCAGTTCCGCTTAGAGCCTCGCGCCTTCGGTACTGGTATATAATAAAGCCCCCTTACTAAATATTCGTGTCAATACGAACACCCTTCCAAAAATCTCAGCTACGAGCCTGCTGATATTCTTCGTAATGTCTACTAAAACAGTAGTAATGCCTATCATCACTGCTAAGGCATTGTTGACCGTTCGCTCGTGTAAATCTTCGCTAAAATAGGATATAACGAATTTTAAAGACAGCGTTCCTGTGCTTATTAATAACTCTTGCCACTTGCAGTGTTCCTAAGAGATATATAACAATTATTCCATGAGCCCGCGTTGGATATGAAGTGATAAAATAACCAACGAGGGCGTAGCGCGAGTTGGTTATAATCACTTCATATCTAACAAGGGCGAATGGAATAATTGTTTTAGTAAATTCTCAAACGGGGTTTTGCCACCGATTTTTGTTTCCACAATTCTACAAAGCGGAAAATTTTAAACTTGGCGCACTATTTTCCATATGACGTAAAACTCCGACTATTGGCTCATAGTCGAAGTTTTTTAGCCAATCAAAAAGTTAGAAATGCGATAGTCGGAGCTGAGAATTTACTAAATCCTGATAGTTCTTCTCTGTTTTGATTTCAGAAGTGAAATTAACATCATCCGTAAGAAAAGTGCCATTCTGTCAGGAGTTCTTGCCCTGAAAGACAGCTCAATATCAGTGGCGACCTTGTTGTCTGTCGTTACTCTTGTGCTTACTGGTCAACCCATCACACCTGTTAATGTCTTTATGCTGATAGCTTTTATGGACATCGCAAGGATAGCAACATGCCGTATCTTGTCCTCCGCTTTACTACAAACATACGACGCTTATGCGTCGCTGACACGAATAGAGGATTTCCTTCTTTTAGGAAATATTCCGGCCATCTCACCTGATGGAAGTAGGATTTACACCAGCAAGGCACAGACTAGTTCAAGCAAAGCCACGTATAGTCAGAGTGCTTTAAGTGTGTCGAATCTCTCGTACAGACATATCAAGAGAGATGAGGAATTTATTTTAAAGGATATCCAATTTTCCACAGCATCGCAAAGTCTAACAGTCATCACCGGACCAGTAGGCAGTGCAAAATCTACTCTTCTCTCAGCGATTGCTGGCGAGATCTCTGACGTTAGCGGAACAATAACATTGCCAGGGACCTTTGTTTATGTTCCCCAGACAGCTTGGATCTTCTCTGGAACTATAAGAGAAAACATATTGTTTGGTCAGCCATACGATGAACCAAAGTACAACAGAGTAATAGAGGCATGCGCCCTCACAGAAGACATCCAAAGGTTTCCTGATTATGACAAAACAGTTGTTGGAGAACGCGGCGAAGTTCTGAGTGGAGGTCAGAAGGCGAGAGTAAGTTTAGCACGCGCAGCTTATGCTGACGCAGACCTCTACTTGCTTGACGATCCTCTCAGTGCTGTAGACTTTAAAGTTGGACAACATATCTTTGAAACATGTATCAAGGACCTACTGGGCGGCAAAATGCGAGTGTTAACATCTCATCAAGAACAGCACATGAAAGAAGCTGATCAAGTGGTTGTGCTGTACAAAGGCCGTGTGGTGGAAAAGGGAAGTTTCACTAAACTACAGTCGAAAGGTATTCTCAACTCAACTGTTGACCCGCTTTATCAGACAGTTGGGGACGATGGAGAGCTAACTAAGAACGTTGCTCGGGAGATTGAACAGAAAAACAAAGGTGTCGATGGCCGGGAAACAATGGCGCCACTACGCAATGAAGCTATGGGTCTGCAAATATCAAAAGAAGATCGTTCTATCGGAGTAGTTTCATCAAAGCTTTACTGGAACTACTTTAGAAGCGGAGTACATTGGTCAGCAATCTGTGCAGTAATTTGTTTGTGCTTCATTGCACAAGGTAAGAGTCAATACTATTGTAACTGGTCGTTCCTGCGTAACAATCTTACACAAAAGATGGTGGCTGTACATTGGATGGCGGCTGTACAAGAAAAGCATATTTTTGGAATATTTTTCCCTGTGTTAACGACATGCATTGTGTAAGCTAGGTTTAAAGATGTTAGAACTTTTCTGAAATTCAACGTTTTTGAGAGCGTTGCCAAAGTTTTCATGTGCCAATTAAAGAATATGGGTAAATGTACCAGTCGCCATCTCTTTTCCTACCAAGGACTTTATTTCGTATTCCTTATAACTGGAGATTAGGTTAGCTGATCAATGGCTACTTCATGATTGTGCTTCGCGTCTTTGAGGTTATATTTGAGGATATATTACTTTTACTTCACCTCTTTCTTTTCTCAGCAATCATAGTTGCTCCTGACGTCTGGCTCTCGTCACTAACAAAGAAGCTTCCGGAAGATCAGAAAGACAGCACAAACCTAACTATCTATGCTTGTCTCGTCAGTGCGTCCCTTATCTTTGCCGTCATTCGAGCTTATGGATTCCTTCTGGTTTCGCTTAGATGTTCTACGCGTCTTCATGACAAAATGGTTTTAGCTATTTTACAAGCACCAGTTCATTTCTTTGATTCAAATCCCGTGGGTAGAATACTCAATCAATTTGCTAATGACGTAGGCTGCCTTGATGAGCTGTTACCCAAAACATTTCTGGTATCTATCCAGGATGTTTTGTTTGTGTTTGCATCAATAATCGTACCAACTGTCACAAATCCTTGGCTTCTAATTATTGTTATTCCGTTGACTGTGTTAGTCTTGTACATCTCCAAGTATTATTTGAAAACGTCCAGAGAGCTGAAAAGGTTAGAGTCCGTAAGTCGCAGTCCAGTCTTCTCTCACTTTTCCGAGACCTTGAATGGACTGGAGACGATTCGAACAAGAGGCAGAGAAGGGGATTTCGTGGATCAGTTTTACAGGTGAATTGGTTTAGTCGTCACAATATTTTTCTTTTAAATACGTAGTGATGTAGTCCTAAAAGTGGAATACATGATGCTTCTAAGCCAAGAAGAACTGATCACAATCGCAAACAAAACTGTTTGGAAAACTAAACCTAGATAACGTGTCTTTCATCTCCCCTTAGGTGGCCGAACATAGTTCTCGTGCGCGCTCTTGTCGCGACTGAGGCGATTCAGCGCGCGTACAACGTTTACAAAAACAAGAATGCCCTTGATACAGCGATCACTCTATTTACGCAATGCGCGCTCTATCTTTGCTTTTTTTCTTCGTAATTGAACGCAGTGTGTTTGTGGTTTTAGTCTTTTATAACAATGGTATGTTAGAAAAGGTAATGATGCAAAGAACCCAGCAATTTCTCCTATTTTTTTTCTTTCTTATCGAAAGAACCCAGTTAAATGCAGCGCATGCGCAATTGCTCGGGTCTTTTACAGAGTCTTAGATAGATAGATAGATAGATAGATAGATAGATAGATAGATAGATAG
>CM042751.1:18602802-18615487 GCA_022496165.2 Catalaphyllia jardinei | reverse complement strand
TAGATAGATAGATAGATAGATAGATAGATAGATAGATAGATAGATAGATAGATAGATAGTATGATCCTCGCAGTGAATTTTCCAATTTAATATGGTTGCCATCATGTTTGAAATAGTTGTTAGTTAGCACAAAATCCAGAAGCTTCATCACATTGGTAACAGGCATATTCGTACGTTCTGCTAGTTCCTGATCCTGTTGAAGCTTCTCTTTGGTGATGGCAAGTGCTAAATCTACCGGAATGGAATTGAATAACCATTTCACGTCAAATGACACCAAAACTTTATCATTGGCAATAGAATATTGTTCTTTTAGATCTCTTTTAGGATCTTGTTGCTTTGTGCTTAAATGCCTTATATGCTGTGATGGCACTGTGTTATATGCAGTCGCAAGTACTTAATTCTCGACCTTCTAGCTTTTTTATAGCCTACTTTTGTCCTAATAGGTGGAGTAAAGATCAGACTCGGAGGAAGAATGTCACTACTTTTAAGTATATGATTAAATGTCACGTGATGTCGATAACCTGTCAAGTGGTTTCGATACCTAACGAGAGCGACGGCTTCCTTCTCTCTAAAAACACAACTATCTCCAAAGGATATACGTGCTCTCGAAGATGCTGTTGAGAGAACATCTAACGCTACTACAGTGAAGATATCAGCAACTCACACAAGAGAATACAATCAATTGAAAGAAAACAACAAAGCTAGTTTCACCAACTTAATGAACAAAAAAAACTGGGTTAAGAACATTTCAAAACGAACATTGAGCCCTGTAGAAATTGCGGTCCTCGTGAAAAGTTTTAATTTCGCCATCATTCCGTAGAAAGTTCCAGTCTCAAAAATACTGCCATCTATTGAAACTGGTATCTACAGTCTCAGCCAAACTGCAAACGACACAATACATGTTGGTGTCACCAACATATTAAGAACATTTAAGACCCCCTTTACAACCAACATATCAAAGGAAGAAGAGAATGCTCTAAAAATCCTGAGAAAGGATGAGATCATAAAATCAGGATGCTTTGCGGCCAACCTGATGTCCTGTTCTAAAATCAAGAAAATCTTAAATTAGGTGTAATTCAGTTCTAAGTTCTGATCAGTAGATATGAAATATTTGATTTTCAGGCCATGGTTAATCCGATATTAAAGGTAGCAATTCAAAAATCATAACTCTGAAACTTGAAATCAGAATTTAGAAATTAGAAATCTGAAACCAGAAATCAGAAATCGCAAATCGCAATCCCTGAACATCTGAAATCCACAATTGACAAATCAGAAATCAAAAGCTTGATTTTCGAAATGCCACTTGTGATATCAAGTTCTGACAATCACAGTTTATCCCAGTTTGCGAAGTCATTATTTCGAATATCGAATCAGTAAAATCGTCCACATTTCCCCTCCGGGGGTGGGTAGAGAGATTTGAAGCTTAGATGTCTGTAAAAGACCCGAACGCTCGGAATGATCACGTGGTCATCCCAGAACACGCACTTAAAATTCTCTCGAGTCATGCTCAATTTTTCAATTTAAAAAAGTGTTTAAATCGCCCGTAACATCAAGGGGTTTTTCAACTGATGAAGGCTTAAGAGTTGACCGAAACGTCTTGCTAACAGATACAAGTCAGTGACAAAAAACAAAACTTTTATCGACTATGTCATCTCTTGACTACAATTACAGTAAAAACCCTCATGTAAGAACCTACTTTTTTCCAAGTTTAGCAAAACAGGTTCTTATATTTGGGGGTAGTTATTGGCAATTTAGGCTAAATTAGGTTCTTAATTAGGTTCTTAAGTTTTCAGTAGAAACCATTCCTGGACAAGCAGAAAAAACAGGTTTGGTCCTTTATGTTACAGCATTTATTTATAACTGTCTTGTCATGAGCCTTGTGCAAGACTATCTATACACAAAGTATCTTTTCAGAAATATTTGCATACAAAATAAAATAGAGATGGAATAAGTAAAAAATGCAAAAAAGTCCTTCTGCCTTAATTTACTGGTCACATTCATTTTATGATGGAATCATCACTTCTTAGTTAAAAATGCTTATGAAAATATCCCATAAGTCACATATAAGAACCTACTAAATTTTGCTTGGCTCAACAGGTTCTTATATTTTGGGGTATAAAAATGGGAAATTTCTGCCAGCAGGTTCTTAAATCAGTAGGTTCTTACATGCGATATTTTACTGTACTCAATTTTTAAACTGACCACCTTATGCAAGTTTTAAATTTCAAGATACAATGTTTTGCAAACTCATTTGAAACAGTTACATACACAATATAAATACATTATTGCTGAAAAGATGTATCAAGGTTTGATAATTATTGTTTTAGACGATATGATTCAAGGAAAGCGTTTTGGGTTTTGGGCTAAGTTCGTATACTAGTTCATTTACTTTGTGCGGTTTTACTCCTTTAGATATCAAGATGTTCATAATCAGTCGTATATTATGGTGATGGCCAGTGGACGATGGCTTGGTGTACGCTTGGACCTTCTCGCATCCATGTTGATTGGTGCTGTGTCTGTAACGGCTGTTTTGGTGTCTCAAGATGCCGGTAAGTGTATTTTTCCGCCCTTTATGAAATCTCGTTTGCCCCATTCGCAGCACTTTTAACCCCTTAACTTTCAATTTGCGATTTACCGTTAAACTGAGCAGAAGCTTATCACCTAATAATCGGCAGCATGGTTTCAAACGTATAGGGGAAGTTAAACGCTTCTAGGTGATAAGCTTTTGACTGAGGTAATCAAGGGGTTTCAATAAAAGCCGGTTATCGGCGGTCTACCGCCGCCTGTAACGTTTCTTACCGCCGTCTGTTTGGATTTCATTAATGAAGGGCCTTGCAGCCACTTTGGTGGTCACAGCCGCTTATTACATCTTCAATGGCCGCTTATAACTCAAGTTATTGAAACCCTTGGGTAATAGCAATTCTGAATAGTGATAATCGCGGCCAGCAAATAGAGCAGCGTTCTCGCGTCTTTGAACAAGATGAGGATACGTCATATTAGAAATCAGGACAAAATGTGGCTTGGTAAAAGTGTCATTGATTTCTCAGAAAGATGGAAAACGAAACGGACAGTTGTCTGGGCCCGACGAAAAGTGATGGGAATAGCAGTAGCATTTTTTCTTGGACAATTCTGTCTAAAGGATAAAGGCGCAATGAAGTTAAACCTGACAAAACACTAATCCGCGAGACAAGGCCAGACCAAAACACTGGAAACTCCGTCTAACCAGTTACAGTTATCATTAGAAAGGTAGCACATTCTCCTCAATTATTTTAAGACCCTTAGTGTTGGTCCAGGCGGCGGGAATGTTGGTGGAATGTTATAGAAAGTACAACTGGCAACTCGGCCGGGAAATTTAAATCGGGGTCGCGGAATAAATTCCACTTCCAACAATAAGGCATTTGATTCGGGAAATATAAAATGTGAAGTTTTATCTACAGGTGACATAAAGATATCTGAACCAATCAAAAGAAAAGGAAAACTACATTGAATGGTAATGCACAAAAAAAGTATCTTTAGCAGAAATGTATCATGCAGAAAGGTATTTTCATTCCCAAATCTTGAAAAATACCCGAATCATACAACAACTTCTTGCTGAATAATCTTTCTTCTTTTGTCTTTTGTTTAAATCAGCTTGGGCGGGACTTGCGCTTGTTTATGTCATCCAAACGTCGATAGGTACTCAATGCGCTGTCAGAAAAACCTCGGAT
This sequence comes from Catalaphyllia jardinei, assembly GCA_022496165.2. NCBI lineage: Eukaryota > Metazoa > Cnidaria > Anthozoa > Scleractinia > Caryophylliidae > Catalaphyllia > Catalaphyllia jardinei. The sequence continues at coordinate 18,611,780 of CM042751.1, read as the reverse complement.
GTCGAGAATTTCATGACCTCAGTTGAACGAGTGATGACGTACACCAAACTTGACTCAGAGCCTGGATACAAAGTACAGAGACTTCCCCCAGGACACTGGCCACACGAAGGAAATATCACATTCGAAGATGTGTCATTGACGTACTATCCGGGGGGACCTCAAGCACTGAAAAAAATCAATCTTAACATCAAAGGAGGAACAAAGATCGGTGTTGCAGGCCGCACAGGTGCAGGGAAGTCGTCTTTTGTGGCAGCTCTAATACGCATGCCTGATGCTAATGGAGATATAATGGTCGATGATATTCCAATAAAACAGATCAATCTCCAAGAGGCTCGACGATGTATATCTGTTCTTGGCCAAAGTCCTGTCCTATTTAGTGGATCACTGAGAAAAAATCTCGATCTCTTGGATCAGTTGCAAGATGTAGATTTGTGGCAAGTATTAGAGGATGTGCAACTCAAAGCGTTAGTAGAAAGTCTCGATGGACAGCTAGATCACGAGCTGATGGAACATGGAGCAAATGTCAGTGTAGGAGAGCGACAGTTAATTTGTTTGGCTCGAGTGCTATTACAACAAAGCAAGATCGTCATCTTGGATGAGCCCACTGCACATGTGGATCCAGAAACAGAACAAACAATCTGGAACGTAGTGCGTGAGAAACTAAAGGACTCCACGGTTATCACTATAACTCATCGTTTAAGCACCATCAAAGACTGTGACATGATTTTGGTTTTGAAGGATGGGGAAGTTGACGAGTTTGACAAATTCGATACTTTGGTGAATAAGAAAGGAAGTGCTTTGAGTGAAATGGCTCGAGTTGCGGATATCTAGATAGACAAGTGCCTCCTTTACTGACGAAACAGTCTAGTTCACAGACCTCTTTCAATTTGTATGGATTTTGATGACTGTTTTCTTCTTACTTATCGAAAATAAGCAGTAGCATGTATTATTTAAAAAAAGAACTATTAGACTCCATTAAATCTTTTCGCTCGCGCGCGATTGGTCTAAACACGTGCAGCTAAAACTGGCGGATATCCGAGAATATACTCCAATTTTCAAAACTGCGCACGTTGCGAAAAAGATTTGAAGGATAATAAACACGATAGCCTCCATTTGGGGCGAAAATATGCTCAGATATTTGTCCTTGGACATTATTTGTTCCGAGAAGCGAAGAGTTTTCCTCGAGCTACGCTTTCGGAAAACTGTGAGCTTCGAGGAACAGATAATGTCCAGGACAAATATCCTAGCATATTTTCGCGCCAAATGGACGCTGTTGTTTACTTAGTATAAATTTACCGTAGTCTATTGTGAATCCGTGAATTTGATTGGCTAAATCACCGTTTTCTATCTGCTGATAGTCAACAGTTACGCATCAGCGCACATCGCGCATCACGTTTGAACTTGATGTAACGTAATAAAACAGTTCTTTTCTACGCGTTACTTGACGTTTTTATGCAATGAGACTACGGTAAATTTATGCTAAAACAATTAGACTACTCGCCCTCGTTTTCTACGAGCGATAGTCAATTCGGCTGCGTCTCGTTGACTATCTGCTCGTAGAAAACTCGGGCTCGTAGTATAATTGTTAAATATTTTCGCGCCAAATGGAGGCTATTATTTATTTATAACCCACCCATTGATTTTCGCGCGATCTTATTGGCTACTTTACGTCACGCGCTGTACATCACCGGACAGCTATAACGCAATAACCCTGCTTGCGTCGATATTTGTCCACGATTACTTCCGTCTGAAAGAAACAAAGCCGGTGTGAAAGAAGTTTCGACTTTTCATCTTTATTATTTTACGCACAGGGAAAAGACAGACAAACTGGTAGAGTCTAGTGATTGTGCCACAAAAAAGCTGGACGCAAATGCTGTTCCGGAAAGTGCAAAAGTCAAACGAACGAACGAGTATAAAATAAAAAGCGCTAAGAATCTAAGGGACATTGCGAGGGTTTACTCACTTGACAGTTTATCTAGGTTTTGGTCCAATTACAGCGGAATTAAAGTTAATGAAACCAAATAAACGTATTTGCTATCTTCAATCGCGCGCATTCACCATCACATCAACAGTGGCTTTTTACGCGTGATATGAAAATTGATGGGAGGGTTATAAAATAAGCAAACCCCTTTGTGGCTTGCTGGTATGTCGGCTGATAATGACCTTGGCTGGGAGATTGTCCTTAAAATTTCACATTAGGGAGTTTGACAAGCCACGACGAAGACGGTAACGAGAACGTCAGAAAACAAAAGGTGTAATTAGCAAATAAACAACAACGTGAAATGACCAAGTTCTGCGCCGTCTAGGGAACGTGGATGACGGCTAATTTTTTGTATTTCCACTCGGTTTTGAACGCCGTCGTTGCATATTTAACTTAAGCACGTTTCCATATCGGTTGGCGTACCTACCAGTTCTAGGGTCTTGTAGATAATCGCGAATTTCGCTTGTAAAATATAAATTCATTTTTTTACCAGGCGTCGTCCTTGGCGTCGTCGTTGTCGTTGCTTAACCCTAACAAAGTGAATTGACCACGTTTTGCGGCGTAGTCCGGGGACGCGTAGATCTTCTTATTAGATCTTCTTATTAGATCGGCCTTCTGTGGACGCTTTTAAATCTGCTGTTACGAACTATGTTAGTCTCTTTCACTGACATCATCAACTATTTATTTAGTTTTTCTCACATTTAATAGCACCGCCTTTTTCTTGCATGTCCGTTTTAATCTTTCACATGCGCATTCACAGTGATGGGGAGCCTTTGTGAATTATAATCTATAAATAAATGAACTCTTAATACAGTCTTACCGTTGTTTTATAGTCTACTTTACAAAAAAATAACGTGTTTATTATAAAGTGGCCATCAAGTTGTCAGATCAACCCGGAAAAGGCCACCTTATCTGGGTGATGTACATGAACTTATCGTCTTTAAATATCTATAGCCGTTATTTAGGTCGTCGAGGAACGCTTCTTTTACAATGTTAAAGACAAAACAAATTTAGCTTTGTTGTGTCCATGTGAAGAACCGTGAATTTCTCGTTGGGACCAAATGGGTGCTGGATTATAGGTTATGCTTTTGAATTATGCTCTTTTTCGGTTATATCCATGATACAGTTTAGCTAACGTCTTAAAAATTATGAAGGTCGGTTGAAGAACGGGTTTTTCGTTGTACTGCCGACAGCTTGATTATGGTATAGCTTATATTTCGAAGGTTATATGAAACGTGCTCTGATTGGTGGACGAGTTGTTTGTATCTGTGGGTTACGAGATTACCGACGTTTTCTCATGTTGCTTCTTGATTTATGTAACATAACAAACAAGAGAGAGAGAGTGTTTAATCAGTTTTCAATACACCGCCATACATGCAGGGGTATATTTTTACGAACTCGAGACGTTGGGAAATCTGATCAAACACTGTTTGTTTCACTTGATTTTGTTGGTTTGTTTTGTTTCGTTTTGCTCTTTTAATCAAATGCGGAACCTAACGACTGAACGGAGAGAAATTATGGTAAAATTCTATGGTTAATCTGAAAATGAGATATCCTGAGCGCTCTCACTATTTTTACCTCCTTTGTTTTTACATTCAACTAGGGCTGATAGGACAAACTATTTACTCTTGTATACAAAGGACAGGGATCGATGCTTGTCATACCTTTTAGGGGTTAAAAACGTATATTTAGTATCTCTTAGGGTGTTCAGCCTCTGGTCCACAGCGGGAGCTTTTGCAGTATCTTTTAGGGTTTTGATTCAAAAACATATAACAGGACATAATGATTTGACAATCAACTTTACAAGTAGAATGCATTCAAATTAATTATCTATGTCGCCATTAAAAATTATGAGTGGCAGTTAATGTATTCTTTTAGGATTGGTCCCTCTCAGAGGGGGGGGGGAAGAATTTCAAGCCACGCCCACAAAACAGGACCTTGGTTCTTCTAAGCATAGTTACTATATTCTAAGGGAAGCATTATCGTCCTTATGAATGTAAATGTGTAAATGTATACGTAATTGACCACTCCCCATGGGGGCTTTTGAGAACCAACGCAAACAAATAGTGACATATTAACATAACTAGGTTAAGAATCCCAACTGGCGGGAGGCAGATCAGTTGGCTATTTACAAGCGTAGACGAAAAGTTGAACTCCGAGCTACCGAGAACAACATCAGCTAGCGGTCAGAACGTGATTTGAACCCGCGACCTACGGATTTCAAATCGGGTGCTCTAACCACTTGGCCACGCTGCCTCACCTACACGCTGCGCTGCCTCACTTTTATACGAGAGTCCCCCCACTGGGTTCAAACCACTTCAACCACTTGAGAAAGTTGAGCAAGTGGTGAGTATTGGTAAAAAGTCACTAAAACACCAGATACGTCCAGGATTGAACGCTAATGAGATTCAAATTCCTTATGATGAGCATCACAAAGTGTCCTAATCGGTGAAAAGTCACTAAAACACACACAAGTCTGTCAAATATGAAGTAATATGAAAATGTCAAATAACCCTACCAAATATGAAGTCCTATTCCAAACAATACTTGCGTTCAATCGACGGGTGCTTTCCATTATGCCAAACTGACCGGTCAGAGATCAGTGGGAATACCTGAGGAAAATGGAACGACATTTTCCGATTAAACCGGGCCAGCCAATAGAAATGGCTCTTGTCATTTTAAATTCTTTTACCGAGTTCCCTAATAAGGGCAAAGAACCGGTTTGTCACAAATGGAACGGCCAATTTCGGTCGGAATATTCCGACCGAAATATGTGGACCACCTCCAGAGGTGATCCCGAAAATTCCGGTCAGAAGAAACCGAAATGGACCTTTCCATTTGAATTCCAACCGAAATTTCCGGAATCCGTTCAATCCTGGACATAAGTAAGTTAGATCGCGCAGATTGACTCAGCAGGCCACCTTACAATGTTAGTTTAACTTGTAGGTTTGCTATATAGGACAAATTATTCAGAAAAAAAATACAGAATTGCATATCACTTACTCCATAAAGAATTTCCTGTAGTAAGAGACCTGTTTTCCTCTGCACATTTAAATGCCTAGAGGCAGCAACCTTTCGTCGCCATTTTAAAGCTGAACTCAACTGACATCCATTGTGGTATTGTCATTAAATTCAAAGGGTGCATAACACCCTACTACAGAAAAAAAATCACTATCCCTTTAAACAGTGCGGTTAGTTAGTTTTAGCTGGGTAAGCTCTTGTAAAAAAAGCGGGCATTTATAAACCATACATCTTTGGAAGTGGCCACTTACAAAAAACATTTTTGTAAGTGTCCAGCTCCAGTTATGGAGTTCTCACTGTATAACTTACTTCAACTAAAGAACTATCCATGTTAGTTAACGAACTTCAAGAGATTCCACGGTGATACCAAAACTTTTATAGTCAAATTTTATAGTCAAGATATTTCTCCAGTCGAATTAACATGTGGCAAAGGACTTGCCAAGCTTCTTATCCCAGCTATTTGGATCATTTATGGACTAGAAAACAACTACCAGCTGTCGTTTCGCCCGATAGCAAGTTGCCAGTTCATTGGCGGAACTGAAAGTTCCAACAACGACGTCACCCTAAAATTTCTCTTTCTCGAAAGTGACTGAGCGACAGAGACAACACTGTAGGCATAATGGAACAAAATTACAAAAAGCACGTTTATTTCTCGTTCATTAATCCACTGAACAGGCACAGAGCCAAAAAGCAATCCGGGCGAACCGACTGTACTATCAGTCAGGACTACGGAACTGACATTGGGCGACTTCTGGCTTTCGAGCGAAACCACCGCAATTGATGGATTCAATCTAAAAAATAACCTACCTCGAATAGCTAGTGGCTATCCTCCCCCCTAAAGATGCATTCTTAAAAGAATCATAGCCTCCAAAGATTAAAAAGACCGACCAAACTCCGTATTCGTTCATATTGTTTGACTCGAAGGCCCTTGAGCGCAGTGGTCGCCCTTGGCATGCCGCGTTTTTGATAGGTTTTGGCGGGAAAGTTCGCACCCTCGCCACGGGGTAATCCGCGTATAACAGGCCGGGTCTTGCTCGAGTCGAGTCTTCTACACCAAGAAAAAGCAAAAAAGAATGATCACCTTGGCCTTTTGAGGTCGCCAATTTTTGCAAAGTGTCCTATTGCTCTGGCTGCTTATTTCAGGCGTCTGTGGGGTCCTCCCTGGATTAGATACTGGTTAATCCAAGGAATTTTGTCAGATTCATTGCCCTCATAATTCACTGGTACACAATTATATATGCTCCTGTTTTAAAGAAGCACTGTGTTTTAAAGAAGCACTGTGTAACAGTAACTGAGTGTCTTGCCGAAGAACTGAACAATGTCTATAATAATTGTCATAATTCCTTCGCAGAGGGGTTTTAGGTTTGAACGTCCGGGCCCGGCGGGGGGGGGGGGAGGGGAAAAAAAAACTCTAGTCCTCCTGGAAACTCCTGTTTTGGTCCATATTTTCCTTTTAAAATTTTGGCTTTTTGAGACCCTCCCCCCATCTGTACTCTCCTCGGAACCGCACATTTACCCAGGGCTTGAACCCTGTTATACAAGATTCATGGCTAATGAGATGACAAAATGTACATAATAGTTGAAACTAAACAAAAAGGTGCTCTGCTGTACTACACTATACACTGGCTTTTCTTCCTTCTGCGATTAGTTTTTACCCAAAATAAAGAGGGCGGGCGGCACTGGGCCGTTCCACTTCACTAGATCCACCACTGCATACTAGTATTCACTAAACTACAAAACAGGAGTTGCTGGGGCTGAGGACAGCTTCCACTTGTTAAGGGATCAGGGTTGCTCTTCACAGTGTCTTCACAAACTTTAACTAAGACCCTAAAGAAGATTAATTTTGGCATTGTCCAAGCTTTATTTGACCCCTTTAATAAAGGAACTATTGGAAAAAAGAGCTATTATATTCATGACAAATAGAATAGACTTACATGACAAAACAACATAGATTTTGACAGAAGTTTCATCACCAAGAAAAGTTCTCACACCAGGCTATCTAACACAACAAAAAACCCACATGGGTGAAAGTTACAACCATCCAATAATTAATTAACTCTTGAAAATTGGGCAGGTGCGCTGGACATGAGATACTACTCATAAGACAATGTTCACTTTAAAAAGGCTTTTCTTGTGGTTTAATGCCTTGGACATTCACATCACCATGACTGGTAACCTTAAATTATATGACTTCATATATGAGTTAAACTCTCTTTCAAGTCAAGTGCTACAGCAAGACATATCTTCTTACAGCGGTTATCAATCACACGCGACCTTCAGCGCAAAAAAGTCTAGACAAAACTCAAGTTTTGGTGGACGTCAATCATCTCCGCCTCCTTGCTGACTGTATACATTACTATACAAAATTCACCAGAAAAAATAAGTGAAACCTTGCAGCGGTCCACTCGTAAAAATAATCATTTTGCGTTCAGCATGTAAGGCTAGCTCCGGCTAGCTCACTAACTACATCCTTGAAATCTATAAATGAAAACAGGTGTTTGTTGGGTTTTAACGGCCCTTTGCATGCATGAATGACCCCAAGAGCAAGCAAATATACACGCAAATTAAATTATTTCTGCACGTATTTTTCTTGGGGCTACGGACTGAACAATACTTAATTCTATAAAACTTATAAATTATTACCTTAATAGTGGGCCACTTATTATAAGGTAATAATTTCAGTCTGCCTGTAATTCCGCCTGTAGTTCAGTCCGCCTGTAATTCCAGGACGAATACACACAGAAATAATTTGTTTGCATGTAGATTTGCTTGCTCTCGGAGTCATTTATGCATGCCAATGAAATGATTGACGTCCACCAAAACTCCGGTTTTGGCTAGACTTTTTTTGCACTGAAGGTCGCGTGTGATTGAGAACCGCTGTAAACAGGCTTTTAATGTTATAATTTCCAGTATAAATTGTTATTGTTCACCTTGCAATTTTTATTACTCTTAATTACTTGTATATTTTACTTACTTTTCAAAAGTTTTGAACTGCATTTGATAATGTACATCATCAAAAATTGTGGTATATAAATTTAATTATTGTTATGCAGCAGTTACAACTCTTGTATGCTATACACAATTAAAATAGTATGATAGGGCATGTGAGCATAGCCAGTTACCTATAGAAAAAACTTAGTTTTAGAATATAAATTGAAACACATTCAAGAAAATACCACATAATTCAACAATAATAGTAGTAATAATGATAATGATAATGATAATGATGATGATAATGATAATGGTAATCATAATAATAATAAAATACTCAATCATCTTGGTCAATTTTGGTCAGTAAAGGTTTGAATTATGCAGTATTTTCCTGAATGTGGGATTTTCCTGAGTTACAATTCAAGCTGGTGAGTCAAATGCCAGATTTATGCAGTCAATCATGGTAGTTGGGAGAAATTAGCAACAGTGCTATTCTGTAAATTCAAGGGTAGATAAAGTTTATGATGATGATAAGGATTATTTCTTGGGCAATAGCATATCACAACTCCTCATAATTTCAAACATGATAGATGGTGAGCAGGAAACAAGTGACTTAAATCTACAGGAACTTCACAGAGCTAAACAGTTAGCATCATTTTGCACTTAAGCTGGTAAGTCTTTACTAAAAAGCATTCTGGTTAGCCCCCTTAGTGCTGACTCAAGTGAAAATGTTTGGCTCTCAAAATAACTGTTTGCAAAAAACAATAGACAATATTTTTCTATTGCGAGACAGTGAAAGCGATCTATTTGTTATATTTGTGACTTAAACATATGAATCTGACGTGACCAAGGCTTGGATTTGATAGGTAAGTCTTCAGCCCATAATCTCTCATAATCAGGGGCTCAAGACTACAACAATGGATCAGATCTGTAACTGCATAGAGTAACTAGTCTTAATTCTTACAAATGCAATGTATGTCATGCTTGTCATGTATTCTTCCAAAGTTAATAAAACCAGTCTCTGTTTATTAAGTGAAGTACTGGA
>CM042751.1:18597802-18600302 GCA_022496165.2 Catalaphyllia jardinei | reverse complement strand
GTTAATGAGATGCATGCTCTTTATGATAAGTATAACGATGTCCTCTTTCCTAAAAGGTAATCAAAACACCCATAATTCTGTCAGATATGAATCTAAAAGAACCTTAAGGTACTTCAAGGTGCTAAAGATACCCCTTACGAACCACCACACTTGTCCCCCCCAAACAAGAAAAATAGACTTTTCAACCACCCCACCCTCCTGCTAGGTTACTAGTAGGTGAAAAAGAAGTCGGATTTACCTTGGTGTAAAAGCCTGTGAAGTTTTTCTTTGTTTTGTAGCTAATTGTTAGGGTTAGTGTCTATTAGGTTAATTTCTTTGTTTTCTTTGTTTTACTTCACTGGTGAGTGTTATGCACCAGTCAAAGTAAACCTTGACCCCCCCCCCCCCCCTCCCCCGGGATATGTGGGGCTTTGGTAGGGCTTTATCAGATAAGATAAGATAACTTTTTTATACACGGTATTTCCATGAGTTAATTAAGTTATTATCTATAGTAATGCAACTAACTACCTATTAACTACAATAAAATTTATTAATAACAATAATAAATAAAAATAAATAGAAATTCCGCTTTTCATGGAGGCTGTGTCTAAAATATACTTAAAATTAAGGTGTTAGTTGCAACTAAGATATTACTTGAAACTGTGGCGACTTAATTTAAATTTGAAATCGGTAAGTGAAGATGCTTGTCGTAGGTCAACAGGTAAATTGTTCCACAACTGAGCTCCGCCATACAAAAAGCTTCTCTTGAGATAACCAGTTCGAGGTTGTGGGAGAACTAATTTGTTTTCAGTATTCCTTAAACAATAAGCACTTACATTGTCACGATATACAAATCTTGATCTAAGATAATCAGGTGTCATACCATGTAATGTTTTATACATTAGGATAGACTTCTGTTCTAATCTTTGACAATAGAGTCTTCTCCTAGTGCACAGAACAGATCATCCAAATTACTATCACAGCTCGCAGACATTAGGATGCGAGCTGCGTGATTTTGAAGCCTTTGCAGTTTTTAAGAAAGGCCCTTGTTACAGTTTGGACACACTACATTGTGCACAATAATCAAAATGTGGTTGAATAAGACTATTATAAACTTTAACTAGAACATTAAAAGGACTAAGATGCCGAATTCGTTTAATTGCACCAATGGCACAAGCTATCTTCTTAGAGACGTTTTCAATATGACACTCCCAGTTTATATATTCGCAGCTCTTTGAGTGCCCAGTATGCGGGGGATTTGTGTGTTTTGTCACTTTTGTCCTGAGAAATGTGGGGCATTAGTAGGAGATTTGCTCTAATCCAAGATGGTGGTGATCATTCCTGCAAGGACTTCTGGGTACATTTTGGCACATTGAAGAGGACACAAGTGTTCACAGGTATTTGTGGAATCTGTTTTATTGTTATTCAAATCAATACATTGATTAATATAGGGCATGGATTTAAGAAGGAAAATGCTTTAATATTGAGATGCCGATGACTCTTTGTTTTGCTGCTCCATAAAGACAACCTTCTCAATGTTGCTGATATAACTTATGGAATGTTATGACTAAAATTGTCCTTGAAATAAACTGCAGAGATTTCAACCCTCCCATTTTGGTCAAAAACCTGGTTTTTGAAACTCTTCCTAGCCAAAGAAATATAATGTTTTCTTTGTTTAACCAGTCTTTTTAGCACAATTCTTAGCCATTTTTAGCTGTTTTTCTGTGGTTTCTCAGCCATTTTTCCCTTTTGGTATCCTATCATTAGACTTTTTTGGGTATAAAAATGCTCTGGATTGCCTCGAGTTTGTGCAAGGTTTGCATTCATTTGTGGCATACTCTTTTGGCACCTGAATTCTTCATTGATCTTATGTTTATTTATTGAGAATGTCTAAGAAAAAACCTCCTTTATTTTCCTTTGACTGCGATCTCAAAATGCAGGAAATGGCATCTTATAGGCACATATCTTAATTTTTTTCCCGGGACAGCATGTCCCCGGAACCCCCTAGAGGCTCACGCCTGCAGCAATCATGGGCACAGCTACGCCAGCCCTAAAACCGCCTTTTCTTAGTTGACAGTGCTTGAATCTCTGAAACTGGCATTCTTAAAATTTGATGTAAAATTAAATTCTGCCGCCTTGTGAATTATTCAACTACAAACTCATCAGGAACAACTTCAGTTGCCTCAGGGGTGGGGCTTTTTCTGCTATTTCCTGCCTGGCATGTTGGGGCATTTGTCGCTTTTTGCAGGCTATTTAGCAATTATCCCATGAGCATGTGTTGAATATGAGATGATAGATAGCCAACGAGGCATGTAGCGCAAGTGGAATAATTCTTTTATATTATTAAAAACGCCCCTAAAATATAGAAAACTAGACTACAATAAAAACAAACAGGCCCAAAAAATCATGCATACGCTCGCCATTTTTGTAGATCATGGTATAATGGCTCATATACCTAATTGCATTATCCAATGATGTAGTTTTCAATAATAAAACTAATCCCTACCTATATCCCGGGGTG
>CM042751.1:18568740-18582011 GCA_022496165.2 Catalaphyllia jardinei | reverse complement strand
CAATGCCACAGCAAGGCAATTTTTATTTCTGGGGCACATTCTCTTTTGTTTGCTAAATTAACAGAGGACCAAATGATTCTTAAGTCAAGACACCTTTGGAATATTGTTAAGTCGTTTTTTCAAACTTATTTTCCTCAATATCTTGTATTACAGTAATTTTTTCTTTAGAAACGTCACTCTTTTATTTACTTTTGTTTTCTTTCATAATTATAGTACAGTGTACTTTAATTTATATGAATGCTTTAGCCGATTTTCCTTTTCGTCAGTGTCTGGTCAGGTAGCGGTTGCCATCAGGTTTTTGACCCAAGACCCGTCTCTTATCTGGAACAATAATTGTTCCCTTTACTTGAGGGACAACCTTGATTAAGATTGAGCTTGAACATCTTACAGGGTATCTTCACAAGGAATTAAAATCTGTATAACCACAGCAACAAACCGATGAGCATGCCTGAATGTTAAGTAGACCTGGATCAGTAGAAATTTTAGAATACAAAATGTACCGGTAGATGGCACACTGATCCTAACAGTGGATATGACCAAAATTAAATAAAACGGAATAAAGGACTAAATTTATTATTATTTTAAACAAAATTGCCTTAGATTTTTGTTTGTGATACAAACCTTTCTCAGGGGCTGAGTGGAAATAAAATATGCTGCTTCACTTGTTCTTTTCTCTGAAAAGGTCGCTCAAACTATACAACTTTGACTTTAGTTTTATCGACTGAGTTGATAATGTGAATTAGCCACCATAAAGAGATTCAGAAGCTGATGTTTCGAGCGCTAGCCCTTCGTCGGAGCGAATCAAGGAATTGTGGGTTGTGTGTGGTTTATATACAAAAAGATGGAGCTACGCTATTGGTTGGTGCCTGGCAACGTGAAAAACAGAATAAATTGTTGTTGAAGCAGGCCATCATCGCGCCCAACAAATTGATCGGCAGTCAGCACTACAAATGTCTCAGAAGGAGAATAACAATAGAATTCCATTCACTCTCACATTTCACCCTCACAGCCACGCAGTTAAATCTATCATTCTAAAAAACTTTAAATTACTTCAAAATGATCCCGATAGTACTGGCAGAATCTTTTCGCAACCGCCATTAATTTCATTCAAACCCGACAAAAACATAGGTAACTTTTTAGTCAGAAGTGCTTTCCAAATGAGTGAACAACCCGGTACTTTTAAATGTGCACGCACACGATGCAAAACATGTCCTTTCATTTGCATCATTCTAAAAAACTTTAAATTACTTCAAAATGATCCCGATACTGGCAGAATCTTTTCACAACCGCCATTAATTTCATTCAAATGCAACAAAAACATAGGTAACTTTTTAGTCAGAAGTGCTTTCCAAATGAGTGAACAACCCGGTACTTTTAAATGTGCACGCGCATGGTGCAAAAAAATTGTCCTTTCATTTGCAACGTTGAAAAATTGTCTGGACCCAAGCGATCCATTAAGATCACTGATCATTTTACCTGTACCTCAGCCAATGTCATCTACTGTATAACTTGCACCCTTTGCAAAAAGTTATATATCGGCGAAACAGGTAGACGAATAGGCGACTGATTTCGAGAACATCTTCGCAACGTAGAGAAAGACGACAAAAATGCATCTAAACCGGTCGCTAGACACTTTAATCTGCCAAATCATTTTATGACAGTCTGCAGCCTCTCCCTACATCAACGAAGCACAGAAAGTCGCAAAACTCTAGAACAAAAATTTATTTTTCACGTTGCCAGGCACCAACCAATAGCATAGCTCCATCTTTCTGTATATAACCACACACAACCCACAATTCCTCGATTCGCTCCAACGAAGGGCTAGCGCTCAAAACATCAGCTTCTGAATCTCTTTACGGTGGCTAATTCACATTATCAACTCAGTTGATAAAACCAAATTATCTTGTAAATTATACTCCCACCAACGCAGCACCACAGTTTCTTTAGAAACTTACCCCCTATGCTTCTTTTAGGTTTGGTTTTACAACTAACGAAGCTTGAAAAATCACCGACTCCAAAAAAAATCTCAAAAAATCTCATATACCTGATAGACTGTAAAAAGTGTCACCTTCAATACATCGGAGAGACCAAGCATCAACTCAATGAACGCATTGGGGAGCACTGATGTTCTATCCTGAATCATCAACAACTCAGCACAACTACCATTATCACCACACTTTAACCAAGCTGGCCATTCTATTAACGACATCCACCTCATCCCAGTTGAACTCATAGGCAGCAAACGTGACTCAGTAAGAAAGGCTTGAGAGGCTCATTTAATAAACAAAGCCAAAACAGTATCTGTTTGGCATAAAAAGAAGATATGGCAGTTATTTACTCATGGCCTACCAATCATTGTCATGTATTTTTATTTAAATTTTTATTTGTAATGGTCTTCTTTTCACATATTTGTTTTCTACTCAGCCCCTGAGGTAGGTTTGTATCGCAAACTGAAATATAGGGCAATTTCTAATAAAATAATTTAGACCTTTATTGTTTTATTAAATTTTGGTCATATACACCATTGGGATCAGTTTGCCATCTATATTTTGTATCTTCACAAGGCATCTCCCACTTGCTGCATAATATTTCCTGATCTAAGAGAACAGGGAAATTTTAATAATAATGTTGTATGTACCATGTTATTACCCTTTTTGATAGTTAAAAATTTGTACCTGAAAATGACACTGTTTATAAATAAATTTAACATATTTTTTCATAAATTATATTGACCATTGCAGGTTGTATATGAGGATCTAACCATGGTTCATCTAACATCACCTTATGTTCCAGAGTACCTGGCTTTCAGAGAGGTTGGGTTTCTTGTTGATGCAATTTCCAGATTAGGAAAAAGCAAACCAGAGTTACTTCCTCAGGTGATTTAATAGTTTTTCTCACTGCATTTTAAATGTTAGTAATAAGGCTGAATATCTCTATTCACAGGCATCCTTGGAGTGCTGAGGATTGTCTGGCTGGACTGTTAGGTCATTATAACTACAAGTCTACCAACTCTAGTCAAATAATTTGAATTTTTTTTAATATTCCAGACAATTTTTAGTGAAACATGAAGATTCACATTCGGAGAATATTTAATTTTAAATTTGCAACAGGTCAAAAAAAGTCAGCCATATTTTTAATTTGCTGTGAGAATGCAGAACCCTGTCAAGTGATGTTGTTAAAACTCAGGAAACACAGTCAGGTGTCTAACTAGTTTTTATTGTAATTATTGTTAGTATTATTTCAGTTTGTGAATTCTAATGGGCTAATTTTATTGCATGTTCATATGTACATATATTTTATAATCTATATATTTATCTTTTGTTTTAAAACTCCTAGTACAGTTATGCTGTTTTAGAAGTATATTTATTAAAGATTTAAAGATTAAAGATGCGTATATTGCTTAGTTTATCAATAATTATTATATTGTGTATGTTGAGCTGGCAAAAATATAAGATATCAAAATGGCAACTGATGTGTTAATAATGGTAATGGAACTGAGTGGAGTGTAATTTGGTCTGAAATCATACATGCAATTTCAAAAATTGAACAAGTGTGCAGTGCGAGTTTGATTTGAATTCACAAGACTGGTATGATTTCAGACCAAAATTGCACGGCCCGAAGTTCAATTACCACTTTATTACATCCATTTTGAAATCACACAATTTAAAAGCCAAATTTTCCAAACAATGACCTTTTTTGTCTTTCATTTTCCTGAAATGTGATTGGTTTAGTTTAAAAAAGCCTTAAAATCTGATTGGTTGTTTTGTTTTACTGTCCAATTCTCATTGGCTGAGAAAAAGATCCGATTTAGAGCAAAATTAAGATAGTGTGATTCGTGAACAAATCGCACCACTGAGAGCCAATCGCATTGCAAGGATAACTAGTGATTTCAAACTGTATTTAATAAAGACAGTTATTAACATAGTAAGTGACACACGACTTGGTTTCTAAGAAAACGTTTGTAAACAGATATTAAGCCTTTGACTTAATAATTTGATATGAAACCATAAGTGTTACCAGTATGTTTCTCAAGGTAGTTATCAGCATTTCTTAGTAGTTTTGTTTCTGTTGTTTTTGAAGGTCATTCTAGTTGATGGGAATGGGATGTTGCATCCAAGAGGTACAGATAGTTTTACCATTTAAATTTCAGCCTAGCTTAATGCAAAAAATTAAAATTTACTTATGTAACATTAATTTTGAGATAAATATTAGCGATAAAAAATCATGACGTTTCGACCTCTCCGAGGTCATTTTAAAGTGTATAAAAGTTCTCTAAATTAGCATAAATAAGTTAAAAACAAGTTATAATAGATAAAAATGTGGTGGACACTAAGGTGTGATAAAATGTGTAAAAAATATAAAAAGTGTTAAAAATATAAAGTCAAAAAACAATGGCGATAAAACAATGTTAACAAGAACTACTCTAAACAAATAATTTGGCGCGAATTGAATCGCACTGTTCATTAAGCGTCGGTTTCAGTTCTTGGATAAAAAACATTTCAAAAATAACATTTCAAAAATAAGACAGTCAAATTTGTTCTGACACTTTCTTAAGATTCTAAAACTTTGCGCGATGTCTTCAGGCTCCATATCATGCTGCTCTCTGAGGTGGTTTTTAGAATCTTAAGAAAGTGTCAGAACAAATTTGACTGTCTTATTTTTGAGGTCGAAACGTCGTGATTTTTTATCGCTAATATTTATCTCAAAATCGATTTCTAAGAAACTACCTATTATGTAACATTAATATTTTGTTGAATAAGAAGGAGACAAAGAAACTTGTGTGCATGGTAGTCCAGGACTAGGGGATTCAGTAGCTAGTCAGGTAGTGGATTCTATTCTTTGCTTGACTGGTGGGCAAGTGATGATATTTTGGGGAAAATTATGTCTTAGGGGTTAGGTCAAGTAATTTGGGGCTAGTGCATCATAATCAAGTACGGAAACTGGTTTTCTCTTGTACTTTGAGTAAGTATATTGACTGCAATGTTTTTGAACATGAACTGTTTAGATTCACACTTTTCACACTTTGCAGGATTTGGAATTGCCTGTCACCTTGGAGTTTTGACAAATATTCCTACCGTAGGCGTAGCCAAGACCCTTTTCCATGTGGACGGGATAGAGCGAGACTCCAAACATGCTGAGAAGGTGAGGGATCAATTGTAATATGATTGATCAGAATGTTGCCAGAAACTTAGGAATTAACCTAACCCAGAGAAATATACCCTGCAAGCAGTTGGTTCCTCCTACGCTAAACAAGAGGGAAACCACTGCGAGCAACCATTCGTTCTTTCGAAGTAACCGCCATCCAGCGCCATGGATGAATAAATTAAATTTAACCGGTAAAACTAGTTAAACACTTACCAACACAACTGCTGCATTCCAACACAAAGCAATCCTATAAAAGGCAAGGACATGCCGCCTTTGAAGCACTTAGTTGGCTTTTTCATGCAATGGTAGAAAGCCGAAATATTGGTTGACAAGCAGAGGTTGTGAAGGAAAAGCGTTTTTTCCCTTAAAACAACGGAGTCACTTTCATAGAATGATAAGAAGTAAATAATAAAAATACAGTGAGAATTGAATCATTTTTTTGTCAGTGCTCTTGGCAAGATACAATTTGATTCTTTTGTACCGAGACACTTCCAGAAAAAAAATTATTCACAAATGAATTCGAACTTGGCATCAAATGCATCACGTGGGGCGTGACGAGCTTGCGCATGCTCGATGGAAAGGCACATGGTTGTTTGCAGTGGTCTCTCTCTTGTTTGGCATGGGAGAAACCAACCTGCTCGCAGGGTAAGAAAAATAAGGACATCAACAAGATTAGAAAACACAAGTTGTCCAGTGTGGCAGACTCATGCAATTAATAAATTATAACATTTATCAGTCTCTGCACCTCAACACTTAATTCACTTAACAGTTTTTCATTTACAAAATTTAATGTTTCCTGTATTTTACAAATTGAACATAATTTTTGGCTGATTTAGCCCCAATAATTTGAGTGTAGGAACAAATTAATGTAATATGTATTTTTAATTAGATGATGGTTTTGTTCCACTTTTCACAGATTAAAAACCTTTTGAAAACTGGTGGGGATAGTTTTCCACTGTTAGGCTCTTCTGGCACAACCTGGGGCAAGGTAAGCAGGAATGTATACACTTTGGATCAGGTTCCACATAAGGAAGCAGGTAAAAACAGTTAAAGATAATTTTCACAGAACTGATGCATGAGTGATAATGGCAAAATTTAAAGTTACCAAAAAAATCTCATAGGATGGCAATGTTTTGAATACAGATAAGAAGAACTTATCAAGACTTAGACTTGCAAGCTGACCACACCAGAGAAAATTTAACTTGAAGTTATTCATATTTCAATTAAACATGACTTTTCGCATTAACTGAAAACACAATAACACACACCTTAAGCATTCTTACAAGGTTTGGTTTGGCATTAACTTTTTCAAAAATGCTTGAGAATTTAATTTTGGGGTCACTTAGAGAAATGAACTAAAGTGAGTTGTTTTGGATAGTATTCAAAAAATTGCCATGCTGTGAGTAGATTTTCAGTAATTTATTTTTGCACTTATTGCTTGAACTTTGTGCAGAATCTGTCTTAGGTACTGTCAAAGCAGACAGAATTTTGTCTGCTTTGTTTGATACATTAAATCTTGATTTGACTGTGTTTTGGGTTAAACCCTTCATTGGAGCATATTTGGTGGTTAAGCTGTTAATGTTCAGTGAATGGCATATGCCCAAAATGTGCACTGCAGGTCTACTTATAAACTGAAACTTTGTATTCCCATTTCCATTATCAAGAGCTAACTAAAGATTATTTATATGACCATTTGATTGTACATTTTTAGGCTTTGAGAAGTACTCAACAAGCTTGTAACCCTATCTATGTGTCAGTAGGCCATAAGATAGGACTCGAAACAGCCGTGAGTCTGACACATGCCTGCTGCCTGTATAGAATACCTGAACCCATCAGACAAGTAAGAAATTTAAGTATTGAAAATTTACTGTCTTTTGCATTGCTTTTGGCTGTAACCATGCATATGTCTCTGTTCTCAGATACATTTTTTTTCTTGTATTCCTGGCAAAACATAAACTTGCTCTGACTTACATTTCTGAACTTGTATCTCTGAAAGACACATGGGGTAGGTACTATCTTAAATTAAATAACGGCAAACTTCTTAATATTCCACCATGCAAATCTCTTTCTACACTTGGTGATCTATCTTTTTATATGGCTGCCCCTAAATGATGGAACAGTCTTCTCCTTTTTATTAGAAATATATCTTCAGTTAATGCTTTCAAGAAGGCTCTTAAAACTCATTTATTTCAAAAGGCATTCCCCAGTTAACTAGACTTACTATTTTTACTAATTATCAGGAACAATTTGTAAATAAGACTTTTTGTTAATTGGATTATGTACTAGGGTTTTAGGACTTTGTGGAGTCAGTGTAATGCGCAGATGAAAATTTATTTCCCCAGATTGATATTTGCGCAATACAAATCAATAAATATTATTAATAATAACATTGCTGTTTCTGAAACATGACTGTTGTTACCCTGTGATACAAAAAGTCTAAAAATGATCTACTAATGGCCTTTATGTAGCCCAGTTTTTCCAAACAAACAAGCTTGGTTAAGCATTTCCCATTCCATAAATCAGACATTGCAAGCACAGCAGGCGTTATTTCCGTATATGGTTACAGTGAACTTGACTTCATGTAGGGTTACTGGAGTGACACCTAAATGGTCATACTGAATCAAGCTGAACAACACCCTAGTGATTATCTTTTTATCGCATTTTATTTCATTGTATTTGCAGGCAGACATCAGATCTAGAGAGTATCTCAGGCAGCATGACACTGAAGAATTGAAAAACTGTTCCTGCGGAACACAAACCAATAATAATGATGCCGTCACAGTCATACAAAATAATGAAATAAATCAAGAAAGTCTTGTAGATGATGCCAGTCAGGCATTTGATGATCTTAAACTCAGTTAATAAGCAACCACGAGTGGACAATTTGTTTAGATTAGTACCAGTTTGTAAAATAGCAACTTGCCAGAACATTTTTTATACTATTTAAAATCAGGTTCAATCTTTCCTTCCCTAATAGAAAAATAACCTCATTCATTCATAATAAAAACTGAGAAATTACCTTCCACTTTCTATGAAAGATCAAAGCAACTGTGGTAGTAAGGTGATTCTTGTTAAACTGAAATCACATTACAAGTAACAGTCTTGCAAAATGTTTAACAAGTAGATTAAAAGCTATTTTATTTTTAGCATTTTTATCATGAGGAAATCCTGTTATACTGTAGTACAGTTTTAGCATGCATTTCTTAGCTGATCACAACTTTCTTTGAAGAACATGAAAGACAACAAGAGATCATTTTTACAAAGTTTTGGAGAATAAAATATGTCATTTTTAGATGTAAATAAGCAAATAACAGGCCTGAAATAAACCTTGTATAAGGAATCACTTAAATAAGAAAAGATGATGACCTGTAAATAAAGAAATTTCATGCCTCTAAACTGCTAGGCCTTTCCTACAGATGTCAGATGTTTTATAGACAGACACTCTAAGAAGGATCTGGACTGAGAATGAGAGAGGTTGAGAAGAAAATAATACTGAAGATACACTTTTATCATCTCACTAGCTTTACAATCATGCGAGGCTTGCAATGTAATCTTATCCACACTTCATACCATAATAATTTATGTATCATGCAAAAATGCACCACACATAGCTCATCTCTTGATTCATACACCACCCATGAATATATATCTCGAAAGTAAAACAAGAAGAAAAAGACTGATTTGCAATTTAATATTTAAAGGAAGCGTCCTACAATCACAAATCATCTACTTGTCAGACCTGAACATTGTTCTTGGAGTTGTGACCAATCAGAAGAAGCCTACCAGCCATAAAATGTTAACCATCACATGGACAGTCCTGTATGTTGTAGTTTAACTTTATAATTTGGTTTTATCAACTGGGTTGATAATGTGAATTGGCCACCATAAAGAGATTCAGAAGCTACAGTAACAGTATCAGTAACGTTAGCCCTTCATCGGACGACGAAGGGCTAATGTTACTGACACTGTTACTGTAGCAAAGTAAAGTGTTGAAAACAAGCCATTTGTCGCATTAGCCCTTTGTGTCCTCCCCTTCACATTTTTTTTGGCGACTGAATTTTTTTATGAAGACTATTTTACCATTAAAGGTCACCAAAAGGCGACTTTTTAAAAAAGTGAGCTTGGAGCGCTGCATATATCTGCTGTCATGGTCTCTAACTGTAAAAGGCTTATTTTGAAACATCAGCCTTTCGTATTCCGAGGTTAATTGATCATAGGTAATACTTACCATCTTTTCCCACCAAAACGCCCCACCCCTGCCCCACCAGACATAAGACCACAAGTGCACTGTTTTTTAATTGGTCCACCTCATTTGAAGGACTGCTCTGCACAAAGAGGCCTTACACAATTGACGCTACTCTTGTTCAACAAGATGTAAATGTTCAAAAAGGAGCACCATTTTTTGTGGTCTAGCACAGTTAACAATAGCACTATATAGTTTCAAACCCATACTATAACGAAATTCCCCGACCAATCAATGTCTGAATTAATTGGGTTAAAAATACTAAACAGCTTTACTTGATTGTGCTGTACATAGCACACTCCACAGAGGTAAACGTCGGCATTTTGTACGTTCCAGTGTCTGTTGATGGCGCGTGAATCTTGATCTGCCTCATGTGAGTGTCTCTTCCATTCTGATGATTTGCCAAAACAGCGATCTGTAACATGTAAGTTCTCAAAGGTTTGTCTCCATCTGAAAGAGATACGGTTAACCAGCCATTGGGCTCCTCCAGCTCTATCAGTTCTATCTGGTGTAAGTCATGAAAATGATTACCAGCACGAATGGATATTTTACTTGGAGTGTAGCTCTCATCTAGTTTGTAGTCGGCGTACAGACAAATGTTCTGGATGGCCGTTTTTCGTCGGAACTGAACACTGATCAAATGGGGTTGCGGTCCATCGGATTGCCAATACGTCTCCAAGTTTCCATCGCGCAGCTGCTCTACTCCGAAGCCAGGTTTACATGACGATAAAGACCACACTGCTTGATCGCCAATTTCCCGGTATTTCTCGCCACCAATGCCATTAATTTGCTGTTCTGCGTTCGAAAAATCCTCAGTTCGAACCGCCATTTTGAATTTGGCGCCCAGTAAGCGTGCGTAGATAAGACCAGCCGCTGAGCACAGCCACGTGACACAGCGCCATATTTGATTTCGAACAGTTTTTCGAACGGACATTGAAAATGGTGAGTTTTAACAGTTTATATTTCAGTAAATTGTGCTACTTGACGTTCTTTAGTTGCTTTATAAGAGGTATCCTTTTTCGGTTAAGCTCTAGGTAGTTAGAATCAATCAATTATGTACACAAAGCATGCAAGATATCACTTCAAACTATTCAATAACTTTTTGTCTGCTTTTGTTGTTGGCACAGACAGCGCTAGCCTTTATATTTTTTAAAAAATTAAAGCTCAGTAGCTTATGTGCTCGTTCAAAAACATAATAAATTAAACTTATGTATAACTTCGTACAAAGTATAAGTTTAAAAATACAAGAGGATAATGAAATCAGCTCAATAAAAAACGATTTTAGCAGCACGTGTTCCTGGATTTGCGGTTGACGTTGTGTTGTTTTTTCCACCTACAGTCTGTAAATCATTATAAGCAGTTTATAATTTGTTTAGTTTCAGTAGGATCAAGTAGTTCAAAACATCTAGGCAAGTAAGAAATTCACAGCAGTAACTAAAAGTGGCCCATGTTACTAGCCAGTCTTGTACGGCCCAATTCATTTCAGTTTGTAGAGCCTTGTTTTTAAATCATGATTTGCCCATAGCAATTCGACATTTATTGGCCAGCTTTCATGTATCAGATTTAACATGGAAACAAGTTGTAGTGACATTTTTGTATATATATATATTTTTTTGCTATATTTCAGACAGACAGATACAACATTCACAGTCAGCTTGAACATCGTAAGTATATAGTGTCCTTGATTCCAGCTTTTTTAGTACTAGTGTCCTTCACCATCTACAGGTATATTACAAACTCACAAAGTGACCGGTTCCCAGATGGCTTGATGGCTCAGTTGGTAGAGCACTGCACCAGTACTGCAGAGGTCATGGTTTCAGATTCCATTCAGGCCTGAATTTTTTTCAGGCTTTGATTTCACAACTGCTCAAGTTGTGTGCATAACTGCAGTGATCAATCATGTCTTCATATCTTTCACCACAGTTCAAATATATGATATTTCATTAATTTATATATACACTTGTATTCTTCATTATCTATGTGTATTTCAAACTCACAACGTGGCCTGCTTCCAGTTGGCTTGATAGCTTAGTTTCCAGGTGGAGCACTGCACCTGACACTGGTTTTGCAGAGGTCATGGGTTTGAATCCTCTTCAGGCCAGAATTTTTTGAGGCTTAAATTTCACATCTGCGTGTCAGTCATGTCTTCATATCTTTCTCTGCAGTTCAAATATATAATATTTCATATATTCACTTTTAGTAAATTCTCAGCTCTGACTATTGCATTTCTAGCTTTTTGATTGCCTAAAAAACTCAGACTATGAGCCAATAGTTGGAGTTTTACGTCATATGGAAAATAGTGCGCCAAGTTTAAAATTTTTTGCTTTGTAAAATTGTGGAAATAAAAATCGGCTTCACCATCTACATCTATTGTGATACTTCATGTATTCACTTGTACAGAAGGAACCAAAGAGAGGTTTTCAACCTGGTTTTATGGACCTGAGAACTGCGACCACCTTCTCTCCTCCCCTTTTACTTCTGTAACAGATCTTTCTTTTTGGCCATGGTCTTGAAGGCTTAGGATATGGAAGTCAAGGGTAGCAACCTCCAGATCAAGGACCTTGGAAAGGCAATTTATAAGTTGTCTTATTGCTTATTGACAACTATTTAAACATTGTTTTCCTTTCAGTGCAATCAAAGTATGTTGGCACTGGCCATTCAGACACAACAAAATTGTAAGTACTGCTTTTTCATAATAATATTATTATTGTTTTTTATCTAGTCTGCTGACTTCCGCATGTGAATAGGGAAAAAACAGTTCAAATGCTATTCAGTTGTTTTGTATTTACAATAGTTTAAAGGTCGCTTGAGCTCTGTGCCAAAGTTTTACCCAAACATGCACTTTAATGTACAAAATGATCTCTTCAATTAATAGTGTTTTACTTAAATTTGTTTCACATCTGTTATTTTCAGTGAATGGCTGGTGAATCAGCACAGAGACAGTGCAGCTTCTTACATTGGTCATTATAACCTACTGGATTATTTTGCTTTAGTCGAGAATGAAACAAGAGCCAGGACCAAATTCAACCTTTTAGAGGTACCTGAGCATAGCAATTGTCTGTTAAACTAAAATGTTTACCGTCAAGATTACAAAATAGCATAAAAACAATAGCTGAAAAAGAAACATAACATTACTGCACCTGTCATCACAAATTCTGCTCAATCAATGGTTTTGTGTTGTGGCTGTCAATCATCTTAGTAGACCTCTCAGGAAACAGAAGGTTATTTCAGTGCGTTCAAAAGGACATCTCTTAGGGTTGTGATTGGTAGACTTTGATCCATTTTCTTTGTTTCCACTTTTCAAGGTTCCTTGGTTGTCATTGTAATTGTGATTGATGACAGCCAAGAAAGCAGTTGTTACAATTTGTTAGGATCCCTTGCTCGACGTATTGATTTAACTCTTCCTTCAGCTCATCCTTGGGTGCTGTGGGAACTCTTGGTGCATGTTATTTGAAGGCGCAATAGTGATATATTGACATAGAAAAGGAGGCACTTGGGTGCATTGATCATGATATTGTCTTCACCTGCAAAGGACTGAATAATTTTGTTACAAATGGCCATATGTATTTCACCGAGTTTGGTTTGTTTTAGAAAATGCTGCAGCCCTGTGGTAATCCACCACATAGGCCAGAAGACTAAAACCTCAGCTATGATGGGCAATGAACTCCTGATGGGTAAGTGTTTAGCAGAAGAAAAATATATTTGTCTTAAGAGGCTCACTTTCATCTGCTTTCTTCGATGCCACGTTATTTTGTAAGTGACTCTCCATTATTTAGTAAGACAAAGTACTCTTATATAAGTCTTGTCCTGATTTGAATATGTCTTCATGTACTTGAGATAAGGTGTCTTTTGTTGCTTGAGCAACTTGAGTATTCTACATGTT
>CM042751.1:18556240-18563740 GCA_022496165.2 Catalaphyllia jardinei | reverse complement strand
ATTCGAGTATTTTTTAAGACCTTTCCAGTTTACAAAACGAAACTGCTTTTCTGAAAGAAACACCTATTGTCAGAGCTGTGTTCGTTCTTAAGCAGAAATCACTCTAGCAAGATTAATTCAGAAAAACAAACTTCTTAAAAATAAAACAAAGGTCGGCGTCAGCAAAGAAAAATACCTGCATAAATTTCAATGATTATCTAATTCACTAATCCTCGGCAACAAAAGCGAAGTGGAATCATTTATATATCACTCTTATACTGTTTATTCGCGTATATCGGTGAACGTCAGTTATTTGTCTTGAGCTCGAACTAAAAGAGCGATCACTTGTACCGTTCAGGATACACACAAACAACTGTTCAATAGAGAAGGTTATTGACTCCAAGACAGAAAACAGACCGTGCCGATAATTTATTATTGCACGGTTGAACAGATTTTTTTTCTGGCTTGGCTAATGACATCAGAATTTTTTGTTCAATCAGTTAATAAGCCCTACGCAAGTGCCTTTACAAAACAGTTTAGCTCACAAGGGAATAATCTCGTTGACTTTTAATTGGCTAGTGGCTTTCTCATTATCAACAGACAGCCAGCTTGTCCAAATCCTCCATGAATGAGTCTTTTGCATAACACAGATTGTCAAGTGGCTGAATCGAAGCTCCTTAATCGCTTCACTTCCTAACGAGACGATCTTGTTGTTGTGCGATGTGGGAGTCCGTGTCTGGTTAAAGCACTTTTCACGGAAACCTCTGAAAGGAATTTATCCTTGCTATGGATCCGGTGACATCCTTGAAAATTATTGTCTTTCCGAGCCTCGAAGAAAAGATTTTTGTTGGGGACAAGAAAGGGTTTTGCCAGGCGTCCTCAAACGTCTTTAACAAACCAACGAAGTCTGGAGTACTTCTCGACGACAGGCAAACAAGAAATGGCGAGCGAACTGAATTAAGAATGCTAGCAGAAGAACGAAAGAATTCTAAGAACAGGAGGCAGTTCAGCTGCCCGAAAATCATCGATTTTAACACGCTGAAATCGTTTCAAGAAATTCGTCCCATGCACAAACCAAGACGAATCTTCAATGGATTTTTCCCGTCCCGGGTAAGATCAACAACCACTGTTTTGGGAAATGTTTACAAAGAAGGACAAGTAAGTTCTCCCTTTTACCTTTCTCAGTTAGGGCATCCAACGATTCGTTTCGGTAAATTATCTGTGATTTCAGTTCATGAGGCCTGTAATCTCCTCCGATTTTCTCATTGTTACCTCGAATTTTGGTGACATGAAAAATTTAAAGCCTATAGCTTGTTTTGCTTTCGGATTGTCAAAACTATGTCGCTTTGGATACGAAAATAGGTCAGATATGATTTTCAGAAGGACAATAACCTAAGATTTTCGGGAGATGGAAACTGTTCAAACCCGTTATAAATTCGAGCAGGCGAACAGATAAAAGAGAATTACACGTTGCTTTAAAGCACACAAAACAGAGTTACACACAAAACAAAGTTATAAAGTATTTGAGAAAAAAAAAATTCTTGTGTGCCCCTGCTTTCTTACATCTGCGTTAATAGAAGGAGATGTGCTTCGTTGCTTACTGAGGAGCAAAATTAGTTCATAACCATTTTTGACTGAGTTGAATAAACAATCTTTTCAATTATCTCACCAATTTTTTCTCAATGATATTAAAAACGACTTTAAAATCCTTCCTCTCCCTAACCATTGAGGCATTTTGACTTACATGTACAGTTAAGAGCACGACAGACCTTGAAATCGTTACCCTTGAAGTAATTTCTGTAAAATTTTACGGTTAACTTTTGCAAAACTGCTATACATTCCGTGGCTGGGGTAAGTAAAAACGATTTTGCAGTTTTAGTCCGATATTGAAAGAAAATTAACGTTATACAATCACTCCCTTATATAAGCCGAAATCACACAAACTTGTGAAAATAATGGACTACGTTTTCTTCACGCTTGTAAGCCTGAAAAGTATCGAGCTTTTGCTGTCGCTGTACATTCAGTCTTCTTTTTTTCCTGGGAAAATTCTACATTAAATACTCATGATGCGAGACGAAAAAACATGCTATTGGTTTTCGTGAAAATACTGGAATTACTTAGATCTAATCAGGTATCACACAATTTATAGTGAGCCTGAAAATTTTTTTTCTCGCCGAAGTCGTCACATGCAGCTTTTCACTAACGTAACGTTTCCTTTATGAGAAGGAAAAATCGTAAAAAAGATTATACGTTCACCTGACAACTAAGTCGTTTAGAAAATTTGATTTTAGTCGTTAAGAGTCGAATATAAGGGAGAATTTCTAGACTGAAGCCAACCAGAAGAACATAGCCTCCCGAAAGAAACTCAATCTCTCGACAATCTCTGCTTTTAGGCGGGCCTTCTGCGTTCAGCTGTTGCCGCCGCTACGGTGCGTCACAGAGAATCAGTGATCAATATCCGAAAATTTATTTCTCTCTCATTTGTAGACCTTTAATAATGTAATAGCACGCTTCTAAATAACTTGAACCGCCAGTAGACGTTTTTTTGTTGAAAAAAATTACATCTGTAATGAAGAAAAACTAAAACAAGAGACCATTATTGATTTATATTTTTCATGGTGACAAATATTTAAGCTTTAAGTTTAGATGACAACCGGGAATAAAACTACTTAACAATGATTGGTTTGAGGCTCAAATCCCAATGTCTGTTGTTTGACAATTAAAAAACGTTTTAAGTCTTTTAACAGCAAAGGCGTATCAGGAAACAGTAGGTTGTTCGAAAACTTGAAATAGCTGAGACGTTTGGGAGCTATATTGATGACTTGATTACGCTGGATTCAGTTACTCAGAACATTGCCTGGCTATTTAGCATGCTTTAGTTACTGTATTCATGAAATAAAATTTTCAATTTAGGGAAAGTTCATTTAATATGACAAGGGGGAGGGGGAGAAAGATATTGAGGGGGGAGGGTCTGAAAATTTTTAGACACCTGAAAGAGGGCTCTGAAAAAATTAGTGGGGGGCTCCGAAAATTTGTCTACTTCAAAACTAACAGGAGGGGGGCTCCTAAAAAGTTGAACTGCTAGTGAGGGGGGCTACTAAAATTTCAAGCTTCGAGTTTCAATATCTTCATCTCCCCCCTTGTCATATTAAATGAACTTTCCCTTATACTGAAGAACTTTGTCGAGCGTTTAATTAATTATGGAGAACTTTTCAACGATATCTGTTGCCAGGACTGTAGTCAATATGGGGCAAACCAGGGCACTTGCCCCTGCCATGTTTTTGTTTTTATGGTTTTTTGTTTGAAGGGAGAAAGTAAAAAGAAAGCCGTTTAATACCTATGGGAAGAAAATTTAACCATATGGACATCGACTCAGTCATAATTTCTTCATGACTACGGCCCTGTTTGTAAGCACCGACAGTAAAAGATTGCCTTTGTAGTCAAAATATTGTCATTTTTTTGTTAACAACTGATGATTGTTTCACCGATCTTCTTCCTGCAGGAAGTTACACTTGAAGAGCTCGTTCCCAATCCTAACTCCCCACCTTGTCAAGACGGGGCAGTGCTCTCTCGGACCACGACTTCACGGAACAGCAGTTTACGATCCGAGCCGATCACATTGCCGAGGGAATCCGAACCACGACTGTCGCCTCGGTTTAAGTCAAAACAAGACTCACGGAGGGTGGTGTACTCGTTGAGAAATGGCTCTCCCTCTCCTTGGGTGGATAGATACAAACTCAAACAGAAGTCAATTTCAGCGTCAACATGTGTGGAAATAAAGAACTAAGCAGGCATAGTTGAAGAGTCGCCTGTTCGAGGAATTTCAAGATGGTATTTCAATATTTTGTCGTACCAAGACGGCTATAGCAGGCTATGTCATATTAAACTCAAACTCTTGGCAGAAACTTTAATTTAATTGTCAGAAATGAATCGTTCTATGACTGAAAAAGTAATATAAAAATTACGGATGGACAGTTTATCAATCAAGTTCTGTTTTGAGATTTTGCGTATGGGTGTGTTTTCTTTCAAGGATAATTACTGACTTTTGAAATAGAAAGCTCGTGTATATTTTATGATAGCCGATTAATGTAACAATCAGGTCCATGTAAATAAATCAAACAAAATTGTCGATTAAATGGAAATGTTATGAAGTCTGCGTGTTTTTATTTCAAGCTTAATCTATACCGGAGACAAATATTATTAGCGAGGAAAAATAAAGTCAGTCACTTCCCCACTCCACTTTCTCCCCCTCCACAAAATTGGGCTATGTTAAATACCTCTTGTTACATTTGTGTGATTCCGACATTGCATCCTGGAGAAGCTAAATCATCTACCAGGCGTTAGGTACAGATCTGTCACTAGTTATGTTTCCTCAATCCATTGAGTTCCTTTCATGCAATAGTTATTGCGTGGCACTCATTTTTACGCCAGACTGACACAGATTAATTCAAAGTGTAAAGGTAGACAAGATAAAGCTTTATTCTAATTGAAATGTACAGCTCAACATCCGAGCTCATGCGTGAAAGTGACTAGCCTTTTGCTACTCCGCCCGATCAGCCAGTTTAACCCACAGCATTAATGCGTTTGTATGGTGGCCCTGAAGATTAAGGTTCACCAGTTCCTATTCAGATCCTCAAAGTTCAAGTTCAAGTTCATTTATTCACACTTATTCAATTACAAAATAACAACAATAAGGAATAAAAAAGAAGTAAAGAAACAGAGCTAACTAGATTGAGCTTAACATAACAAACGAAAAAGTGTGTAGCAGCCAAAGGAGCAAAGCTTTCGAGTTGGCTGCTACCACGGAACAATTATAAGTGGGCGGAGGTTATATGGAACTTATAAAACTAATTATATAAGCTCTGGTTAGATTAATTACATTGAAAAGGTAAAGTATATATGAGAAACAATAACTATATTTAAATAAAATATTTAAACAAATAGAGCTGAACAGTAGATTAAGGTTATTCAACATGCCTGACTTTCAATTAGGGAGAGTTTATATTCTATTTTAAAACTGTTGAATACAAGACACTTAATTTTCATGGGTATAGTTTCCCAGATCTGCGATGCCACTACGCTAAACCTTGCTAGGCCATAATTAGTTCTAGAAAATGGTCTATGTAGGTTTTGCTTAGAGGCATATCTAGTATTATAATGATGTACAGCCGAGGCTGGTTCAACTAAATCATAGAGGGCAGGAGGTGTATCCTTTTTTCTATATTGTAATTTATACACAAGAATTCCAATTTTTAATTTAAAAACATACTCTAACTTTAGGATTTCTAAAAGTTTAAAATACGGTGTGGGACTTTCTCTCTTATTTGCAAAGAAGATGCAGCGAATACAGTTATTTTGACTTATTTTGATTTTATTTAGTTTAGTTTGGCATGCGGTACCCCAGCTCACTAGTCCATACGTCAGATAGGGATATATAAGAGTATAGTATAGTTGTTTAAGTGTACTCGTAGGCACATAATATCTAAGTTTAAGTAAAATTCCAATATTTTTTGTTATTTTGTTATTAATGTGCTGGAGTTGACCATCCCATTTTAAATATTCATCAATAAAAACACCTAAGTATTTAATCTGGGACTTTTGCTCTTTATTACACACTGTTATTCTAATATTTGCTTTCTTCTTAGGTGAAGTAATTAGTCTTTTTAAAGTTAATGGACAGCATATTTGCTGCCCAAAATTTTAAGACCTTTCCAAGTTCTTCATTAATGATTGATTGTAACTGCTCTGGGTCTCTTGCAGAATAAAGCATATTTGTATCATCTGCAAAAATCCTAAAGGTTAATTTCTTAGAAGACCTGGGTAAATCATTAATATACAATAGAAACAGTAGTGGACCTAATGTGGAGCCCTGAGGTACACCACATGTAATGGTCCTCAGGCTAGATTCTACATTACCAATCTTTACATATTGTTTACGATTAGTTATGTAGCCTGAAAACCATGCTTCGGGGAGTCCTCGGATTTCATATTTGTACAGTTTTCCTAAGAGAATATGGTGGGTGGTTAATTGTATCGAAGGCCTTGGAAAAGTCTAAAAAGATACCACATGTTACTTTTTGATCATCAACTGCTGACTTTAATTTCTCCACAGTTTCTAGAATTGCATATTCAGTGGAATATCCCTTTCTAAAGCCAAACTGGAAATTATAAAGAAGAGATTCTTTTTCCAGATAGGACACAAGTTGATCATACACTAATCTTTCCAGTACTTTACTAAAGGGAGAAATAACTACTATTGGCCTATAATTTCCTAATTCAGATGTACTACCACTTTTGAATATTGGAGTTACTTTTGATACTTTAAAGATTTCAGGAAATTCCCCTGATAATATTGATTCATTATTCATCACTGAAGGGTGTAGAGAGTTGCCCACTTGCAAGTTTAATAAGTTTATTAGGAACATTGAGGGATGCTTTATTTTCTTTAAGTCCAGAAAATAATGTAAACACTTGTGTCTGGGTTACAGGAGCAAGGTAAAAGCTGTTTGACGGCGTAGATTCTATATATTGCAAAGGGTCTGTATGATCAGTTTTGATTTCCTTTGCTAAAGTTGATCCAGTATTTACAAAAAAGTTGTTAAATAATTCAGCAATATCCTTTTCTTGTGTAAAAGTCCTATTATTATAAGTAATTCTTGCGGGGAAGGTTTGACCTTTGGTTTTCCTTTTGACAAGAGTACCAATAAGTTTCCAAGTTTGCTTAAGGTTATCTTTGTGCTTTGAAAATTGCAGGCTGTAGTATTCAGTTTTACTTTTGTTCTTAAGGTGTGAAAGAATAGCTGCATAATGCTTATATTCCTCCACTTTTTGAAAGTCCTTGCTTAAGAAATGCGAACGGTACATTCTCTGCTTCCTTTTTACTGACTTTAAGATACCCTTAGTAAGCCATGGTTTATTAAGTTGCCTTTGCATGCTTTGGCTAGCCAACTTGATGGGTGCATATTTATCTATGATTTTATTCAGAGTATTAATCGTCTCCCGTACCTTTTCATTTAGATTCTTTTCTGGGTTGAGGATTTCGCGCCAATCGATCAGTTTTATGTCATCTAGATATAGATCTTTATTAAATTTAGAATAATCTCGAAAATATTTTTTTTTACTATTATTCCGTAAAGGCTGGGTTCTAACTATACAGAAAACTGGGAGGTGATCCGTTATATCTACTGTTAGAATTCCTGCTGTAAAATTTTGTAAACAATTTGTATATATATATGATCAATAAGCGTTGCTGTATGATCAGTAAGCCTCGTGGGCTTAGTAATAATCGGCAAGATGTTGTTAGTATAGAGCATATCTAAGAACTCTTCAGTTTGAGCATGTTCATTAAATTTGAGGAAATTTATATTCATATCTCCAAAGATGTAAATTTCGTGTCTATTGGGATTAATTGTTTTGATTATATCATTTAGTTGGTTACGAAACTGTTCTAAATTACAAGTGGGATGCTTATAGATACAACCTATTATGATCTTCTTTTTACCTTTGCCCGCATCAATTTCT
>CM042751.1:18520923-18555840 GCA_022496165.2 Catalaphyllia jardinei | reverse complement strand
TGATGAAAAAGTAGCTTCTTCTAAAAATACATACCCAATTCAAGAGTATATATAGAGTGCAAAAACCATGCCCTATTTGAGACCGAAATGGCCAAATCGATGACCAAAACGGCTGAAAAACCATACTCTTTGGGGAATGGGGCAACACACACCTGTATAGCCCATACATGGGAGTATCCCGGGGTATGAAGTGAATCACTCTACTTTTCGCATGGAACGACTGCGGTAATACTAAAACAATCTTCCTTACGTGCTTCTAAGGGGTGCCACATTAAACAATGTCTCGCGCAGCTTGTCTAGTGAGTGCTAAGAACTGAACAACGAACTTCCTATTAAAGTTTAAGGCCGCGTCCACACTATACGCTGGAGAAATTTGAAAACGCAGCTTTAGTTCCATGGTTAGGGCTACTCTCCACACTAATGGGTCACGAAAACAGAGCTTTTTCAGACCGGAGTCGTGTGGACGGAAAACATCTTGATAAAGTAGCTTTTCGAACATGATGGCGGCACGATAATCATGCGATTTCCCTGCGCTTGATTTCCTCAACCACAATTAAATCCAAAATGACCAGTAATTGGGGCGTTTTTAAATTCCTCCGGCGTAGTGTGGACGGCAAACATTTGTTGCGTTTTTCGAGTGAAGGGCCTAAAGTGCAACAGCGTCTTTACGCCAACGCATCTGCCATTCTATCAATAAGGAGCTTAAGCACGCGCGTTTTTGAGACGCGGACGGCAACCGGAAGTGCGCTGTTTTCACTTTTAACTTACCCGCACAAAACCGCATTCACATTGCTAAGTATCTAGTATAAAAATCTAGGAGACAATACTTTCCTAGCACGCGTAATGTTCTCTTCCGGTTGGCGTCCGCGTCTAAAAAACGCGCGTGCTTAAGCTCCCTAACTTATTTTACTACCTCGAGCGCAACGATCTCGCAGTTCATAACACGCGAAACAATGCCAACACAGAGCAGAAATGTTTTTTTGATTATTCACAACACTTTTCAATATTTTACTTACTTTTTTATATTACCCAAGCATTTTCCTATATTATTCATCTTTTTAACTGAATAATAGACTACTCTATTTATATATTGAAATAGATTTTCAAGATTTCAGACTCAAGCCTTAATTACCTTGATACCCTCTGCAATAAATCTGTACAATGTATGGTATATTTGCCGTATCCACCCAAAAATTGATAAGCTGTTTAACCTTTGAATCAGTCCTTTGAATCCCAACAATAGTGAATTTTTCAACTTCCCTTCCCTCCTCTTGACCTTTTTTTAGCATTTTCCCCATATATAGCTAGCCGGGCAAATAGGGTCTGTCAAAGTAACCTAAAGATATCCTTTACCGATATGCACCGAACCCTACAGACAGCGATAACCTTAGCCTTCGACGCAGTCTTTCTCTAGGCTTTTAGTTTCCTTTAGGGGTTGTGATAATCTGGAATTGCGCGAACGACAGACAAAGCAACAGTCGTTCCCTTTGGTAAACGACCGCCAACGGTGTGTTTCGCCAATCAGGCTGCTCAGTTCATTGTTAGCTCTTCTGAACAGAGCTTAGTCGGTCTGTATGGGAGAACTTTGACCTCGGTCGTAAGTACAGACCGAACGCAGTGAGGTCTGTGCACACGACCGAGGTCAAAATTCTCCCATACAGACCGACTACGCTAGGTTAATAAGATTTTTATTATGTAGCAAACAAGAAAAATTTAATTCGTTCATTTACCCTTTGAGAATTTGTTTTGATACTTGTTGCCAAGCTGCTTGCTTCTTCCAGCTATGATGGACCACAGAGAAAGACTTAATGCCGATGCCACAGATCTTGCAACCTAGGGTATCGCTAATTTCTCGTGCTTGTGTTTTGCTGTAGACATGAGTCGCGCAAAACGCGTGGTATGACAGAGTGATATAAAAAAAACCCAGAACAGTTAGAGATCATAAGGTTGTTTTCACAGACCGTATCAGTTCTTGTCAATTGCCACGGAGCAAAGAAGAGAACCTAATCGCCCCCCAAAAAGGTCCCAACCGTGACTTTTAACTCAATTCTCCCTAAAATTGATCTCAAATTGCATGGGAAACCGTAAAGAGTATTTAAAAACTGAAATTTAAACCAAATCTGATTTTGACTCGGAAACTGCAATTTCACCTTACATTAAATTCTTGATGCTGATAATGATATTTATCCTAAAGCATTTTGTGCAAGTTGCATTTTTTCTTCAAGCTCTTGCGGACTTTTCAGAAGTATCTTAATTTCCTCCACACTCATTTCTAAAAGCATCCCTGTTATCTTATCGGCATTTTCGGGATGAGATTCCTCAACTTTCTCGTACAGTTTTCCCCCTAATTCTTCCTTGGCAATGTCATCTTGGCTGCGAACTTTAGCGGATTCCCTGTGAAATGAAAAAGGAAAGATTTTTCAGTTTCACAACTGCCAGTGGCAGAAGAACTAGAGTGCAGGGAAAGACTGGACTGTTTTGCTAAAATGCTGATTTGGTGGGTTCATTTTGGGGCATACTGAATACAGTACCTAACACTAAACAATCACCACAGTAAATGTTGTCACTTGGAACATCATTTGCATATTGTGAGAAAAGATAAAATACAAATTTAAGAACGTATCACAAAAAATCTTATCACTTTATAAAAATTGATGGACTTGAATCATTCACTGGTAGGGATGAAGTGTGGCTGTATTAAATCTCTTTGAAAGTTTAATACCCATCCTCACTATTTTTTGCCATTTTGAACACAATACAAGCGCTGAACTCGTTACACAGCTTATCTCTTGAAATCTTACTTTCGGGAAAATGGCTTTTTACACCCCCGTAACAAACTAATGTTACTTTATGGGTGAATTAGACAAACTTCAGTTAAGACAAGTTCACCTGTGACATCAAAGGCTGATTGAGTATACTCAGCTGTTACATAATACCACCCTGAATGACAGCCCTGCTTAAGCCATCTACAAAGAAAAGATCCTGTGAATTATGACTTCACCTGTCTGATTTGGTTTGTTCTGTTCTGTGTATAGCAGCTAATGCCTTTTCAAGTTTCTCCTTCAACAGTTGTTCATTCCAGACCAGAGTTTCCAGTGTTTTGCAGTCCATATCCATCAACATTCCTGTTAATTGTTCAGCCTTGTTTGGATACCACTGCTCTATAATGCCATACATCTGCTCTGCTAAAGCATGTTTCATTTCAGAGTCTGATAATATTAATTTATCTCCAGACTCCTGAGCTGAGTTTTTGGTTGATGCTACACTGTGCAGAATTTCTTTTTCTGTGCTGGTTTCTGCACTTAGGATGTTGGCTGCATGTGCAGCTTTCTCTTTAAGTACAGCAGAATCAGTCACTAACAAGTTTAAAGTAGTTACATCAAGTTCCAACAGCATGCCTGTGATTTTATCCACTTGATCAGGATACCATTCACTGATCAAATAATACAGTTGTTCCCCAAGAAGGGTTTTGTCTTCTTGCTCAGCTTTCGAAGATGCAGTTTCATGTTTATATGTCTGACTATTGAGTGCCATCGAAGCCTGATTTACTTTTTCCTCTAGTGCAGCTGGTTGTTTAACAAGCATTTCTAAATCTGGAAGGTCCATCTCAAGAAGCATTCCTGTTATCTTGTCAGCTTGATCGGAATTAAGTGCATAAACCAACTCATATAGCTCTTCTCCAATAGATGTTTTATCTTGAGCTTGTCTTAACACAGCTGATTCACACTGTGACTGTCCATTTTCCATCTCTTCTGTATTATTTTGCAAAACTGACAAAGCATCCTCCACTTTTTTTTCAAACAAGTCTGCATCTTTGATCAGGTGTTCCAAACTTTTATCATCCATTTCCAACAAGATTCCTGTCAATTTTTCTGCATCATCTGGATGTTTCCCTTCAATTAAAGAGTATATCTTTTGCCCTAGGGCTTGCTTACTTTCAAGGTTTCCATAATCCACAGTAGAAATCCAAGATGTATAACCACTCTCAGTTTTTTCATTTTTGTTGCACTTAGTTGCATTATGAAGAAAATGAGGGGTCTTCTGGAATTTGTTGCTGTTATGTGCTATGCTATTAATTTTGGCCTCTTCATAATGTACCCTGCAGATAGAAGCGGTTGTACATGTATAGAAAATACATTAACATTTAGAAAAAAAAATAGTAACATCTTAAGTTTTAGTTACTTTATTACTTGGTGTGTTGTGGCCCAATGGTTGGTCATAAACTGTCAGGGTTCAAGCCCTGGCTGGGGTCACTGGGGTGTGTTCTTAGCAAGAAACCAATACCCTCTCCACCCTGAGGTATGAATGGTTACTGGCCAGAAGCACATAACCCCAAAAGGGGTATATGCTTCTGGTACTGGAAACCTCTTGTAGCAATGAATTGCCTGTGGGTTACTTACAGTTGACTTACATGAGCATCCTGTTCCAGGGAGTACCTATCCAAAATTCCTCAAAATATACATATCCATATCCACCCCATGAAAGGTCATTAGAAATTATTGGGGGGTGGGGGGTGGGGGGTCTCTAGAGACAAAATTTGGCAAAGAGAAGAATGAAACTAAATTGGAACTTTCAGAGGAGTTGCGGGGAGGGGAAGAAAAGACAAACTAAATGGAGGGCATGGATATTTTCAGGAACTACTACTACTCCTAGTGGTTTGGTGTTGTGTATGGAAACCAGAGTTTTCTTAGTGCTAGCAGATTCATGACTCCTCCAACCAAAAGGGTTGAACTCAGTTGACTCAACTAAGGAGGTTGATCCAGTTGACTCCTTTAACCCATTGCACCGAAGGATTTACTAGTACTCCGGTATTTATCAAAACCATGGTTACTTGCATTTTGATTATTTTGTTTTGAGTAACTGGTGATTTAGCAACACCAGCATTTTGTGTTGCTCCAGAAAACATGGATCCAAACCTCCTGCTAAGGGAATTTCACATAAACCCCAGTCCCTGGAATTCCCATTTTTGAACTCAAACTAAAATGACCCCCAGCCCCTAGCCTATGGAATTTCCATGAGTATCCTGTACAAACCCCAGACTGTCTAAAAAAAAATTCATTTTTGGCAAGAAAGCTCCTTTTTTATTAAAGTATGCTTTACAAATCACTTCTATATTATAAGAATGATAATATTACGTTTAAAATATTTCCCATAAAAGTTTCTTTTATAATAATAATTGTTGCTGAGCTTTCTTAATATATTTGCACATTTTGAATGAGTTTTTTTTTGTTGTATCAGACGCACAAATTAAACAGGCACCAGGGGTTGAAATTAAACAAATTACCTCCAGAATATTACAGTGCATTCACTGAACAATGTAATTTGTCCGTGGATTACCCACTTCACAAAAAGGGAATTTTGATTCAATTTTTTGAAGAGAAGAGAAGAATACTGGAAAGAAAAGAAAATTTCCCGATTTAAAACGGAAAGAAAATTAGTTTTCTTTGAAATTGGAAAAAAGTAGATTTTCAAATTATAAAGTCGTTTAAAGCGCTGTTTGGTCCAATGGAAAGCATCACAAGATAAATGTGTATATTTTTAACATTCAGAGAACAAATAAGCTTAATTTTAAGGCCAGTCAACCCAGCTGAAACAAATCAAAATAAATGACGAGTTTAGTCACGCGAACAAGAAACTCTTTTAAAATCAATGGAAATTTATCTTTAAATAGGAAAATCAGACTGCTTTTTTTGGAAGCTCGGAAAGCTTATCTTACCTTTCGGAGCCATTTGAAGGAGAGATGTTCTCTGCAGCCTGGTGAATTCGAGCATGCAGTTGTTCCTGATTTGTTGTGGTTAGCAGTCGCTCTAATTCTTCATGTTCTAACTCCAGCAACATACCGGTAATGTTTTCACTGCTTTCTGGATAGATTTCATCTACTATCTCGAATAATGCGTCCCCAAAATCAGCTTCATTCTTGTCGCGTTCGCTCAGTGAATTTCCCATCTTCTTGTGCCTTGTAGCACACAGATTGTAGTACTGAATCATGTTTCACAAAGCAATCCCTCTTGGGTGAGGTCAGGATTGTGCTCTCCGATTTAATTTTATCTTTTAATGAACGTTTATCATATTCTTCGGTCAAAAAACTCTTTGACCTGTTATAATTTGAAATAATCACGCTTTTCTCTTAAAATTGTTTCTTTTCATATGAAAAATAGTTATGAGATACATTTTGCTGTCGCTGTAAATTAATTTTTCCCTCCCCTACTTAGCTGCAGTTTTTGTTCGAGCCCAGGTTTCCTTCATCAAGTTAACTAATCGACATTTTCAAATATGGCGCGGGAAGCATGCGAGGTTAGTTACACATTTTTCAACTCTTTTTCTGTTTCCTCCACGACATCACAACGTTATTAGCACATTTTTAAACAAATAGTCACTTCAAGTCCAACGCTTACAATCATTTGTAATTTCAGGAGCCCTTTTTGGAAGAGATGCCATTATGTTTGCGTGAGCTGTTTGAGCAAACAAGCTCGGAGCAGCAAAGCTGCATTGCAAACAACGCTCATTCTTCGACAAAATCTTTCAAGTCGATATTGACATTCAATGGCGTGGAACTTCCACCACCTCTGGTAAGATTTACTTTGCTTAAAATGCATTATACAATATGTCGACGCTCATTGAAAGTAAGCTTAAAAACTTAACTAATAATTCTGTTGACAGATGAAGTTTTTTTGCGTCATTGCCAATTTGGGCATGTAAATAAACATGTTCTTGGTGTATTTCATAGGTTTTGTGCATTTATGCACGATTATTGATATTATATTACGCCTGGAGTCGTAATGTAATGGAGTAAAAACATTTTGTATATTTTCTTTTCAGTTCTTTTCACTTCATCAGATTTTGATGATAAGTTAGCCTTGTTATTATGAGCCTATTATTCTTTTCAAGGTCTGACACTTTATGCAAATATCATTTCAAAGTTTGGTCAGCTCCAATCTTCATTCACTATATTAATGCCAGTTACATCAAACGTGAATCTTTGGGTCTCCCAAAAGTAAATTAAAAAAGGCTAACCAGAGAATTATTTACTAGGCTAACCAGAGTGATATTCAGGCTAACCTGGGTGATGTTTAGGCTAAATGAAGTGCAGACTTTCCTGTAATTACCCTGAATAATTCTGTTTATGGTTAGCACTATACACAATGCGTATATACTATATACTTAAAGAGACTGTAATCTGCATTTTACCCCTGGTCTGCAGTCTTCATTTTACAGTGCCTGACTGTTCTCTTTTTTTGGCCAAAACATCAAAGTCATGCCTGCTCTGGGAGTAGCAAGTAAACGCTAGTACTGTATATTTTGGCCAATAAAGATTGTTATATGTTTATGTGCAATTTTACTGACACTTGAAATCAAAAGTTTTGAAAGACACACACAGAAAGTGTCAGTTTTCAGACATGAAAGAACCACTGCTTTAGGTTGTGAGTGGAACAAAGGGCATTGAACTACTATAATAACTATTATTAAAAACCTAAGTGAGGTTTAGTAGTTGTAAAGGTGATGGTCATTTGCCTGGTCAGATTTAGTCACTCTGGGAAAAAAACTTCCAGAATGGTCAAGATTTATATCTCTAATATTATTTCCATGAAGGTGTTAAAAATTAATGACGATAATGGTGTTCTCTATAACCTGTTACTGTTGTGTATAATTTCCACTTGTAGCTTACAGAAAATGAAAGGGCTGAGATGCGTCAATATAGAAGAGAAGCAGTTAAATGCGAAGCCAAAATGTTCGAAAGGAGGCGAGAAAAGTACTCAAACCTACTCTTACAGGTCATGTCAGTGCTGGACAGAGTACAGGTGAGGAGACTACATTTCATGTTTTGTGAAGCCTTTTCAGAGTCTAGTGACTCAATGTACCTTAAGTTTGCTTATGCTTGAAGCTTTATCTGTATCATAAAGTGGTTAAGAGTATTGGGACCCTTGTGGATGGGACACTAGCATATTATAGAGAACATTACAATAACAGTAAATTCAAAACAATCATAGTCAATATATTTTTATTCTAGAGGGATCATTTTTTCCATAAGTTGAAAGATAAGAACTAAGTGTCTATGTTGCAGTTAATTTTTGGTTAATTTGGTTAATTTTTTATAATTATTACTAGTTACTAGTTTTTTTTCTAACTAGGTGATTTTATTTTTAACTAGTTAGTTTTCTTCTAACTAGGTGATTCTATTTTCAACTGGTTCATATTAAATTGTGGGGAAGGGTGAGGCTGGGACCAATAATGTATTAGACCAACAAATATGGGCAAATTTGCAACGATTGCTTGTGTGGCATAAGGGATGTGAAGATGGACTTCAAAGTCAGAGATCTGGAGTTCAAATCCAGGTGAGTGCAAAAAAAAATATTGGGGGCGGTTAGGTCTAGGGATAGGGTTAGGGGGGGCAATAGGGTTAGGGATAGGGATAGGGTTAGGGCTGGTGGAGAATGTGTTGTTCTTTTTGAGAAACCTCCCCCTCCTAAAAAAATAACCTAGTTAGAAAAAAACTTACTAGTTAAAATAAAATTAACTGAAACCAAAAATTAACTTCATCTATTTTACACACAAGTGTCATTACTCTATTTGCTTTGCTCTATTTGCTTTGCTATATTACAGAAAAGCAATTTGCCAAAGGAGACGCACTGGAGGATCTGTTTGCATGCAGGCTACCCCATAACATGACTAGCTGTAAAAACTTGATTTAATGTCATTCCAATAGATCAGAACTGTCATTAAGTTCTGATCCACCTTTAACCTTGATCTCCTCATCTGTTAATAACGTTGTTACTTTATAGATGAATGGTACCAAGTACAGACATGTTCATCGTGACATCAAGGGTCCATCAAACATACTCAGTGGTAACAGATGTTACTGCTTATGGCCCCTATTGACAGCCCTTATTTACTAACTTCATCCTCATCACTTTGAGTTTGTCATTATTCCCACATAAGTTTTAAAATAAACTGGCCTTTCTCCAAGTGTCTAGTGTCTATTGTCTTGAGTGATATTTCCATGTCACAAAACAATTCCATCCAATAAAAGATATCTGTTTTTTCATTAAATATGCGGAAATTTAATATGTAAAAGAAGACAGTGCTCCGTGATTTGCTGTCTTGATCTCACAAAACAAAATCAGCATCCTGGCTGGTTGTTGCTCAAGTATGGTTTATTATTAGCATAATTTGGTGTAACAGGATTGTTACTGTATGAAATAATACACTATCTGTTACCTTATTATAGGAAATTAACAATGCACGTTTTAACACGATTTTACAAGGTTCGCATTAATTTAATGTATCTTAATGTCGATGTAAATTTAATGCACACTACTGTATTTTACAACCTTTATTTCATTACAAAACCTTATTAGCTCATGATTCCTCTATTGGCTCTTCAGAGTTACTATCTGACATGACGTCTTGCGGTTTGGTATCCGTCAATCAAACGAGTGAGCAGCTCTTGGTGATTTCACAGAGGCTTTGAGAGATCTTTTTAATCGATAGGGTCTAGTTTTTTTTAATATCTAAGGCTTCAAAACCAAATTTTCAGCTTTCAGAAAAACTTAGAAACACCTGCACACTTTTCTTGGAAGGTTTTATTGATGGAAACCTAGATGCAGTTTGGCATTCAGAAATGTAAAGTGCAAGTTTGTAGAATTATGAAAATCACAGTAAATAATTAAAAGCAAGATGCTTATTGAAAAATTTGCATTAATTTAGTGTAGCGTTGTTTATTTCCTGTATTAAGGTAGTTTGTGTGAGATTTGTTTTTGAGACAGCATCTTTTTTCCTTTTTTTACAGGAACAAAGAGAATCAAGAACCATTGCTGAAATGCAGTATGATACTGAAGGTGTTAGAGAGAGAACACTTGCTAAAGAAAATTATGATTCGGCTGCAAAAACATCGATACACAAACATAATGAGGAACCTACAACATATGAACCTGACCATGACAGAAGATATGCTTGGAATGCTTCTAATGATGAGAGAATTGCAAAAAAGGACCAGTTTGCTGATTCCTATGTAGATTGGACTGAAAATAATTATCATGAGCACTGTAGCAGAATCAACAGTCGATTAAACTATTTATCACACTCACTGGAATCATCCTTTGCAACCGCTGGTGACCAAAGTGGAATGTACAAAAGCCGGTTACCAAGAAATGAGGATTCCAGGAAACAAGTCAGAATTCCACCTGAGGGTTTTGAGGGTGCAGGTTTTCATTATAGCTCCACCATCATGGATATGGAAGCCACTGAGTTAAACAGGCCATTTACAAGTCTTTCTCTTGCTTCTAATGGATTGTTGAATTCTGGAGATGTCTCAGATACTACACTGCAGAATTCTTCAGTGTCATTTCCTTTTCACAGTAAAGTTCTGGGGTCTGATTCGCTCGCATCTACTTCATTGTCTATGGTCTTTTCGGGTAAGTTATTTTATTTCTGCATGTCTTCAAGCAGTAACTACCAAGTGGCTAGCGATTCAATAGTCAGGGTCCAAGGTCCTTGACGATCCTTAGGAATTAACAAGATATCTCCAGTGTAAGATATAGGATCCTATAGAATATTACTAGCAGTCTTCCTGGGTACCCAGATGTTAGACCAAGACAGATTTCCCTCCTCCCCCATCATATTGTTGTCAGGTTTACTGTTTACAAATAATCATGATATATAATGCCTGAGTACAGGGGTTTCAATAACTTTAGTTATAAGTGGCCACTGAAGGTGTAATATGCAGCTGTGACCTGTAAAGGGGCCTCTTTCCCCTAGGGGGGTCTGGGGGCATGCCCCTCCAGGAAAATTTGAAATCTAGAAGCTCGGAAATGTGATTTCCAGCGTTCTGTGCATCAAAAACCATGCTGTTTTTGTAGCATTGAAAAATTTCAGTGGTCATCGTTGTGTTGAATGTGCTTTTTTATTATTAATATCATTTTTATTTTCATTAATGAAATCCAAACAGACAGCGGTAAGGCCTGGTTCAAACGTCGAACATTTCATGTACTGAATCTAATGTTGCTATTAAGTGCATGAGAAGTTTGACGTATGAATCAATTAGGATTGGCAGATTTGTATTCGGGTTGACTGTACCGTTCCATCCGACTGGGCTAGTCGGATAGAACGGCAAAAGATCAGCATCGATTCAGACATCAAACTTTTCATGTACCAAATCTAGTGCATAAGTTACGCAAATGTATTTGCTGATATAAAAGAGTTTGTGATTGGCTAGTAAGCTATCAAAAAGGCAGTCGTGCATGAAGTGGCGCCACCGCAAAAAATCTAGCCAGTTACTGGAAACACTTCACATGCTTTTGTCCCCTCTTATTGATGAACATACACCTAAAACAAAACGTTTCTGAATAATTTTCACCGAAGCATTAAAGTATGTCTCTTCAAAACATAGTTACAACAAAACGGTTGTTTAGTGTTTTATTTAATATTAAACAGCATCAGCTAGCTGATGCTAAATTAATATCACAGATATATATCACAGATATCTGCTGTCCCATTGAAGAGTGTTTATTTTGTTCTGTTAAGTGTACAACTGGAAAATTCACTGGTTTCCTCTTGGCGGATATTGAGTTTGGTACATGAGAAGTTCGACGTGTGAATCAACTGCCGAACTGAATTAATTGGGGTCAACCAAAATAGGAATTAGGTTCGGTGCATGAAAAGTCTGACGTTTGAACCGGGCCTAAGAGGTCCTACAGGCAGTGGTAGACCGCCGGTAATCAGCCTTTATTGAAATCTCTGTGAGTACGAAAGCAAAACAGAGAAGGGGATTAATTAGATGTAATTACTTAATCTAGGAAACCATGTGCAGTATAACCTGTTCATGTTCATAACATATATATTTAGCCAAGCCTAAAAGCAGAGCTCCTGGGCCGGGTTGTTCACAGCCTAATTAAGCAACTTGATGAGCTCCAAACTTGAGGTGGGATATGGCCATGTGAGACTGGGTTGCAATACATTGTACCTTGTTTTAATAGGTGTCAATTGACTATAACATGGATTTCCCAGCAATATCAAAGAAGTAAGCTATAAATCAAGGCTGCATGTCTCAGTCTGTTAGCCAGCTGGAGTAATTGGCTGCCATGTTGCATGACATTGTCGAGCATGTGCACCCACAAGCAAAACCACTAGCCACGATAACCATGAGAAAATCCACTTGTGGCCCTTCAGGCTATTAATGCTATT
The DNA here is from genome assembly GCA_022496165.2 of Catalaphyllia jardinei. Lineage (NCBI taxonomy): Eukaryota > Metazoa > Cnidaria > Anthozoa > Scleractinia > Caryophylliidae > Catalaphyllia > Catalaphyllia jardinei. Next base: position 18,543,660 of record CM042751.1, on the reverse strand, counting down.
AATTTTTTATGTTGGAAAGCAAATTATTAGTCAAGTTAATAAGAACTCATAATTTGAACATTGTGTTATCTCTTGCAGACTCCGGTACCTCAGCTGTGCAGTCTTTGATAGGGACACAGCCTAGATCAACAGTGCCCCAACTTCCTATAGATTCAGCTACTAGTAATACTCATTATAGGCAATGTGAAGAGAAACAAACATTGCAATCTATAGATCAAACCCCAAATTCCAGTATTAATAAGCAGCCTGTTACCTCAAAGCAAAGACCTGAAAAGCCAAAAGTTCAGTCATCTACTCTGTCAAAGGTTCCCTGCATCTCAGAGCAAGATAAAACTCTGGCAAATTTGGAAAAGCTGAGACAGAAATTGCTTGAAGAGAAGCAAAAGCATTTAGAAGCTCTTAAACAACAAGAGTTGAAGCGGCTTCGCAACCAAAAGAAAGAACAAGAAGGGGATTTACACCACACTTATGCATCTTTCCATAGAGATAGTCCTAAGCTAGTAACTGAGAGACCTTGGTCTAGTTCTCTGCCCTCATCCACTAGGCAGTCAGACTTAAAACAGTCAGCTTGTGAGGAATCATCAAGTACCCATGTGTCTCGTAGGACATCTGGCGATAATCGCATATCAAGGACACCACCTTTTCGTAGACCTCTGTCATTGCCTCCAGGTGAAATGTACTCTATTCTTGAACTCAGTGGAGAAAATCTTGATTTTGACACACACACTGATAATGACAATGAACCAGAATCATCTTCTGATAAGGAGAACCATGTTGTTGACGATGTTCTGAGAGGGAACAGAAATGATGCTGTTGTGGGAAGTGGTCGCAGTAATGCTATGGGCCAAATAAACAGTGAGCAGAGCATGTATCCCTCTCTTCAAAGAAAGGAATGCCAATACTTTGTACCAGGAGAGGATAATAAGGTAACTAAATAACTTATCAACATTTTTTGCTTCAGTCATCTTTTTGTGATATCTTTTTTTTTGTTCCAGAGATATTCAAGTTTTCCTATTATGCAAATTTGGTCACTGATGACGTCATCGGTTGTGCGATTACAGTGGTGTGACACAAAATTAAGAATATCTCCGCCAATAATAAAGCAATGCTATTGAAACTTGGCAGAGATGTTGCACCCTACAAAATATACCAGATGGTGTACATTTTGATGTTGCTATGGCAACATGCTCGGTACCAGTCCCTGCCTCTTCAAAATCAAATATTACCATTTATAGCTTCACGGGGCATAATAGACAGCTAAAGATGTTAAAGAGATGACCCGATGAAGGTGGGACTGGCATACATCTTAGATAAGACCAGCTATTTTGCCTTGTTGAGTCGCAAATGGTATTATTTAATTTTAAAGAGGCAGGAGACTGGAACTGAGCATGTTGCCATAGCAACATCAAAGTGTATGCCATCTTAGCCGGCTTGTTCAAAGCCTGATTAAGCTAACCCAGGTTTAGTGAGAATTTTGTTTTCAGTTTTTTAACGTTTTGGTTAGGTTTTTTGTTTACACTGTTTGTCCTTTACTTTTGAGTTTGAATGATCACAAACTACAAGAAACATAAGCAGTCAAAAGCAATTTTATACAAGAAAAATCAATACTTCGGTTAACTTTTAATCGTGGGTTAGCGTTAACTGGCGTTCGAACAATCCGTCCCTGGCATATTTCGTAAGGTGCAACATCCCTGCCAAGTTTCAATAGCATTGCTTCATTATTGGTGGAGATATTCTTAATTTTGTGTCACACCACTGTACTTGCAAAACCGGTGATGTCATCAGTGACTAAATTTGCATAACAGGAAAACTTGAATATCTCTGGAACAAAAAGAGATATCACAAAAAAAACCCGCTGTTTTACTCTACTTTGAAAAGCCTTCTAAATGAGTGTAGTTTTTTAAATGACTTATTTTTCGGGTCATATGCACTTTAAAACACTCACAGATTGACTTAAAACAGAACTGAAATCTCTTCCCCTTGTAGATCCCACCAAGGTTTTGAGTGGCCACAGGCAGATTGCCTCTTCCATGTCAACTAACAAACACAAACACACAGTAGCTGCTTTCATAATAAAAGTGTAATTTTCTCAAAAGTATCAGTCTGTAAAATGTTTTTGAGGAGCTCGATGTATTAAAAGTAGCCCTGTTATTGTGTTTGATAGTTTTCTTGTATTTTGTAGCTGTTTGAAAGTAATGGACGGGATAAATTTGCCAAACTTTCTGCACATGCTAAGGGCTTCCTGACAAGACGTTTGATGAAAACTGACAAGGTCCTAAGTTTGGTGAAAACAATCAAGGTAACTTAAAGATGATTATGATGGTGATGATGATGATGATGATGATGATGATGATGATGATGATGATGACGACAATGCTTCAATAATAAGGGTTAATGATGATGAGAAACAATTTGTGCAAAATTTAAATCTTACACTTTCACCCTCTTCTTATTGCATGTACCAATACATGTACATTCCTTTGTGTCTAGGAAGATAAAAGGTTAATGCATTATTAATTTTACTTCTAACCCTACCTTTCTTTAACATTACTTCTTGTCCTCCTGCTCAAATGAAAAACCTTTGTTTGTTCTTTGACAGGACACCAGAGATGTCCTGGCCGACATTTCCAGAGAGGACATACACTCTGTTCAGGAGAAAATGCTGAAAGAAAATGTGGAGGGTCATGTATGTACTCATCAATGATACTTCAAATTTTGCAAACTCAAGCATTGATGCCATTAATGAGCAAATGCAGTCAGAAGACTATGTTTAACATATTGTATCTTACAAATATCAAACATCTGTCAGATAAAGTTTGCAGCATAATTATATGACTGTGTCTTTTTAGCTGAAAGTGGCAAGAATTGGTCTTCATGATGTCTTCTTCAAGGTTCCTGTGAAAGAAAGAATGTCTTACATAGCTAATTCCAGAGAAATAGCAAGAGCAAAGGAAGCTAAGCGAAGAGCTACAAGGGTCAGTGAATGCTGCTAACTAACCAATGAAAATCAGTGTTTGCCGAGCTTGGATTACTTACTGAAAGAAAAAACAAATCTAGACCAGTTATTGGCAATAAATTGGTCAGTGGCCAGTAGGGAAAGTTAAAGAATATTATTTCATTTTATAGCATTGGACTCTATATCAAGCAATCCTTTTTTGAGTAATGACCACACTCTGAACTTCCTGTGAGACAAATTATTTAAATTGGGAGGTGGACTGGGGGAGATTCGCTAATGGTATTCTTCGCTACATCATGCTGCGGAAGCTAGACCAAAGCACTGGCTTGTTGAGCTACACATATATTTTGGGTTTGAACAGGCTTTAATACCTTTATTTTTCGAAATTGCTAACAGATATGTTAAACATGTTTTCAAGCTAATTCAACTAACTAATTTTTCGATCATTACTGTACATTTGATCAAATATTTTAATATTTTAATATTTTACAACTATTTAAAAATAGTTGTAAGACATAGCGTAACTTAGTAAAAAAAAAGCAATAAGACAGGTAAATTAAACTTACTTAAGGGTCTGGAAATTTCATCTTGCAGGGCATGAAAAACCCAAGTTCCATTTCCTGGGGCAAGAAATTTTACAAGTAAATTTTACTCTACTTGGGCAAGTGAAATTGGAAGTTTGGTGGTCCCTTGGGCAAGTGAAGTTAGCCCCTGTGGTCTTGTTAGTTTACAACTGGGTATAAACATTGCATGTACCTATTGAACAAGTAATAATTTAGATTTAGTGAGGGCAACTGGAAACTGAAATGTACTGGCCTACTTTGCAACTGGATTTCAAAAAAATTTCCTGCCCTGTCTTAACTCAATGCATATTAAGTATACTTTTTCTGCTCTTCAGTATAGAGGTTTTTAGACTTAAAATTACTCAGTAGTGACAATACTTTATCTGTTTCCTGATCATCAGAATTCTGTAGGTCAGTCGAAACTATCTGCTGTTACTCTACGAGCAATTCAGAGACGTCAGGAAGACCAGTATCCTTGAGAACTTTATTTATTGTCTGACTTTCAGATTAATTAATAGATTCCATTTATTTGATAAACTAAGCAACAGTTCCTGGCAAAATGACTTGCTTTGGGACATCAGCTTATCTAATAAGGTGTAAAAAAGTGACCTGTTGCTTGAAAGTCAGTAAAAAATCTGGAAGTTCTTTTAAAGTAGACTCTAGATTTTGCAGAGTAACATTGTCCTTTTATTGCTTACACATACATGAGGTATTGTTAGTAACAGATATATGATATCAGTCGACTGTTGTGATACCTCTTGAAGAAAGCAAGGCATGATCATTAACAATGTTGAAGGTAGCTGTTTGAAAATCTCCATCTGCTTCAGCTACTCTGCTTGGAAATTCATAACCTCTTAATAATTGAGTGCAAGGGCCGCACCGGGGAATATTGGTCCGAGGTCGTGGCAGTACGGACTGAGCGCAGTGAGGTCTGTACAAAACAACGGAGGGCCAATATTCTCTGGTACGGCTTGAGCTAGCTAGGTTAGTAAGTAGTTTATTATATGGCACTCGGGTCATGCTTGTTTGTTTTCTGTTAAAATGCACCTCCGGTCACCTGAATTCAAAGGGCTTCTTCTGTGTGTTTTTGATGATGCGAGCAACTCAAATTCAATGAACGTAAACCATGTTGAATATAAACAAGGCTTCAAGAATGATTTCTAAATAAATGGAATTTGTCAGAAGTCTCAACTGTACAGCTAGTTGCAGTTTGTTGAAATTCGTGCATGGAATATTTCAACTTGCACATTGCAAAATATTGGTAAAAAAAATGTTGGTTGCTGTGAAAATCACCCAAGCATATACACAGCTAATGAAGAGGCAGTCTTAAAGTCAATCCTCCTCATCTCTCTTGATAACAGTTCAACGCTTCTTTTCATTCTGGACAATTCTACACTGAAGATTGGAAATTATTGCTGGCTTGTACTCTTGTCGTGTTTCCTGTGTTTGGTCATAACAAATTCAGTGAACAAGAAGTGGTCAAGCTCCGTCGCAGGTAGTGTTTTAACTCTTTCATTTGTCATACCATTACCTTACATTTAGAAGAGTGTTCAGATCAGTAGCCATCTTCTTATTTGTGTTTGCACTTTTTTTCTTGTTTATAAAATTGTCTTGACTTTCACTGATGCCTGATTAAGCCTCTACATTGGAGGTTTCTAGATCTTCAAGATAATAAAATTCGCTTCGTGAATAGTTTGTCTTCTTCGTTCTTGTCCGGTGTAAACTATGTAAAATATCAATCTTTTAGGCAGTTTCTTCGCGAAGAATGAGAGTATTTACAAGTTTTCTTTTTGTAGGTTTGGTTGCAAATTTTGAATTTGCCAGCTTTCGAATTAAAACAAAAAAAATACACAGCTTATGACCATTTCCATGAAATGGTCCGTATGGCGAAATCCTGACCAAGAAAGAACCAATCAGAACGCTTGAATTTACCTCAAGACTATCTTGCCATATAATAAATAATAATTATTCCATGAGCCCGCGTTGGATATGGAGTGATAAAATAACCAACGAGCGCATAGCGCGAGTTGGTTATAATCACTTCATATCCAACAAGGGCGAATGGAATAATATTATTATTTTAGTAAATTCTCAAACCGGGTTTTGCTGCCGATTCTTATTTTCACAATTTTACAAAGCGAAAAATTTTAAACTTGGTGCACTATTTTCCAGATGACGTAAAACTCTAACTATTGGCTCATAGTCGGAGTTTTTTAGCCAATCAAAAAGCTAGAAATGCAATAGTTGGAGCTGAGAATTTACTAATAGTTAATATATTTTTAGAAAAAGATGGCAAATTAAGCCTCCTGTTCCAACTTTGTGAAAACCTTTAATATCATTGATTAAGTTGGTGTTGATCCTTGATTTCTGTATCCAAAGTACTGTAACACAAACTGCCAATTCAGAGATAATAAAGCCTAAAGCTGAACCTCGGGAACAGAAGAAGAAAACTTGGAACATCAGGTCTGTTGATTTGTAGTGAAACCTGTGGTGGACACCCTTAGGACCCGCACTACTCCACATAATACATATTTCACCGTATTCAATGTGAAAAACTCATTGTATGGTCTGTTGGTAAACAGTTAACAGTACTATAAAAACTGGCATTTAGGTTTGCACCTTTATCATGTAGCTGCATAACTTTTTCCAAATTGGGCGAGTGCACATCATGTAATTAAAATCTATGCAAGGCTCAAAAAAGGGGGCCATCCGGTCATCTGGGCAAGTAGATTCTCGTTCTGGGCAAGTATATTTTCATTCTCACTTACCCGATGGGCAAGAGGTTAGGCAAGTGGTCTGCCAATTAAATCATTAAAAGAGCAAACTAGGACTTGCCCAGTGCAAGCAATATTTAAGAACTACTTGTCCTAAGGGCAAGCTGGAATTTGAGTTTGTTTTTGAGCCCTGCTATGATTATTAGTAAGAACTTGTTTGTTTGCAAAGGTCTCAGTTGTCCCTCTATACTTTAAAATTGATCTCTGGGAATAACAGCTCACGCTTTTGCTCAGGACTAGCACCACAATAGCTGTAACAAATAAGACTGGTTTTAGAGTCTCATTTGGCATTATTCTGGTTTTCTGGGTCCAACAGTTTAAAAGTTTGAGGTGCGAAACCATGATTGCCATGATTGGTTACAGTCCTAAGTTAATACCACTAACATAAAACCAGTAACATTTTCATGTAAAACTAATAATAGTAATTATTATTACTCACTGATTTTATACTAGAAATGAGTCACTGTTATAATTATTATAACAGTGACTCATTTCTAGTATAAAATCAGTGAGTGACCTTATTGACTGGAACATGTCAACCATCCATACTGGTTGTATAATGCATGTATTTTTTGAAATAATGCAACTTAATGAACTTTTGTTGCATATCAGAATGAAGTAATGTAATGTCATGTAATGTGAGAGTGTGAAAATGCACAATTTAGCAAAGGCCTCACAGATGGTTTACTTTCGCTAACTTCAGAGTGCTAAAGCCACAGCAGGGACATACATCACCACCTCTGCCATCTGACAGGACAAGGTGCAGTTTTTTAAATTTTGTTGGTTTAGCAGAGCTTACAGCAAGCATTATTGCAGTCATGTCTTTATTACGGCATCCTGTTCAACCAAATTCATTGGTCAAGAACAGCCCCAGTTTAGGAAGTGATAGACTTCTTGCATACTGCTAGGGTTAGCTATTTTATAGATGAGCTAATAGCTCCCTTAAATCTCCTGTCTACAGCTCATCATTAATTACTACATCACCAAGGCTTTCATTAAGTTTTGAGTCTCCTGTAGCCTTGTTCTTCACACCCTTAGCAAACTTGTTACTTTGTGACTGAATTCTATCAAGAACAGGCAGTTTCAGCTATAGCATCAGGGGAAAATCAAGGATACTCTGCCGTAACAGGTCTTATGGGTTATGGCCCTTAATGACAGCCCTCCATCAGTCTGTCACTAGTTGCCCCAATATGGTAAAAAGGCCTATTTTGTGTACAAACAAGGATATGATATGGTACTAAAATACTTCAAGATTTTGGTAAACACAGTCAGGAGATGCAGAAAACAACCCTATTTCACTGTTCAAACAGGATCAAGTAGATAGGTATAAAAGTGGTATGATCGACAGTTTTCTATTTACTGTTTTCAACTTTTTTGGTCAACTTTTGGTCTACTTAACACTGTCAGCTGACTGTCGGTAATGTGTCGGTAACCTGTTGGCCAACGGTTGACTGACAGGTTACAGACAGCCAAAAACAGGAGCTGTTGTTCACTTTTTACCATTTCTTGTTTGCTTTGTTTTTTGATAGGTCTAAGAAGCAAAGCACCAGACCAGCTACAGCTCCTGAGAAACCACTGTAAGCTAATGATCATCAGCTTCATTTTATTGTAATTTAACTTAGATCTATGCAGAACTAATTCAACATTAATTTCCTGAGAGTGTTCAACATCTGATTTCTCCTTCCAATATATCTGCTCTGTCAAGTTGGTGGGTGACAGAAATTAAGATAAGGTTGCTTACTAGTGTTACAGGCAGACGATGCTTACATCAGACTAGCTAATGGCTGCAGCTCTTGGCAGTTATTGCAAGCCTTTAATATTAGGCAGTTATAGTCATATTATCCGCCAAATTTTCAGAAGTACTGAAACCTAAATATTAGAATATTTACTACAATATCAAACAGTCAGGTGACAACTTAAATGCACTGACAAGTAGACTTGCTGGTGTCAGAAATAAACAAAATGTTACCTACAAAGTCAATGTAGATTAATCTACAGGCATGCAACATGTGCAGAGGAGTTGCTATATAGCTGTACTTCTTCCATGTAGTAGGTGTCACAGGTGTTTGGCACTAAGCAATGAAACCAGGAAATATACTACTGAAGTGCCACATTATTCTCAGAAGTATTACAATGTCAAATGAAATTAAGGATAAAAAATTATAAAGAATTAAGTTGAAAATCCTTGGGACAAGCAGGTCCAATTTTGATAATATTTGCCCTTCCTTTAGGAATCCTAAAATAGGAAAGCAGGATGCTGTAAATCGACCAAAAACAACAGATAATGCACACAGAAACTCTGAAAGACCATCAAGCCTGAGATTAGGTGATGGAAATCAACCTGCTAAGAGACCAGGAAGGCAAAGCCATGCAGGGGCTGCTCAGCAGCCCAGAATTATAACAGCTCAACCAAGAGCAAAGAAACGGTTAAGTCTGCCAGCAAATGCACAGCCCAGAATAAGAGGGTCTGGCACTACAGCTGTCACAATGCAGAGGCCAAAGACAGCTTCTGAAGTGAGCAGGAGTTCTAGATTGGCCGCCAACTTTTCTAAATGACTTGCATAGCTTGAATGTGTACATGTACCTTGGGATTTTGTGCAACGAGAATAATTGTAAAATTTTGTTTACTTGATACAGCAGATAAACTTGAACAAAACATATTTGATACTAATAGTATGTAAATTATTGATATAAAATGTAAGGGTTACTAGTTTAAAAATTGCTTATACCTGCAAAATAATATTTATTTTTGCTATAAAGTAATCCGTGTCAATCTCCTCCATCCTTAACCATCCTTGTTCCTTTATGGTTTAGTATTATCTCTTTAGTGTTTTCCCATCTTTCTAAAGCATTATTTTCAGGTTTCCTATAATTTAAAGTTAATTTTGTCGATGGTAAAAATAACTCAAAATGATGTGTCATAGCCCCTTTAAACCCTTTCACAGCTGAGAGACTTAAGTAGATCTTTACCAGGAAGTTAAATCTTGAAACAGTACATTAGAACTTGTAATTCTCTAGATGTTAATAAACCATTTGAAAAAAAGCATTGAGGTGTATTTCTGTCCAGTGCTTCCATAATAGAGGAAGATTCCCTCTACTAACTATGGTGCTGCTAGTATAAGCATTTTTTTTCAGGCACTCTACTTGAAATTGTATAAATAACTGATATAACCTCTTGGTAGGATCCTTTTCCAAGAATTAACTGAGCTTAAATTTTTTGCTCAAGTTTTTTGCTATAAAATAACCTTTTAGTACTTCTTTTAATTCTCTGGTCACATGACTATTGGTGAATTGCATTAATTTTGGATAATCTAATCTTTTTATGAGCCTGAGGTTTAAAGAAAATAGCATGTTCCTGTGATTACATGTTTCCAATATGTAGCCTCCAGGAATTTCATTAAGGCACCTGAGTCACCAGGCAAATTGACTGGCTGTGTGGATGATTTGGTACACCTCATTCGATCATCTGGGGAAAGTGTTTGTTATTAAGAAGTTCATGCTCTTCTACTGAGAACATTAATTAACTGGAAGCCTGTTATAGCCTTCTTCACCCAGCTGCTTACACATAGATTATCCAGAATTAGGAGCAGCATAGCTAAACATTTTGGAAGCTGAAAAAAGGATTGTATTTGTTACTACCTAGCTGCAATTGACTGATTGCAATCTGGTTACACTCTAGCCTTGGCATTCCAAGAGGTTTTCATAGTTGTGGTGATGAGAAAAGGTTCACAAAAAGTAATAAATCCGTGTAATCCTGAAAATTTCGAGAGAGACAGGTGTTGTGTGGTGTTTTGTTTTATATGAGGAATAAGCTTACTTTTGAGCAGTTGCAGTTTGTAGTATTTTTGGTACTTAATCTATGTGTACCTGCCATTCAAGGAACAAAATAATTGGTATTTCTGTAACGCCAAGATATTTTTGCTGTTTCGCAGAAATAAATGATTTCAGACCTTTATTCTTCTCTTTTTTTGTCTGTTTAATTTGTTTATAAAGTATTAAACCATTCAGTTTGTGCACACTGTGACTACTGAGTGAACTTCATACTCAACAGTAATTTATTCCAGGAGTGAGCGTGGCTATGAGATGGTAAATAGCCAACGAAATGTGTAGTGCTGAGTTGACTATATATAATCATCTCATATCCGAAAAGCACATTTCAAATAATTGTTCTATTAAAAATGCCTCCAAAATATAGAAAACCCAAATAGAAGTACTTAAATGCCCAAAAAAGTCACAGGTATGCTTACCATATCTCTAGAGCATGGAATAATTGCTCATAACCCATGATGGCTAAGTCAATGAACTCTTGGATTGCATTAACCATTTTTAATAATATTATTTATTAAAAACTGGATCATTGGATAATGCAAATCGAGAGTTCTCATTGGCTGAGCCATCATGGTATATGAGCCATTATACCATGATCTACAAAAACGGAGAGTGTATGCGTGATTTTTTGGGCCTTTTTGTTTTTATTGTAGTCTAGTTTAATATATTTTGGGGACGTTTTTAATAAAACAATTATTCCACTCGCGCTTGTTGGATATGAGATGATTATAGCCAACTCGGCGCTATGCACCTCGTTGGCTATCTATCATCTCATATCCAACGAGCGCTCATGGAATAATTTTAATTATTCCATGCTTTGACAAGTATAGCCAATCAGAATACTGGTTTCAGCAGTATTCCTCAGATCGTGTATCACTTTGGTTTCCCACACTTCCTTATAGTTGATAACAGTCTTTTTCGATAAGTGAAATCAGAAGTTGGAGTCTAATACGAAACAAATGTAGGGAGTCGGGAATTTTTAGGAAATAGGATGTTATGTTTGTCTTCCATTCCATTGCCAGGCCCTGGTTGTTCAAAGGCTGGATAGAGCTTTCCAACGGACAAATTGCTGTCCAGCGGATAGGTGTTTACAAATCAAACCATACTATCCACTGGATAGTGATTTATCCGGTGGATAGCATTATCCATCCTTTGAATAACCCAGGTCAGGAATATGTTGTTTTGTTGTGGTGCTTCATTATTGTCCCCTACTTCTTCGGTTGGGTCACTTGAAAACAGACCCAAAGTTCCACCCTGATTATATATCACTCAAAAGCCTTACCTAAATAGTATTTCTATGCCAGTATACAATAATTTTAAAAATTGATAGTTGGAATCTTCATCTATTTGAGCCTAGGAAATTTATGTTTTGTTCTCGTGCACCATTTTCTTCTTGGCTAAGGCCCCACCCAAGGGTTTTCAAAATAGTATAAGAAGTGATTTGCATGTCGATGTCATTTGACTTTAATTACCAGAATCCTTCCCTTTTTCTGTTTCTGGGGTTTCAAAATTTAATAAAGGAAAAAAAAAAATGAAAGAGATTCTAGTAATTGAAGTCAACGGATGACAAGAAGAAAATCTGCTGTCGGCAAAATATAAGGGGGACTGGAACCCATCCAGGCCTGGGGCTTTTAGAGCTTTTTGCCTAAAATTGTTCAAAATTCTATGCCACTTTGATCTTGAACTTGTCTGTTATAATCATATAAGTCAGATTTCTATTCCTTTCTCCATTGCGTGCTTATCAAATTTGCTGATAAGTATAGATTTTTGAAAGAATGGGTTGAAACGCGTGAAGTGATGTAAAGTCTTGTCGGTTTCACTGACCCCGGGAATAAATCCAGCGCTCTGATTGGTCAGCGTTTAGCGTTTTTGTAGTGAACACAACCTTTCAAACTGGAGCTGTGTGTGGTATACGGCGGGATGGCTGCTAAAATCCCTTGTTTTTTCGTGTTTATGGATCAACTTTTTTCCGGCTAAGACTTAGCTGAGCATATCAAATGGCTTCAAAGCATACAAACTCTCTGGAATTAAGCGATTTCGATCGTCTCCGGAAAGAAAACTCTGCACTCCGCGAGGAGCTCGCTAACTTACGGGAAGAAATATCCGGTGAAAGACACACTCATGAACAGTTGCTGAAAAGTTTTCAAGTTTGTCATAATGAAGATTCGAGGAAACTGCGGGAGGAGAAAAAACTTACGTCGAAATTGGCCGAGGAAAACGGCGAACTTCGCTTGGAGCTGAAAGCACTTAGAGATCGTGCTTCTTCGACTCCATCAGCGAAAGATCGCGGCAAACCAAGGCAAGAGGCAGATGTAAGCGATCGGTTACTCAAAGAACTCAGTGCTTTGGAAAAGAGACTTGGAATGCTGCAGAGCGATTTATTGTCAAGCCCTGCGGCGAAAAGCTTCGATGGAAGGCATCCTGCAAAGCGTGGTGAGATAGGAATTTCCTTGCCTACTGTACATACACATCCGCAAGTTTACTATTTTGGTCTCACTTATCGGCTCTTATAACTGCTTACACTGTTTATATCCTATATCGATGTTTTAAATTACCAAATCTAAAGGTTATCCTAGACAATTAGTTAGAGATTAGAGTAGATAAAGATAATTTAAGCAGTGGATAAATGAAACCCATAAAAGGATGGCAGAACATTTGGCATTTAATCTGCTCAGAATTTCGACGTATGGCGACAAAAAAATTCGATTGGAACGGTTTGGGACGCACTTTGTTAAGTTCCCAGAACAATCGATCAAAATTTATAGACTGTTATTATGTTTACGTGGAATAGATTTCTTTGCGCAAATCATGATAAAAGTAAATGGCCCTGGTCATGAAAGGGATAGGAAACTTTGATCGCCAGGGAATATTAATTTGCTTGAAGCATCTATATCCTTGTTTGTTGACTTCCTGTGTATTGCTTATTGTAATTGGGCATTTTTTCAATGCTGGAGATGTCTATTATTAAAAGTGTAAAGAAAGTCCTAGAATATTTAATCCAAGAACTCTTGAGTTTTTCGGTTTTGTGATGATCAAATTCAAAGTGTCAATTTCAGTGCATGTAATGTTTTAAATTTAGATTAAAATATTAAACTTATAGTGTTTCAACAAATGCTACTTAACTAGCCCAGATGCGATAAATTAAACCTGCGTTTAACGTTTGGAATGAATTGTATTTCTCTTATCCTTTGTTTTGTTTGAGCAGGCAATGTTGTAGCCGAAACTTGAACCAAACAGAATATTTTGAACTTTTATATCGGGAAATTGTGAAAAATTTTTGATGCGATTTATTATTAACTGGTGGGTGTTAATAGCCTTGCGACATCAAGCTGTGAACTAATTGTAACCTAATTAATTGTCTTAATTTAAAAGGAATGTATTTGCCAGCCTTAAGGTCGCATAATTCTATGTAATATTGCAAAGATTTTCCAAATCCAATACAATACTAATTAATAGAGGCTGCTGAAAAAAAAATCAATTATAAAATTCCCAAAATTTGATATTGTATAGGATCAGTCTCCATAATTTTTACTGGCCTGATGCTGTGATTTTATAGAGTTAATTTTATTATATGGGGTTTGGGAAACATCTGTATTGCGATGAAAGTGTCTTGATGTAAATAAATTTCAATGGATAAAGTAATGTAATGTAATTAAAATTCAGTGTAATTTCAGTGTAATTAAATTTCAGTGTCAAAAAATTCTTTTATAACCTTTCAAGATCTGGCTGCCAATTAAAAGAATTCTACTTATTTTAATGGTTTTAATGGCTTTTCGATGCAAGCACAAAATCAATATTTAGAAAGAACATTGAGAGGAGGTCTTGCCAGACATATTTTCTGAATAATTTACATTTTTTTAATTTAAGTTTTGTCATAAGAATTCATTTTGAGGGCATTTTATGCCTGGTATTATCTATAGTAGACCTCTTTCTAGCCTGTCAAAATAGGTGTTAGTTGATTATTGATTCTTTTTTCTTTGTTGGTGAAAATATAGCAGATGGTTCTGTTGTCAAAGACCCCCTTACAAAACTCAGTGCTGAACTGGTAAACTTGAGATCCCTGCTGACAGCACAATCTGGCATTGGGCTGAATGGAGTTATACTTACAGGCCATAGAGAAGGTAAAAACTTGTGTAGTGTAGTAGATCAAGAATGGCTGTGGGTCCATGTGGTACAAAACTATGACTGCATGCACGAGATCTTCAAAATGCTCCCCAAGGCTACAGGTATTTTAAAGTCCATGGTTACAGTTATGCAACCAAATATAGTCCATAAATAACTTATTCATTTTTTCTTCTCTCTCTCTCCCAAGCCTTTATTTTTATTTATCTTTTCAACATGTACATTGTGCTCATGTTACTGTGACTGTGGTGAGAGATAGGAAAATCTGGACTGCATCAAGAACCAGTCACATTGCAGCATTCATTACTGTACCCTCATGGGAAAAAATAAAACTTAAACAATAAATTATTACTTTCAGTGGTCACTCTAAGAAGAGAGGATATTGTCCCTGGAGAAAATCTTTGTAAGATTCACAAGAAAGATTCCCAGAGGATTTTCTTCACAATAATAATGTAATTAAAGTTATTTTTGCCATGATCACAAGAGTTGGTTCTCACTAGATTGTGCAAAGGATCTTTTATTGCTATCCTGGTAAAATCCTCATCACATCTTAAAGGATCTTGTAAGATCCTTGCAAAGATTTTTACCATGATCACAATAAGTAGCTCTTTTAGATCATAACAAGGACATCTTTAAAGTCATAACAAGAGTATCTTTAAACATTAAGCATCTTGCAGAAATCCCTTCATGCATCTGAAGGTCTATAATGTACATCCTTAAAGATTGTACAGGCCAGTTAGATCAGGGCAGAATTAGGGGATAGTAACAGTAGCTAAACTGTCAGGCTGTTTACAGATCTTTTTGGTCTACTAAGCATAACTTTCTTCGTAGGTGCGCTTTGTATGCATTTATCCTTAGCTATTTTTAGTTTGTGTAGGGTCCAAAAGGGATGGTTCATTATTTATTGGGATGACCAGGTCAGAAAATCAAAAGTAACTTTTTTTCTTTTTGGCTGATCCCGGCCGTCGTAGTATCCTATCAAAACTTCAAAGCCTGTCTTGCTTCGTTCTAAGACTTTTCAAAGCCCAGTCAATGGAAGTAATATTATAGAAGTTGATATAAAATTGACGCAGTAACAATGTGAAATCATTTATGTATTTCAGCTTCTGTAAATGAACATTTTCCATTTTTAAAAAAAAGCTATGAGCAATGTTACATGGTAACAGTACATCATCATCTTCGGAAAAATTATATTTTGGTCAGACACAGCTCTCAAAAAGCACAGCAAAATGCCATGATGGAGATTCCTTTTATATAACACTCTTGATCATAATCCATGAACATCCATGATCTTTAAATAAAATTTAACACCCAAGTCGCAAATGGAGGCTGTGCATCCAAAGAAGAAAGACAATAACAATAATAAAATATAATAATAATAATGATAATAATGATAATGATAATAATAATTTAATAATAATAATAATAATAATAATAATAATAACAACTAACAATAAAGATACATGTAATAATAATAAAACCCCAGGGAAGGAACCCCTAAGACAGGAAGGGTGGGAGGGGATGAAGAAAATGCATGTAAAACTACCAGGAAAAACGCTATGCCTCAAACATGCTGTGTTTCAAAGACACAAGGTCAAGCACAATGTTTGCACAATGTAAGCACATGTGCTGGCATACACAAACACTTATACAGAATACCGCTGGTTGAGAAGGCGCTCTCAGGAACAGAACAGCCCTCTAGCTTTTTTTCAAATGACTGTACTTCGTAATGTTTGTATTCTTTCAGTCAAAACAAAGGGGATGGTATCAAATTCACAAAGTGGTAATACAACAAGTCTGCTACCTGAGGACTTAGTTCATATTGGTGGACCAATCACGGAGGATGCTATTGTTGGTGTACTGCAACAGAGAAGTGTGGCAGGGGAAAACTATGTATGTATGTTAAATTCATCTAACTGCAGTGAATGTTATTGTCTCATTTAATCCCATCAAAATGACTATAAAATATTATGTGCAGAAGTCCTAACAAACTCCTGGGTCAATTTAGTACTGGGTCAGATCTAGATTTAACAGTATTGAGTTTTAGATAAGGTACTGGTCAAAAAGTATTTGGGAGGGGGGGGAGGCAGAGCAGAGAGGGGGTGGGTCATCAGTTTTTGAACCCTTGGTAAGGGGTGGGTCATCCAATTTTCAGCTCCCCCTTAGGGTCGGGTCATCCTGTTTTTTTTTTTTGGGGGGGGGGAATTGGCACACATTTGACACTGATCATCAACAAAGGTAACTCGTTTCAAACAATTAATTAAAAGCAAGTGACATACTCAAACACCAATCCATGGTCTGGCATGCACACAGCCATATCACCCAGGCAGTGCCAGCCATGGACAGCTGTTTCTGCCTTGTTAGGCCTCCTCAGTATGGCATAGCCGACAGGCAGAAATAGGACTAAGAGCCCTATGTAGTCTGCCCTTTACTGCCAAGACAGGTGCAAAGCACCCCTTTATTAAAGCTCCAGCTCCACACTATGCATAAGGCACTTGGCAGACCGTGGGTTGGTGTTCTAGTATGTCACTTGCTTTTATTGTTTGTTACAAAGGACAAAAACTTTTTGAGCCGTATTTGAAAAAGGACACTTAGCTGGTGTACAATAAAGATGACAATTTATGTATTGTAAAATCTGTAGAAAAACTAACAGATTGAGCAGGGAGTCGCAGGGCAGAAATATTTAATATACTGCACTCAGTTGACATACTGGTATTCAAGAACACCAAATGGCCAACTTGTGTCTACATCACTAAAAATATAACGCAAACAGTGGTGATATATTTTTAATTACCGGTAAGCTATGAAGGCCAAAGAGTTGCTATGATATTGTGTCTGCATGCTACTTGTCCCCAAGGGTAGGGAACACATGCACAAAGGTCTGGGAGTTGTCTGGCTATATTACTCCCAGGACTCACTACAGCCGTTTTCTAGATGGATCACTGCACTATGTGCCTTGTGTGAAGTTTACAGTCATGACTTTAAGTTGCAAGGGTAATGGAAAACAATATTATTTTTCATTGATTTGTATTATTGTTAAAGGGACACTATCACGATGTAGCGCATGCGCGAACTTGACTGGTTTCTTTCATCGGAAAACAATGGAACTGTCCATTACTTCTCAGTCCTTTCCCGATTTTGTAAACCTTTCTCACAGCTGCCGGGAGATAGCCGTCTTTGTCCAGCGCCATAACACTTTCCTCCACTTGAAGTTCTGTCAAACGGCATTGAAGTTAACACCAAAAGGTCTCGATTACACACAAATTGACACTTTATGAGAACTGTGTATCACTGATCTTTGTTTCTGAGAAGTTTTAGGACAAAGCCAAAATTGATTGAGGACGATGCAAACAGATTTGTGAAAGCTCTATATCAATTCTTGACCTCCTGTCCAAAAATCAAGCTCTTGCGAATGTGCAAAAACATGATTGTGTTCCTTTAAGAATAAATGTAAAAGTAAACGTAAATAATACCACAATTTCATCCACAACAAGTTATTTTATCGGATTATGCAACCAAAAATGTCATGTCTTATAGGGGGTGGGTCATGTGATTTTCAACCCTCATTTAGGGGTGGGTCACTTTGTTTTGCGCCAAATGGAAGGGGTGGGTCATGTGTTTTCTGACCACCACATTTTGAAATGCTCCGGCTCACCCCCCTGTACTTTTTGACCAGTCCCTAAACACCCATTGCAAGAATTTTACAGAGAAAATATGACTACTCATAACCCAAATTTAATCGGTACGCTAACCTTAAGGCTTACACAACCCTCTCTTAATGCTCTTTTTGTCTCTCGTGAGGGATAAATCGCTGTTTGAATTCAAATTGTGTGTTTAAACTCATCAACAATAGATAGGCCTGGGGAATGGTGCCTAGAAAGGAGGGTGAGGCCACGAATCAAACCGAGCCGAATGTGTAGGGTATCCATTGCAACCCTGTGAGCGGCAGCCACCCACCTGGCACCATCACACTGACAAGTCAGTAGAAACACAAATACTTACCACATATTTACCAAAGCAAGAGGGAGGGGTGGGCTGGGAATAAAATCACAGAACGAGCTATCCAACAGGATTAACAAAGCACAAATCATTTGACATCTGAAGCTGAGCTGTAAGCCATGTGGGGACCCTGCACATAGCTCCCTGCTGTCCCGCACCAGAACCCTGGGAGATACTGCTGGCCAGCATTGTCTTGTGTTTAACGTAGCCTAAATTACATTTAGCCACATTTAAACTCATCAACAATAGATAAGCTTTGGGAATGGTGCCTAAAAAGGAGGATGAGGCCACGAATCAAACCGAGCCGAATGTGTAGGGTATCCATGACAACCCTGTGAGCAGCAGCCACCAAACCCTTCCCTCCAAAGTGCTTGGAGAAAGAAGGGCCCACACACAGGGTGGAAGAGGAGCCAAAACCCCACAACCTTTCAAGCACCAATTCCCAAGCTCAACCCAACAAACAAGCCAAAGGACGTACATACCACCCCTAGTGCCCTACTATGTTTGCCCAACTGGACACTAATGGCTAGCAAAATGCGATGCTGCTAAGCCTGACAAACCAAATCCATGCACCCACCAACCAGCTACGTCCGGGGCGGCCATCAGCCGTGCCAAAAATAAAGGTCACAATCAGAACACAGTCCAGGTGCATGCAATACTCTATGACAAGAGGTCTAAACGGAAGCATATCACCCATGGCAAAGTACAACCAGAGAATCGAGCGAATCAACAAATAAAATCACAGAGCGAGCTATCCGACAGGATTAACAAAGCGCAAATCACTTGACATCCGAAGCCAAGCTGTAAGCCTTGTGGGGCCCCTGCACAAAACCCCCGCCACCCCGTGCCAGGACCCTGAGAAATACTGCTGGCCAGTATTGTCTTGCATTTAACTAAGCCTAAATTACATTTAGCTACATGAAAACACTAATTATTTGAGTGGAAGCAATGTGTTGCTTTAGAAAAAAATTGTCCATGTCCTCTTGTGGAAGAGTTTTTGTTTTGGAGGAGTGGGTAGAGGGAAGGTCAAAGCCTCTCTTCCAGTTTTCTGGAAAATACTTCAGTTTAGCTTCACACTTAATTTTCCAGAATTGGGTCTCTGAAACCTCACTCCTCTTTATAATTCCAGTGAGAATCAAGTGTCAGATTAGGGTGCTACATAATTATACACCTTCATAGCCTGATCATCACCTGCTCCTCTCTTTTTTGTGTAACCTGTGATCAGGTGTTTTTGGGCGAATAGGGTCGAAAGGAAAAAAGTGTAATGGAGAAAGTACATGACTGTATATATAAGTTGAAAAGAGATTTCAGAGAATTATCAGATTTAGGTATGGGTGCTTGAAGAGGAAGAGAGAAATTAAGGGCTTCTAATGTATTTTGATTGTGTTTATTTACAGACAAATTTGGGTCCAGTGTTGATTGCTGTGAATTCATTTGACCAAGTTCAATCCAAGACAGGCCTTTTGCAAAGTACTTCAGATAATCAAAGACTACAGAAAATTATCCAAATGGTGACAACCAAGTTGGCCAATTCCTCCACTGCACAGGTTATTGTGTTAAGGTAGATATTGCATTCTGCTTTAACCTTTTTTTCCAGACTAAAGCACTATGCTGTGATCGATCCCTCCTCTTTTTTCACTCATTTCATGGTGATGCCATCATTGCTGTTATTTGGTTGGGGAGGTATGGGGAGAGGACAAGGCTATTCTGGCTAGGGAGTGGAGGGTGGGGTGACATCTAAAAATAACGGGTATCCCATTATACCCTGTTACGAGTTCGAAAGTTTAAAGTGGCAGGTAGTTTGCAGTCTAGACAGAATGCAGGTATGTCGGAATAGCAACAAGGTTATTTATTGTACACGAACTCAGTAATTCCACACAAAACTTCACAATAAGCACACGCTAGGCTTGTCAGTTAAACGTTGATCTCCGTCACTCTTGTATAAACACAGCCTCTGCCAGATATCCACATAACCTCTCAAGACAAGATTAGCATATCCACGATTCTTCCAAGTCACGCGATTATTTTTCGTAACATACCCATTTTGACACCTTCGAGAAGTGAGAGTCTCTCTGAGAACACTTTTAACAATTCAGCCCAATTCAATTTTAATTTATGTAGCGTCTCTTGCGTTACACTTTCGTTACATCCGGTGACATTATGACATTGCGCACCGAAGGGAAAAAGCAGTGCGCCTCATGGTTAATGTCGGCGGTGTTCTTGTAGCTCTTTCGATAACACTCGCTCTTCATTTTTCTGTTGACATTGCTCACTCCAGAATCGGGATAGAGGTATGTAATGACATTTTGTAATCCAGTTGTGGTCCCCTTGTAGGCTTTGTTTATTATTCACATGTAAGGAAAGTAGTTTATAGTTCCACGGATGATCAATTCCTATTGTTATGCAACTTTCAACAACAGTTATTCTTTGTCTATTAAGATCAGTTTTAGCTTGCAATGTAGTACAGTCATTATGCCTTTCAGTTTTTGCATATTGGACCAATAAACACTGTGTTTAAACATGACTTGTCATCCAATTCAGTCGGAAAACTTATCGCCATTACAATTTAACTCACAAACATTAACATGCCTGTCACCCCAGGGCTTTAATTCGGGCCATGACTTACCACCACCACCAAAATGAACAAGATTGAACAGTAACAGTAACAACAATGACAGCAGCGCTAACTTTATTACTGTAAAGGATTGAGAAGATGTAAGAATTAAATCAGGCCAGTATATTTAATACATTAGGATACCGGATCCTTCCCTTATTATCTGGAAAAAAGTGACAAATTTTATTGTTATATAGCTGGCATTTTTCCTGCTACAGCACGCCCATTCATTGGCTAGTTCATGGTCACATGATGTCTAACAATGAAACTGTTTCCCGCCAAATGCCCTGAGCGGGCAACATTGCGAAAACTAGGACGTCAAACGGGAAACAGTTCACTGTTACCCGCGAAATGTTGACCGCTGTTGCACCTGATCAGAGGTGGCCTGATGTTGTCACTGGAATCTCAGCGAGTTTTTCAAAGTTTGCTTTTGTTTTGTTTTGCTATATAACAAATCACTTAATGACTGGTCCCTTGGGGAACAGTGAATTTTGTTTCCTTTGAATCTCAACATTGCGATTCTCGGGAAACAAAATTCACTCTTCCCCTCGGGACCAGTCATTAAGTGTTAATTGTTAGTGGAAGTGAGTGGCATTTTCTTGTTTTCAGTGGGAGTGGAGGAAGTGGAAAAACATTCACAGCCCAGGTACTTACACAACATCTACTAGAACAGTCAGGAGGAGGACAGGATTCTGATGTCTACAAGGTAAGTTTACCAGCTTTACACAGGAAAAAGTTCATGTACTGTGGTCATTTTTGGCCAAGGGGAGTGTTTTTTATTTATTATTTTTTTAAACAATTTATTAATGACAAACCTTGTGACACTTGTATGAAGGGCACCTCTATACCACTTGAATAGCTAATAAAGACCTTCCCCTTTCCCTTCTTACTCCTCCCCCTACAATTCTGCATCTTGCTGTTTTGCAAGTTACTGAAGTCAGAATTTGTTTTTTTCTTGACAGCACTTTCAAGCTTCTGTGGCTGTTATCCAGTCACTTGGAAATGCCAAGACGACAACAAACTCTAACTCCTCTAGAATGGTATACTTTTGATATTTTTTTAGAATTTCTTGTGAATGAATAATTTCTTTATTATTACTTTATTGCTCTGAAAGTGCATGAATAATGATATCACAATGTCTTTTGAGTTGCAAAAAACATTCATGAAATTGCATGTATTTTTCTCTCTCCAGGGAAACCTTTTTGAATTCCATTTGTCTGATGGTTTGATATCAAGAACAAAAATCCAGTGCTATCTTCTTGATTCTGTAAGTGAGGTGCTCAGCTCTCATAAGTTGTAATTATTTTGCTTGTTAGCAGCTGTTGTTGTTTTAGGGTTAGGGACATTGTTTAGAACTGTTATCTTTTCTTATTGTTCCCTTTAAAGAGTATAGAGCCTTTCATGAGACCTTACAAGAGCTGGTACATGACCTGTAAGCTCTGTACAATTCTGGACAAAGCCACATAACAGTGGTACCAATTAGTCAGAGCAGTTTTGATTGAGTGTTGTAAATTAAAGCAAATACCATAGACGTAAGTAATGTGCTGGCCAGTCAAAAATTGTTGTAAAGAACTAGGATAAAATAGTGAACTGATCAAAACTCTGTGCAAATACATAAAGCTGGGAAACCAGTGTGAGCAAGTCATAATAATTGGTTTTGGCTTACCGTTACTTCTGGTGCGGGTTTTTTTAAAACGAATTGAAAAGTGAAATGATGAAAAACAAAAGCAAATGTGAATAATTTTCAGTGCTAAAATCAAAACTGCTCTAACTGCATTGTCCTCCTTGAGGTTAAGGTTAAGGTTCGTTCCAGTTACTCTAGGGTTGGAGACCCGGGGGGGGGGGGTACTTCCTTATAAGAGCCTAATGGGGATGTGCCGC
>CM042751.1:18479098-18513265 GCA_022496165.2 Catalaphyllia jardinei | reverse complement strand
CCGAAAAAGTCACTTACGACCGTCTTGCACAAAGCCATTCAATTATGTAATCCAAAAATTGCAGACACAATAGGCCTACCCGTAAAATTCAAAACAAGTATTGAATCAATCAATCAATCAATCAATCAATCTTTATTCCTCCTCCTCGTCCTGTTACATCAACAGTTTGAAGTCTAAAAATACATACTGTATCCAAATAATAGAAGATAAAATAGGCAATAGATAATATACTAAGACATACTGCATACAATATTAGAAAACAGCTGTGGAAACGTACACTCGCCTGCGGCTCGTGTTCCCACAGCATTCCTCGTTCTCCCAAACTTCCACTCGTGTTTCTATAACTCGATACAAACACGGTACATGTTTTCTATAATTATATAATATCATCATATAAAATAGGCTTCAAACCTCTAACACAATTTAACACAAACAGGTCACACCTGCTTTTTGGAATGAAATTGTTTGTTGATGAACAGAGCATAGTTGAGGCTCTGTATTTGTTAAATAATTAAGAAATAGAAAAACATGTACTGTGTTTCTATCGAGATATATAGTGGAAGTTTGGGAGAACGAGGAATGCTGTGGGATCACGAGCCACAGGAGAGTGTTTCCACAGCTTTTTTGAGTTCTCCCAAACTTTCACGAGTGTTTATATAACTCGATAGAAACATGGAGTACATGTTTTCTATTTCTTTTAGAAAACACTGTGAGGAGAAAAAGGAAAACAACTTGTTAACTTTCATTATCAAAATGTAAATTCTCTTTGCTCGCGTCATCACTATGGGAATGGAAAGTTGCCATAGTAACCAGGTGGCTGTATTAACGAGGTGGCCATAAGGTGGGGTTCCACTGTTTTTAATACTAAGTTGACATGTACATATTTTACACGTGTTTATATTATTTGAAAGTTTTAAGAATTGTTTTTCTTTTTTTTTGCAGAAATCAAAGCTGTTGCTGCATTACTCGGTGTATCTGGTGTTTCACTGTATAGAGGCTTGACAACAAAGACCAAGAACGTGAGAGGACAGATTCTTAGATCACTTTGTGACTCAGCCACTGTAAGTATCAATAAAACAAACATACGGCCTTCAGTATATCCTAAAATACAAGTTGCAGGAATTATTCAGAACTTTTTATTTCTGTATGATTTTTTTAGTACACTCCACATCAGAGGAGATTATTTTAGAGATTTACTCTGTAGGGTCTTGGAAAAAAATCCCTTCCATGGGGGAGGTATGAATATTTTCTGGAACTACACAGTAGACATAAAAGCATATGAAAAAACAAGTTGTTCAACTTATATCAGTGTGTCCTTGTCTAATTAATTTACTCTAAAGAGCATTCATGGGAAGCTGTTTTAATATAATTTACTCTAATTGTAAACTTGAAATTATAATTCATCTCTTATTGCCAGGCAAATTCAAACAGAGACGCTCTTGCCAAAGCCCTATACTGTAGAACAGTTGCTGCTGTTGTGCGTCGAGTCAACAGCTACAAAAGACCTGGCAGCATGTTGTCAACATCACCACAAGGGTCATATGAGTCATTAAGAACAGCTTCCCCTCATGGGTCTACTGGGTCTTTGGGAAAAAGCCCACTGAATTCCAGCAATGGTTTGCTCATGGCATCATTACCAGGTATTCTCTAAAGCTATTGGTCATGGTGTTATTGATTCTCACAATTTCTATCATGTTTAAAGATCATTATTTTTTTGCAATTAATTTTTTTGGCGTGTCTTACATTCTGCCAGGGAATATGCCACCATCCACTCCTGGACTGAATGGTAGTGTTCCGTTAACTAGAAGAGCTTCTGGTTTAATCGGCATTGTGGAAATGTTCGGCTTTGAAAACAGCCAGGTATGTCACTCATCAACAGTAGGAGTGGTGGAATGGTCCTTCAAAAACCAAGAATCTCACCACATTTTCAGGGGTCTTGTAGTCTGTATTTTTCAATATGCTTTCTCAGAGTCTGGATTTTTTGAAAAACTAGGAACATCTCAAAGTCCTGATTCTTTTGTTTGTTATCTGATATCTGAACGTCTTGCACTCACATTTAGAAAACACTTTGACATCTCAGTCTTTAAAAAGTCACATGTCTTGGGCTCACAAAGAAAAACGCTAGTCTTGCCTTCTCGCACAGTTTCAGATTTACGATTCACCACCTTAACAATGAATGCTGGAGGGAGAAGCTAAGGTTACCATAGTCAGACCAGGGTTGACGCCATATTTTAGAGTAGGTGGCTCTACCAAGTATAGTCTACTGTAGGCAGCTGGTTTTCCCATCCTTTTGAAATAGAAAGAGACATTTAGATAGTCTAGCATAGAAACTGGGTAAGGCAGTGATTTTTTTTGCTGGCCACCTGCTACTTATGACAACCCTGGTTTTACTCCAAGTTGTCTTGGATCAATAAGATATGAACTTCAGTACTTGGTATCTGTACAAATATGCTGGACAGCTTGGATTGATTTCTATTGGCTTTTGCTGCTTGGTTTAAAGTTACCCATCCATTTTCGATTACTTGTCCTACATCATTCATATATTGTTCATGTGCTGTTTTTTAGTGATACAAATCGTGATTGCAACATTGTACACATGCGGTTTGTATGGTGACCATAATACTGTAACTAAGGTAATCCAGGGAAAAATAATTTTTTCATTTTATTGTCCAGCACTGACAAATTGCCCCTGGAAAAATGGCTGAAAATTGCATTTCATTAATAAACGCCAGACCTTGATTAAATGCTGGCCTCGAAAAAACACTGGGTCAAAACTGCCAAATTTTAATTAAATGCCAGGGGCGTTAAATGGAGAAAATACAGTATGTACGCCACATGCTCAAAAATTCAGCACCAAGCCTCGTTTGCATGAAATTTTCTCAAACTTCTGGCACCTTCGTGTCTAGATTGCATGTTTATTGCTCTCATCTTTGCTGCACTTGCCACTTGTTCATGGTAAAATTTTTGATTTGCATGTTCAAAAGGTGGTTTGGTGGTGATTTTTTCTGGACAGTCTGTTGTCATCATGAATAGGGGTTATTATCTGATCTGTTCCTTGCTCTTGGTCCAGGTTAATCAACTGGAACAGCTCTGTGTGAACCTGTGTTCTGAAACTCTGCAGCATTTCTACAACACTCATATATTTAAAAGCAGAGAGGAGTACAGCAGGTAAGAACATTTTCATCCAAGTTTAAATTACTGGTTTGTTTAATTTGCTGCGTTAGCCTCCTCTTCTTGTGACCAGAATGAAGTTGCACGGGAAGGCAAAGCTTTCTACTTAAAATCACAGGTGAATTTTAAGAATAGTTTGTTTCTGTCCATTTTGTAGGGAAGAGAGTGTACTGTCAGATCTTGAAGTGGATTATTTTGATAATGCCCCTTGTATTGAGTTACTCACATGTCAGGTTTGTTGCACTCTATACTTTCTGTCCTATGATAAAGTGAATATATTAATAAGAGCTTGAATGAAAATAGCATGAGCAGTGTTCGAGTTAACCTTGTTCTCCAGATCAAATTGTGAAGTATATGTTAAAAACAGTGGATTCTGATTCTGATTTGACATGCATGCTGTCTGCTTAAGGACGTTCGCGCGAAAATTTCCAGTCGATAGAATTTTTTTAAATTTTTACTGCTGGCAGATGATGAGTAACTTGTGCAAGAAATGCAAAAAAAATTGGGGGTCACCATCTTCGTTTCAGAGATAAAGCGTGTGGTAAACTATACTGATTTCGAAAAATTGCCCCATATAATTGAGCACGGTCCACTGGGGTTTATAGTTAAAAATATCGAAGTTGAGTCAACAGAGGCAAACGATCTTAGTCATATTTTGTAGAAGTGGGTCTGTTGCGTTAATTATTTTGAAATTTAGCCAAACGTTTTCCGGTCTCTTTTTCACATCTTACTTCTGTTCCCCCCAACTGGCAGAGACATGCGACGAAAAAAGTGAGAAGTTTCATCCCTTGTCACTTAATTATTTTCGGTGAGCGGGTATTAAAAATTCAAAATGGCGGCCACAAAACACAAAACTCGCGCGATAAAGGTAATTTGATCTTTTATTCATATTCTAAACGGATGTGAGGGCCCCCTGTGCATGTGAATTTGCGTGCGCAGTAAGGATGCGCAGAAACAATTGACGCGAACGTCCTTAAGTGAAAATTTGAAATATCCGCTTTCAATACTTGTAGTCTGTATTTGGAAGAGCTCAAAATCTCTCTTTTATCGCTTTTCTTTACAGCGTGCTGGAGTCCTAACAGTGTTGGACAAAGAAAGCTTGTTTGCTAGGTATGTGATTATCTTTCACTCTGTATGTTATTTGTACATTTATGACTGAAAATGAAAATAGCCAATGCATGATTGGTTCCGATTTTGCTCTTTTATATTTGTTTCTTTCAATTCAAGTAGCATGCCTGTTCACTGGATCATTATAAATAACAACATTTGAGCATTTTGCCCTTGATTTGTTGAATGAATAAGAAATTTGCTCTGATTGATGGGCGTTCATTGCATGAGTTTTTAACCAATCAGCAGATACAAGAAGCAAAAACCACATAATTAGTACTACAATAACACTTGTTGGTGTGCAGTTACCATTTGAACAAAAAGCAAACGATTGTTTAAAAGATATTAGAAATTAATCTGAGTTGATACTTTTACAGAGGAAGCTATCAAAACTTCTTACAAAAAGTCAAGGGACAACACAAAGACAGTGAGAGGTGAGTCAGTTAAATGTTTAAAATGGTAAAACATATATGAGTAAGTATTATTAGTTTATTCGGTAAACTATGTCATTTGTTGATTACTTTATTATCGAAAAACGACTGGTTTGCTGTAAATCCTCTTGATTGAACTTTGAACACTGCACTGTATCTCTTTGAAAGCAAGAGCGAAGAACCTTTGGAGACCTAAATTCCGTTTCATGTTAGAAGGTACAGGAAGGTGGGTAAAATGTTTGAAAAATTACGTATGCTAGCTGCTCTGTTTTTTACAGTTTGCAGTGACAAAGAGAGCATATAGGGTAATAATTTTAAGCAAAAGTGAAGTCTGCATAAGAAAGCAAAGTGGCCCATTAGGCCAGCACTTCGGTTTCTGTAGCATGAAGCGACTAGGAGAATTTCTAATTCCCCCCCCCCCCCCCCCCCTCGATGGCATGCTAGTCCATTACAGGGTTGCCCCAGCATTAAATTCACTGGTACCCATTTATACACCTGGGTGGAGAGAGGTACTGCGAGAGTTAAGTGTGTATCTAAATGGATACGTTTATACTTATTCTTTATTTCAGCTTCTTTGATCCCGATCCTGAGAGTTCTTGTTTTGGAGTGTCGCATTACAACGGAAATGTAAGTCAAATAATCAGAGCAGTATAAACTTGCTAACCTTACCTTCTTCCTTATTATTGGGATATGAACTTGACGTCTCATGATGACGTCATGGTATCGTGACAACGCTCTTGGTGGTCCTGCTCTTTTCTGATTGGTTGCTCACATTCAGAAACACCTCGGCTACTTCAACGACTTGTCAAACCCAACTCAAGTCATTGCTTTTCTTATCGTTGTTTGCAGGTTGTTTATGACGCCAGCTCTCTGCTAAACATCAATCGTGACTCCATTACTGATGACATCATCTGTGTATTTTCAAGACAGGTGCAGTACCTTGTTTGAGACTGCGGAAAATAATGGTGATGTTGTAAAGGTCGAATCAAGTCCCTCCCCTCCTGGTGACTAGTGCTTCCTTCGAATGCTTTACTGAGATTTTACAAAACTGTACTTTCTGAAAATGAAAATAACCCTACTATTTGAAGGGATATTTTGGGCTAAAACCGAACAAAAGTTAACATTTAATCAATACGAATAAAAGCAAAAGAACCAGAAATTCTAGCAGGTGCCAATCGCGGGAAAACAAACTGAAGTCTCGAACTGAAGGACTCCTGATTGGTTACTACAGTGTGCTTGCTTTGATTGGTTTAAGCATGTTGCAAGAGTTTTTTTGGACCAATCAGTGTTCGTCTACTATTGAAAGGTTTAAGGAAGAAAAAAAGAACAAGCAAACATAAATGTTCTCTCGATACCTGGTTTAAAACGGATTCTCGAGGACGTGGTCTTAATGTTTTGTTTTCAACTCTTTTATTTTTACAGAACTGCAACTTCGGTTTCGCCACACATCTTTTCACCAATGATTTAAAACCACAGCAAGGGCAGACAACTGCTCCTAAGGGGGTGCTGCACCGGATATCACCCACCCCCGCTCAGGAGGTACAAAGGTAAGAGATGTATTCAAGTTTGGCTCGATTGTCAGCCGTTGTTCGGGAAAGTGCTTTCAAGAATGGACTCGAGAAAAGTTAAATCATTATTGCAGATTTTCTTATGATCGGGATATTTCAAAGGCTGGTAAAATCGCATTAATTAAACGAACAGGTTTTCTTGCTTAATGACCAGACGCGTTAATTGTAGAATCTTGTCTTTTTTTCAGCCCTGCAGGTTCCATGGATGTTCCTCTTCGAACATACTCCCAAGGATTTCAGGTCAGTTGTCCAATTTAGTTGTAACAGCGTGACTTAAAGCAATAGGACAATTACAGAATCTCTATCTCTTTTTGGTAATAAAAGCAGTTTCCTATCGAGCCTAGGTCATAAGCTCCTCAAATATAGAGATGAAGAAGAAGAACCTTCAAATGATTAGTAGCTATTTGTGCAACATTACAGTGCCGTTTGTAGAGAACCCTTTATTTCCACTATACAAGCGTCGTATTTCTCGTCGATCACCCAAGGGTTTTAAAATTTAATTCAATTGTGATCTTGAGCTTCTTTTAACTTACTTCAATTATTACATTACTTATGCAAATTTCATCATTCTGATTGGCTGGGACCACGTAAATGAGCTTGATTGATTTAGTGCCGAAGCGGCTCGTGCGATTTCAGCTTTTTGAAAATCTCACTCGTACAAATTAATTCCAAGTTGAACTCGAAGCGGTATGATTACCTATACTAATGTAAATTTTAATTGCAGTCACAATCTTACCATTACCTATACTTAGTTACTATACTTAGTTTTATTTGTTCAGGAAAAACTTGATGGCCTGCTCAAGACCCTGGTGCAAGCACAGCCGACATTTGTGAGATGCATCAAGGCATGTCTTGTATGGTCGTTTTCCACACCTCTTTTCGCCGTGTCTGAGTTTGACCTGCATTTCATGTTCAGTTAGCGTTAAACTTTGAGTATCCTTTTGTTTGCAGATAAATTCTCGTGAAGAGCCGTACGCTTTTGACCGTGGAATAGTCAGTCAGCAGATTCGCGTGTTGCAGATTTTTGAAACTCTTCAAGTTCTCCAGTCAGGTGAATAATTACAAGGCAATGTTATCATTTAGAAAAACAATCACCTTGCCAAGTCATAGCAATTGTAAATAGTCTCCAATGACTACTCGAGGTAAAATCCTGCAATCAGCGCCAAGCGCGGATAAACGCACGTAATCGCGGCGTAATCTAGTTCACGATTGGTTTATTTCAAATCTTGCTTTTGATTGGTTAAAAAGACAACATGTTTGCTCTGATTGGCTATATATGGTTTTATATATTTTTAAACTAATCCTAGTGTTCAGAAAACGTAAAATTAGCAAACACGGCATCACTATCGAAATAATCCTTTGTGGTATTTCAATTTTAAACGTAAAATTTATTATTATTACTTATAAATTCAACTTCTAACGCTTTGTAAATCTATCAACTGAAGATGACAGAAGTTTCTGTCGAAACATGTTTTGCAAATTTAAGAGTGTTGTCGTTTTCTTTAAAATTTTGACTTGCCTGCTGACATCAAGATCCTTTAAAATTTATTAGTTATTAACAGAATGATATATAATGTTACAGGACTTGCTAATCGCTCTCGGCTTCAAGCATTTGCCAGAAAGTACAGCTTTGTCTCGCCTCGCAAGGTCCGGGCTCAGGAGGAGACTGGGTACGAGGATTGCAAAGTCATTTTAGAGACGCTGATGAGGAAAATTGACAGATCAAAAAGTGACGTCATGTTTGGCGCGTGGGTACTGGGCAAGAGATGCGTCTTCTACAGGTAACTTGTTATGTTTAACTTTGTTGCTTTAGTTCCCGTTCACACTACGCCAGTAAAATTTGAAAAAAGGAGTTTTCACTCTGAAAACTCGTTTTCAGTCCAGAAAAAAATCACCGATCATTTTGGATTTTTGTTTAACGAAAACTCAGAGTGAGAAATTGCATGATTTTCGTGACGCGATCGTTTTCAAAATGTTTTTCGTCTACACGAGAACGAAAACTGGCGTCTTCAAACACCTCCGGTTTGAAGAGCTTTTCCGTAAAGCTCCATTTTGGTGACGGATTAGTGTGGACGTTAGGCCAAACGGTAGAAATAAAGCGGCGTTTTCAAATTTTTCCGGCGTAATGTGAACGGGACCCTTTGTCTTTGTACAGTCTTGTACTGTCTTGACAGTAATCGTAGTCGTCGCATTTTGGACGGCTTTTTACAATGTTTTATCGTTCTGCACTTAGTTTGCACTGTTTTTCTTTCTTCTGTTGGTTATTTCTGATAACGATATTTTAATCAGTATAAGATATGTAGATGGTACGAAACAATATAAATCTGGAAACGGAAACGGAATCCCTAAGTTTTGTGATTCACTTTCTCTTCGTACTTGTCAAGTTGAGCTGAATGCCATCTGTTCTAACATTGCGTTAACTTGACGTACGCCTTTTTATTTATCGTATAAAACTATTTGTGTCGTTACAAACCATTATTTAGAGGTTGTAGCCAAGTTATATACCATGACAATGAAGATGTCTTCTTTGCCCGTTGCAGTGAAGTGGTGAAACAGGAGTTAGAAACCCTTTATGAGATGCGGAAAGTGAAGGCGGCGGTCACGATCCAGTGCTGGGTCAGAAGATGGATTTGTTACGAGAGATGGCCGAACCTAAAGCGTTCACTTGAACTGCAGAAGAAGGCTCGACACGGCAACAAAGTAAATCATAAGTGAGTAGCATACCGATTAAGCAGCACATAATCTCTTATTGACCAAGCGCAGTGGCCTTACTGACTCCGAGGTCTTGATTGTACGAACCAAGCGCAGCGAGGCCCGTACAGAAAAGACGGAGGGTTGTTATTCTCCCTGTACGGTCCCGAGCAACCTTGGTTGATAAGAGCCGGATTTATTACATGACTGAAAATATTTAGAAAGAAATTCCACGATCACGAACTGGAAAAAGCGCGTTATTCTGATTCATGGAGCTGACTAGGATTATACGCATGTCTGATGTTAAACAAAACAGAAGGGAAAGAGACTTGGAAGAAGAAGAAGAAAAGAATATTTTATGTTTGAAGTAGGTTCTTTCAGAAATGTAATCCATAAAACAAGCAGAAAATCTTAAAGAGTAGTGCCCGGTACAATACTGAGAGAATATTGGACCGGTAGTGGAGCAATCTGATTGGTTGATTTTGGTTGTTGGCCCTCTGAGCTAACTTAGTGGTGCAATAACTTTTCAAAATGCGCTGCTCAGTTTACTCTTCGGGGGTTGAAATAAAATAACAGTCATAATGTCTGATGCCTTCATATGGCACAAAATGTTCCCTTTCCTTCCTTTAGACTTCAAGTGTCTCGATTGTTTTATCCTAAACTGTTGCTTGATTTTGTCTTACTGACAAATTTAAGCCTCAAACTAAAGATACCTATTTTTCAATCCTTAGTCATGTTCGTAGATCAGTATCACCGTCGGATGAACTTCGGGTGGACACGAAGACAGCCGATCAGACGTGCTGTCTCTACGGACTGGATATGGTAAGTAGGACACTATTACTTCAAAGTAAGTTGGGGAAACAGATGCAATTTTTTGTTCATTAAGAACTGCTTCGCGAAGTGAAAGGTGGGTGCCCGAGGCATCTAGGACTTTCTTCTATTTGTAGCCAGCTCCTAAATGGAGACTGCTCCACTGGTTGACAAATCCTGGAAACACAGGCATGAACTCTCATGCGGAAGGGAGAAGGCGGACACCCGTCACACTGACAAAACAGTGGAAAGACGGGAAACAACCTCTGAGCGGAGTCCCCGCACTTGAGACTCAAGAAGCTCGAGGAGAACACTAAGTAAAACTACTTGAACCTCACGTGGAATCCTGGCGCATGCGCAGATCTAAACGCCGCTGACCGAGAAGACAAGACTTGCGCTTCTTGTTGTTAACGTAGTTAAATTGCATTTAACTGCATTGAAAGCGGAATGCGTGTGAATGGTGGAGTTATGTTTTTGGTTTGGTTCAAAAAAATGACGCCTGTTTTCCCTGTCTCTTTTGGCCAGAAATGGTCCGAAACTGAATATTTGTGAATCCTTTCTTTGCAGGAAACTCCGCCTCCTTTGCCTAAGAGCCGGCCATACACTGTGATGGGTAACATGAAGATGGGATTCCCACAGACTCGCATCATGAAATTTGATTACCCAGGTGAATCAGCGGTGTAGTGATAGGACTTAAGTAAAGTGACTGACTCTAAGATACAAAGATCGAAGCTACTTTACAGGTCTAGTCACAACATAAATAAGAAATTAATGAATAATACTGCAGTGCGTTTACTGCAATAAGGGTCATGCAGACAATGAAAACCAATCAGATAGCAGAACTGATACAATAGATTCCAGCATTTTCAAATCCAACCAATCAAATGCCCAGTACGAAACAATGAAATCTTAACTTGTTCGTTGTGATGCTGACACGAGTACTGGGTCTCTTAATAAATTGTCAAGTTCAAACCGTTCAGGTAGGTTGCGCATGCTTGATTGTTTAAGAATTATTTACTGCACTTTTTATGGGGTCGTTGTTTGGTTTGGAAAATACATGGAAAGAAAAGCTGCGTAAGAGTGTGATTCGTAAATGTAAATCGGCAGCAGTGTGTGTGGTGAAGGGTTTGAAAACGGTTAATAAATGAGTTTATCACGCTTGTCAATGTAGAATCTAAAGTAAAGTAGCGCAAAATTTTGTAACGCGAGCTTGACAACTTATAAACAATTGTTGGACAAGGTTTTTGTGATATCCAGAGTAATCAAGGTCGAGGTAGGGGTTAACAGACGAAGCCCAAGGCTGAGGCTGATAACCCTTTCTGGATATCACAAAAACCGACTGACGGCAAGCAACACAAAGCGCGGAACTTGACGTGATTGTCGTTAGAGTGTGTTGCACTGCGGTCATACATGACATGATTAACCGTGACCTTGAGTGTCCTTGACATGATTATTGTAAAATCTGCAGCAAGATGACGTCACAGGTGCTGATTTTGAAAATTCATTTTATGTTTTCGGCCAATCAGAAAATAGATGGTGAGTGTAATAATTAACAGACACCGTAGGTGCGTAAGCATCACAACGAATGAGTTTAGATTTCATTGTTTTGTTCCGGACATTCAAATGGACAGTTCGCTCCATTAAGGAAACTAGCGGCCTCGGAGCCTTAAAAGATTTTTACTGTACTGTTAATATGTCGACGCTTAAAATTTTGGACGCTTAAAAATTTCGGACCTTCTTAATTTCGAACACTTTTTTGTCCGAAATTAAAATCGTCCAGCATTTTTTTGGAAGTAATGTATAACTTTTTATAATGATGATATTGAACAGGTATGGACTTGTTATCTTGGTTCTTGCAGATGACGGCAGTGAAGTTCTTCTGAAAAAAGGAGAAGCGGTTAAAGTAATTCGAGCATCCGAGAAGCGAGGTTATCTTGTTGTGGAACACAAAAGTTCGACTATTCACTTGCCATTTCAAGTCATGGAGCTCAAGGTGGAATCTTTATGTATATTACTTTTACTTCGAAATGTTTCGCGTAGCCTCACTAGTTGCAGGCGCGAGAATTTCGTTTCTCTCTCGCGCTGCTTTTTTTTTACGTGCGTTTTTCAGTTCGCGCGCGATTCTCCTCTGACTCGATCTGGGAAACTGGAGAGCCGGTGAACAGTTTAGGTACGTTACAGTCTACTGAAGTCGTAATGTGTAAATCTTTTTTTTAACATGGGGAATCATCAGTTAAGCTAAAAGTTAAAAACTAAAACTCATTGCAACTGTTTTACATGATTGCCTTGTGGGAATCCGATATCTCAGATACCTTCTTAATACCCCTTTAAACTGCTCAATAGGACCAACGCTTTTTAAATCTTGGGGCAAGTTATTCCACAAACAGGCCCCGCTTTAACAAAAGCTTCGTTTCAAGTAGTTAGTATTTGGCTTGGGCAGCGAAGGTTTTCCTTCAAGATTTCTTAAGTTATAATCATTAACATGGCGTTGAGTGAAGACATTGAAGATAGTTCCTTGCAAAACCGCTGGCGCCTTCAGAATTTCAGATTGTTTCAGTCTGAAGACATAACGACTGTCGCTTGTGTAAACTAGGCCTTGCCAAACATGAACGCTTTCTTCATGTTCTTTGTTCTTATCGTTTGTTCTGAATCAATACCTTAAGCTGAGTAAAAAGCAACTTTGATTGTGGAAAAGCGTTTTGACTCAAGAACTGAATTTTCTATAGAATTCTCCAAACCCTTCTCCAAGATGACCAGACGAAAACGACGACGTAGACGTGCATAATTGTGGTAAGATATTCCACTTTCACTGAAATGTTTTACTGTTACTACTTTAAACTTCACGTACTCGAAGTTAATCTTGCATTTTGCTTTTGTTCTTCTTTTCTACAGGAAGTTGTGGAAGTCGTAGGAACAATTTTGATTCTCACTGTGCTTTTAACCAGTTTCCGGCCGAGTGCGTTCATTTGCTGTCAAGACTGGGGCAGATTGGTCTTCACGTGCAGCACGCGTGGGCGCACAATCAGGTCACGAGTCCATCTGACTTCGGTCTTGTGAAATTGGGATTCGGCTCAGCACGTGCTTGCTTCTCTCTCCATTCGTTGTTTGTAAAACACGGCGCAAAAAAACATGTGATGAGTCATGCATGTGACAGGAACGTGGACAAAACCAAGTACAGGACACTTACCAAGTGTCACGTGACGCGCATTGAAACCACGATTGGTCGATCCTGAAAGTAGACTTTGCCCCGCAGTTAATCGTTAAACAAATTGAAAATATTACAAGTCTGTATAGATATGGCGGTGTACGTTTTGTGACATTAGTTTGCACTAGCAGTATGAGCTGTAATTCGTTATCTGGTGCACATATATTTTAAACTTTGCGAGCTGTGGTAAAGAAGTTGTGATATGATTATGTGGAAGCTCATTCCTTCCAAAATGGAAATATTATTGAGAATAAGAATATTTTTGTAATGAAATGCAATGATTTACTCTTGTCTCCTTTTGTGTGCATCAATCGTTGGCCTTCTTTTTCGGCCACGAATGCGAAATACTTACAACTGTTAGACCATGATTTCTCGTTGTGTTTTTCGCGCGTTCGTGTGTGGGTGAGTGACCTCTTGTTTGCCTTCCTGTGCATGGACTTCAGTACCTGCGTGTCTGGTTGGAATGTGTCTGACCTCCTGTGTCTGATCTCCTACTACATACACACTTCCGTCTAACTCTATATTCGCAAGAGAGAATAAAGAGTGAGAGTTAATCCACCATTGTTCCAAAACGCCGCCCTAGTCTTATAGATGACATCCAGTGCTTTCGTAGTTAATATCAACACGTGCGTTGCGTGCATGCTTCGTGGACAACTCGCTTGGGCTGTCACGTGAGCGGAATTCGTGCCACGGGATTGGGTATTTCCAGACCCTCCTATGAAATGATTTTTCAGGTTGCTTTTGTGAAGCTTTAGCTCGAACTGTCCGCCGAACATTAAGGAAAAAAAATTTCTATTTGTACAATGTCTTGAAAAAGAAATTAACCGAAACCAGGAGCCGGCTCCTAGCCGGAACTGTTGTCAACGGTTCAACTTAGCGGACTGATTTGCAAAATTTATACCACCCAGAAACTCCTTTTCAGTTAGCCATATTATGATGACCATCTTCTCTAAACTTGTTTTGGAAAATTAAATGCTCAGTTTAAACGTGTTTATTACGGCTATGATAAATTTCGTTCGCAATTTTCAATGTCGCACACTTTCGCAGATTAGAAATGTAATGTCTCGTCAGAAAAAATCTCCCACGCTTGGTAAGGCGATTAAGACAAGATTATATAATGTCTACGGTTAGGAATTAACTCAGGTTTAGACACAATTTTTTTCGCGACTGTACTCTTACTCTAGAAGCAACTTTTTCTTTACGCGGGAATTAATTTTCTTGGCAGCTATTAAATAAACCGAGAAAACAAGTTCGAGGCAGAGAGCTAGAGCGTAGCAATGTTTTCGAAAAAGCAAAAAATGCTCTACCATTGATGAACGCAAACCTTTTCTACTGGCGGGCGGCAAAGGTGGGAAATGGCAGTCACGTGATCTTGTAAGGCGTTATCGAAAATCGACAAGTCTCGGTGCTTTTGATCTTTTTAAAGCTCGTGATTTATTTATTCATCGTGAGCAGCTCATTTCGTTGACTTGTTCCTTGAGTTTCAGTAGTAAATCTGAACTTTTCGGGGCAAGACTGATCGAAGAATGGCATCGGCCAATAACAAATCCTACGTTGCTGCATTCATTGATTGCTGAAGACTCGGCATGAGATAAAACCGTTATGTAATGTTTTCAGGGTGCGATATCGTGAATATCTCGCTAGTGATGTAATTGTGATTTGTTCTTTGTATTAACCAACTACGGCGCCTAAAGGGCTTACGACGAAAGTTATTATTTACTGGCAGGTGGATATTTAACGGTGTATTAACCGAGAGCATTACATAACGTATACTCTCAACATGTCTCTCCACTTTACTTTCCTGAATTATATTGTTCTTCAGGATGTATAGTTCTTCTTAGCGGGTGTTTAAAATAACTCAGTGCACGTCGATTCTTTTCCACTCTTTTAAAACTAATTACCTTTCTTTAAGATAAGGGCTTTCCCGTGTTTTATGAACCTCGAGGATCTAAAATCATGGTAATTTCTACGACTCTTAAAAACAGGACAAGTCTTAAATCAATCTTGTGACACAATCCGTCTTAAAAAGGATTCTGTTGAAAAATGTTTCTGTCTTTTTCTCTTCCATTTCCTCATTGACCTTTCCTCATTGGTGCTTTCAATAACGTTTTAAACGTTCGCCCAACGGGAGGGTAAAACGTCAAGAAAAGATGTGGAAAAGTTACCGCGTAATGGCATAGTTTTTTCGAATTGTTTTATCAATTTTTGACGTTTCTTGGTCTAGAACCTGCTGCAGCTGATATCAATGAACACCCACTAGTTATTCGACGCAAAAATGTCTTTGTTAAGGCCCTAAATTAAGCCACAAACAAAGAACTCATCAACAGCGATAATTTCCATGCCGGCTCTTGACACGTTCACTAATTTTGTTTTGGTAGAGAGAATAAGCGAGCAGTCAAACTTACCAGGGGGTAGCTTGTCATCTTCATGTAGCGTCGAGTGATGTATTCAGTTTTGCTCATAATTCTTGCGAAAATAGCCCGGAAGATTTTATCTCGGTTTGAACTCTGTTTGGGGAAATTTTTTTAGGATTGGAATGTTGATATAAGTTATAAATCTTGAACCTCTCCTATGTCTTATCGCTGCTATCTATTGCTCGCCGTGTCAACAAACCATAGTATTCGATGCGGCTCCTTTTCTAAACTTTCCAGTTGTTTTATTGTAAATTAACAGTTCTGATTCCTGCCGAGAAAGTGCATTAACGTTAAATCCTCATCTTTTTTTTTTGCCCAGCAACGCCGACGAGGGTGGTAAAAATAGGGAGACATTACCAAAAAAATTCTTTCTAGAAAATGGAATTGTGCATCACGACTTTTTTTCCTCTCCAAGCGTGATATGGCTTTCTGTCCCACGTTTAAACACGCCCTTGTTATTCTGGTTTTTCGGTCGAAAACTACTGCTTTTCAAAATGTTTAAAACCCACGCCAGAGCTAGTTGTTTTGATTCAACAAAGTTTTTAAGCAAAGTCATTTTCTTGTCACTCTATACGATGGATAAAGCATCAGAGGGATATTAAAAACAAACGAAAAAACCCTGGCGTCCTTAAGTCTCGCGCACTGGCATAAAAACAATCAGATTTGTCCTTTTGAACTCCTGGCAGTTTCTCTTCACCCAAGTGACTACAAACAAAACCAACGCTGCTTTTCCACAATACAGTAATTGCGCAAAGGTTCCGGAAATTGTGGCTCGGTTTGCACGCAACTAAATATTTTAAAATGCAGTGAGTGACAGATTCGAGAGCCGTGGGTTTGTGATTTTCCTTGGCTCAAACATAGCGTAAACAATCACATCATCAGGTGGCATGCTGTGAAAGCCCTGGTCTCGTTTTTCTATGTCAATATTTTTAGAAGCGATGCATCCGTCTCGTGACTTTGTGCAATGTTGTCTGATGAGTCATTAGTGTGTGAGATACGTTTTCTGCCAAGCAACCCGTTTCCGCTCTTATCGACCAATGTGTGGTCTGAGCTGTGCGCGGTTATAGATTGTTTGTAAATAAATAACAATTTGACACAAAAGCTCTACTTATCTAGAAAAAACAAACATTGCCGGTGGTCCATAAATAAAAGTCCCAGGTCAGTTGGACAGTTACCTCACTGAGTTCTGCACACGGTGTCGTGAACACCTCTTGACTGTCATTCCAGTCAACTCACGCATTCTGATCTCAAGCGACATGTTTCCGTCACACCGTAGCTGTTACGCTTCACCCTACTTGTGCCAGCCATCTTTTCACCCTGCTCTGCCAAGCTATGCCTCAGCGTTTTATCCACAGTGGGGTCGCGCAGGCTTCGCTCTCAACTGTCATGGCGCTGGGATATTTTTCCGCGAACAAGAGCCCCTCCCAAAGCCGCCATACTCTTATGTGGCCCTCATCTCGATGGCCATTAAGCAAGCGCCAAACGAGAAAATTACCTTGAGTGGGATTTATCAGTTTATCACGGAGAACTTCCCATACTATCGCCTCAACAAGCGCGGCTGGCAGAACAGCATTCGTCACAACTTGTCGTTGAATAAATGCTTCGTGAAGATCCCTCGTGAGCGCTCGGACCCTGGGAAAGGATGTTACTGGAGTCTGGATCCGTCTTACGAGGAAATGTTCGAGGAGGGAAACTTCCGAAGAAGGCGAAGAAGACAGAGGAATTACCGCGGAAAAGAAGACGAAGACGACGAGGAAGATGAAGCCGAGAACAGGAGTGTTGCGGAAATTAGCGCAAAGTCGAAGACAAACGAAGTCGTACAGGTTGATCACCTCGCCAAAAACTCACTCGAGCAGGATGCAGGGCTCATGAGTCATGATTCGACAATGGCCAAAGAATGTCGCTCAGCAGAGAGCTCAATCGAAGAATCTTTCCCAGAGGGTGCAAATGTAAATAAAACGGAGGTACCGTCTATCAACGAATTGGCTCAAGAAACAGGCGTGCTAGACGTAGCTCATCCTTTTAGCATTGAAAATATTCTAGGGAAAAAGCAAACGAGAGAGAGGGCCGCACAATTCGTGAACGAGACTTGTTCACTAATCGAGAACAGTGCATTAGGAAAGATACCTGTACAAAGCATTGCTGGCGTGCAGACACAGGGTTCAGATATGGGAAAGATAACAGATGCCGTGAATTTTCCTGCAACAAGATTCAGTGCTACTGCGGAACCAGCTTTCAGCAATCCAGTACAGGGATTCTGTAACTCCTGCACAACCTTAAACCACAACAATACAGGGATAAAGTCTTCCCTGACCGCCTCTTATGGCTCATATTGGCCCGTGCCTGCCTCACCGCACTCAAGCTTGTGCCCTCAATGTAACTGTGCTAATTGTCGTCCTCTTGGCTATGCAGTTTGAAACACAGAGACATTTCAAGTACGTGATAACGGGCTAGAAATGAAAGAAAGAGATTAAGAGTTTCATTTTACTCGGTGCCTTGCGGTTATAAGCACTTTTTACAAAAGAATAGAGCATGTATTGGCCACCGGCGGAAAACATTCAATAACTGGATCAGCTTCGGTTACTAAATGTCCATAATTACATCTAAATCAAATGTTACAATCTGTTATTCTATTATTAATTGTTGCCCAAGTCCGTTTGTTGAAATATTTAAGACACGAGTAGATGTAAGAATTGCATGTAAAAATTGTCGTTTAGTGCTCAGGAGAATTTTCCCAAGCGCGATCTTGTATGACCGAGAGTGAATTTTGGTGTAGCGTGGAAAGTTACCATAACGAAGATCACATTAGTTCATTGTATTATGAATAGAACAATAAAATGATAAAATCTAAAAAAACTGTTTTATCTAAAACTCTGATAGGTATACTTCGCTCTTGAGAAGGCTTGAGTGCTAAACAGAAAATACAAGAATAGGTTTCAGGAATGATAAATGTCACGAACATTTAATTCTGCGTTTACAAAGACACGCAGCGGACATAGTTTCCAGACGAACTACTAAAAAATGGCTTGCATTTGGGCTAAATCGCCCATTCAAAAGATGCCTTTTCGAAAGAGAACTATTTTTTATTTTCTCAAAAACTATTTGAGGCGTGTCACGGGACCTTTAGCCCGAGCGACCGCAGTGGGTTTTCCTTACAATAATATCTTGCAATCCTATCAACTCTATTCGTCTGTATTGCACGATTTAGCTGCAGAATAAACATTTTTCTTTGCTATTTGTGAACCTTTCGTGTGTGCTGTAAATATTGATATGGTGACGAATAAACAAATAACTCTACCTGTTTTCGAGAAATATTGTTGAAGGAAAGACAAGTTAAGTAAACAGCCCAATAACTTTTCTGACTTTATTTTGACAAGATGCGCAAAAACTTCAACAATTCTTAATTCACAAAGACGCGAACCAGGGAAAAACATTTTAATCATTACACGTACAGAGCTAGTATAGTGTTTACTTCTGCCATTTCCGGTTCCCAGAATTGTTATTTCAGGAACTAAATTAAAGAACGAAATTGCGTTTTTACAGTTAGTCTGCCGCTTTTCCTATTAAAGCACGAGTAAATAGCCCTGTAATTCTTAAAGGAGACGTTTCTTCGTGTCGCGCATTCCCTCGACGATTGCGTTCTGGCTTTATCACGTCGTTTCGTAAACATTTAAATTCAGACAACAGAGTCAACAATTGCTCAGAAAGACAGCATTTAGCAAAGCGCTTTAGCGCGGTTTGTAAAGACTGTAAGCGTTGCAGTTGTTATTTTAGCTGTCGGCTGCTTTTACCGGCTTCGGGGTTTCACTCTATCAAACTTTTGAACTCCTGTGGTCGCACCAGTTCGACAAAAGAATCGCAGCAGGGCTGAAACCTTGAATGAAAAGGTCTAAGCGAGATTGTCGGCTGTATCTTTGCGGTCTTTCTTCGCCCACGACACCTGTTTGTAGCTATTTTATCAAAATTGTCAACCAAGAATCGACTAGAGACAAAAGAAATCGTTTAAACGCCCAGGTATGTCATTTTGACCTTTGATTAATTCTTTCTTTAAAAACAATCGACCAACTAATGGAAGAAGAAAAA
This sequence comes from Catalaphyllia jardinei, assembly GCA_022496165.2. Lineage (NCBI taxonomy): Eukaryota > Metazoa > Cnidaria > Anthozoa > Scleractinia > Caryophylliidae > Catalaphyllia > Catalaphyllia jardinei. Next base: position 18,493,785 of record CM042751.1, on the reverse strand, counting down.
AAAAGTTGAAATCTGCGGCACAATCCGCTTATCAGGGTAAAATCCTTGTGAAAACAAGGAATATATTGTGTATTATCTAGGGGTTTGTGAAAACAGCACAACAGCTTCTCTGGCTGACACTGAGCAGCAAGAGTTTCCTACACGAACACCAGCATTTCTCAGCGGCTGTGGAAAATGCACGCTATCCGACGAACCAAGTGCTGTTCGTGGTTTTGGGTCAGATTTAATTCCACTCGTTCTGATAGGTGTTAAAATTTGTTTAGTTATACCGCGAGGTCAAATATAAATCTCTGCCTTTGTATATAATGTGTTTGTGGAGGAGTCATTTAGCAAGAAAGCCTCTTATAGATTACGAAATATCGTCTGATCTGGGTCATAAATTTACTTCGTCATTTTTCACATTTTATTTGAAGCAATTTTGCGTTTTCTACCCATGGCAGCGTGCTTTATTTGGGACAACTCTCTTGCTTCCTTAACACTGACATAGTGTCATTAAATTTTCGTGTTAATTCTTGGTAAGTTTTGGTCAGTCTCCCGCAAACGATGTGCAGTGAATATAATTTTCGGTTACATATGGGGAAAGTGAATCTGGCAAAGTGCGCGAGCAGGTATCTTACATTGAAACTTTCGTTTGCGGTAATTGCAACCGTTTTGAGTTTACGCCCTCGATTATTTGTGTGTCTTTGAAGGTGTTTCCACATCAGTCTACTGCGAATATAATAAAAGATCTATGGCTAACATTTTCTGTAACATGTATTCTGAAGACGAGCAGCGATTTCCTCGAGAATGGGTTGAAACGTTTGCAGTAACTTTCCTCTATGAGGCATGCCTCAGTTCACAGCCGTAGATTCATGTGAATTTCTTTTCAGTTGTTTCACTTCAGAAAAATAGACGCTTAACTTGCCAAAGTTAAAATACTGTAAAGATTTAAGAAAGTTAAATTAGTGAACTGCGAATGCGTTCAATTCTCACTATTACAATGTCTCTATGCTTATAACATCTCGACAGGAATTTTTCGTGTTGAAGTGACATTTCTTCAAATAATGTCAAACTTGAAAGGGAATTCTTTCGGTTAAAAAATTAAGAAACTTAATTTTGTATTGCCTGCAGTTACAGATGTATCTATATATGTTCATTCCATATGTTTATTTTGTATAGTTCTTGTAGCATCCATTAGTTATGTTCCATTTAACGAGATTATCGGTCGATGAAAGTAGCCGAAAGCCAAACAGAATAGTAATTACTCATAACGCCAGCTTGATGGAATCGGGGCAGTTATGACTGTTTAATTTGCTTCGTTCATTTGGAAAAGTACTTGTTATGTAATCCATGCTTACTAAGATGTTACACTGCTACAAATGTAGGCAGCAGTATTTGGAAAATCATAGGAATTTATCACGACTGGACTGAACTGTACTGAAAGAGCTCGCCTGTATCACCCAGACAAAAACACGATTAAAGCATAAAGTTGTTGTAATCTGACTACCAAACTTGTAACTATTAATTTACTTGAGAAGCTCTTGGAGAAAAGCCATTAGAAAAATATTAGTGAATTCCCTGCGAACAAAAACCGGGAGAAATGGTTTCTTCAGTGCCTGGGATGCTTGCTTGCTCGCCATAAACGAATTGGGTTCTCAGCGCAATTAACCGCGCACGAGATTCGAGGAAAACACCTTCGACTGGGCGACATCTTGCCATGAACTGATGTATTCCTTGAACAGAGGATCTTGGCTAAATGCAAGACTTTTGCGCAGTGCCGTGGTCAACCATGATGTGCTCTTCAACACAACTTGTGAATATTTAACTCTGCCTACATTTTTGCGATTACCTCAAAATTCCTGTTAGCCTGACCGCGAAGTAAATCAGTACAATAAATCTGGTGAAGCCAAAGTATGAAAATTTCCCTTTTCGGGAGCCAAGCCATATATGCATGGTAAACAAATTATCAAAGTTGGCCAACCAAATGTGTATGTTTAACTCATTGTAACCCGAGTTTGTCAAAGAGTAACTAAACAAGTTTGTTGAATAAACTTGTGATCTTATCGTAGTTATTCAGAACAGGTAACAGTGTTTTTTCAACAAATATCGTGTTCAAATACAGCTTACTAACTTGTACACACCCTGTTCCGTTTTGTCTGTCTTAATTTTGAACTACTCGTACTCACATTGAATTTTTGGTTTTGTTTGCAGCATATTTTTTAGCTTATCAAATAGCTTCAGTCTTAACTTTGATATCGGTGGGTTAGTTTCCTTATGGGTTTCCTCATATCATTTTGTGGTTTATAGCGAGACCACCCACACAAAAGCGACCACGATGAATGAAACCTTCCCTCAGTAAGCATATTGTTTATTCATCAATGGACAAATGACTTGAGCTGTGTAATCGAAATTTTCAAGAAGCCTTGCTGTTAGCTACCAAAACCTTTGCTGTTTCTCTGAGTTTAACAATGCGTTTGATAATTTATAGATAGTGTCTTTAAATCGAATAATGAAACACATTTTCCCGTTTGCAAACGTCTTTTCAGTCTGTGGATCCATCGCGTATCTGACTGGAGTGAGGTTCTTCTCGACCAGGAATGTGTTAGAAGTTTATTCTATTTAATCGAGTAAACACAAATTCGAAACTGTTTGAGTGATTCCGTGTTTAAAATTGACGGAATGTCTTTTCAGGCCTTGTCTTCTCGCTGTTTACAAGGAAAAGGGCGTGGTTATGACTCAGCTAAGACCAAAGAATTTTCGTCAAAATATGCACTTAAACATGAAATTTGAGGGAACGGCTTAGATGACATATTTGTTACGCCTTTTTCACCAAGTTGGTTCAAGAAAATAGCGTAGAATTCCGTGTGATTTTATTTTTAATTCCCTTTTTTTGACATGGTCGTGTCCATTAAAATTTGTTTCTGGGCTCGAAATGAAATTTAGTTTGCCCCCTTAAGTTGTATAAAGTAGATTTTTAACGGATTATTAATCACTCAATTATATAAGAGTGTATGTGTTAAATCCACAAATTATTTCTGAATCTTCAGCTGCAGTGCGAAACAAGAGCAGAACGAAGCGCGAAGTACAAATCCGTGCAGTGAGGTATCTCGCGAGATTTCAGTGTTCGGAACATCGAATTAGATCAAGGAGGCCAAATCGTCGTAAACGGCTACAACAACTGTATTATCTTGATGCTTAGGACGACCTATTATTCCGAAATACCTTTGTTACTATCAGAGAATTTAAATCAATTTTGCATACCCGAGAAAGTAATGTGTCAAGAACACGCGTGGCAGAAACCAACAAAGTGTCGCAACAGCACGCGATCTTTTCATTTAGGAGAAAATCTCATTGTGATGGAAAAAAAAACACTCTAGATCTTTTTGATAATTCATGTTTCATCAGCATAATAAAAGGCAGCACAGCTAAGTTGCTATTGTGATTTCTTCCTGCTCGGCTCCATTCCGTCTCGAGCCATTTTTTGGTAAAGAAAGCAAGAAACGGAACATTACGGCTGATATTCTTTCCTCTTGGTGAGAGCTCTTCTTCGCTATTATCTCGAATATCTTTCTGAGATGATCGCGCAGCTTGATGCTTCTATTTTCTGATAAAACCCATGGATAATTGCCAGTCTGTAATATTGTAATAAAACAGTAGGAAGACGCGATCGTATTTTTGTTTAAGAACAAAAGCTCTTTATGATTTGTCTCCGTCTTGGCGCTAGCACGCTCAGAATTTTTCCTCTTCTTTATATTCTTGTCAAATTGGTGCCAGGGATAAGAATGGAATCCATCGCGACCGACCCTTGTTTAATTCTTTATATGTTTTCGCAGGTTTATTTTCACGGTTTCACTTAAATTGAAAGATCTGTACCAAGTTTGTCACCGTGATCCATTTAGAAGTCGATGTGAAATTATAACGCTTTTTGAGAGAATTAATTCAGACATTTTGAGTTCGTAAATTCTTTTAAATTGAATCCTCGTGCTGTTTCCACTAGTTTAGCTATCCAGCTGAAAATCTCTAATAAACATTTTTGTTTTCTTTTATTCCATTATCCAACTCTAGGTGATGTAATTGTTTCGAACTGCCTTTCTCGTTCAATTTTAATCAAAAGGAAACGATCTCTTTTTAGATAGGCTTGTCGATGTTAATTAATCACAGTCGCGGTAAAAAAACCTCCTATCTAAAGTCAGAGATCTCAAACTAGAGCACGAAATTTGTTGTTAAAATTCGATCAACACATCTTGAAAGAAAAACAAATTTAAACTGTTTTGGGAAAAACGCCGAGGAAGTCAGTTTGTATTTTCTTTGGCAAATAGTCAGTGTAATTTCTGTAGAAAGGAACTACAGTTGATCAATCTAAGTGTCGTTCTAACCATGAAATAAAAGCCACCAAGGCTTTTGCGAGAAGTTTATCTATAAGTTCTTGAATCTGTGCCAGTTAAATCAGTTCAATTTAATCAGTTCTGGCTTTAAGCTTTGAGTATTTTGTTTACGTAGAACTGAGTAGTAAGGTCTCTCGGGACTTTCCGAAACACATAGTTAAACCGCAAGGTAAACAAAACTGGCTGCCTTCAAAAGCCCTTTAAATTGCCCTTCATGTGCTAAATAATAGGATTAAAAAGGCAAGATTATCTCTTATTGAAAGATTAAGAATCCTTTTTTTTTTCATTAAAATGATGAGTTAAGAAGGAAGGAAGGAAGAAGAGGCAAGGAGATACTTTAAACAAACGACATCGATCATTCAATTGGTTAATCCTTTTCCATTCAACACTCACTGTGTTATATCCTCATCTTGCTTAGTTGGAAAGTTTCCTAATCATTAAACCTCCTAAGGGTTTGTTTACACAATGTTTTCCCCATTTTATCCCTGGTGCGTTAACTAATTCCGGCAATACAATGAGCGGAATAAATCCGCATTTTTTTTTCTGTTACACCGTGCTCATGTTTTCGGAGCCAATCATTGTTTCCTGTAGCGTAATTCACACGAAAAGAAGCTCTTGCACACGCCTTAAACCCTTGTCTGAGAACAACTTATGATGGGTTCTATCGCGTTCGGTTTTTTTGTGGTTAACGATTGAATTTCCGTCATGTTGATATTTGGTGGGTTCTACGACTTTTGTTGGATTTATCGTTTTAGTCTACAACAGTTTACGTTTCGACACGAACGCATCATGCATCTTAGATCTCGCTCTTTATTTCCAAATTCATTTTTTGCCACCCTTGTTTTCCTGCTGTCTTTCTGTTGAGCCGCAGCACAAAACTAATGATACTGGTAATCCCTAGCCAAGAAATTCACGTTTTGGCTCGAGCAGTTTGGATAAGGAAGGTACTGGAACAAATTAAATCTGATGTCTGATTAAGCTGTTAGTCGTTCTAAAAAGACAATCTGAGATTAGAGCTTGTGACACCTCTTCGTCTTTTCATGATCAGGAAAGGCACACGCCCTTAGTAACGCTCTGCGTCGTTAGGGTGCAAAAACAAATAATAACACCGACAATTAGTTTGTAACCTCAAAACAAGGCCAGAGTTTCGTCGTGAAGGGAAAACGAATCAATTGCTTTGATCTTTGATTTAAATCGCTAGAATCTTCGCATGGTGAATTTCAGCCGCAATCAGAAATTATGTTTCGAAGCACGCACTCTTTAATTCATGTCAATCTTCCGTAATGGTCATAAAAATGCGGGGAGTACTTTTCTCCGGCGTACAGGAACGGATTAATGTGGCTAATGAGTGTTTATCAACAGTTTGTGTCCTGGGAAAATGCTTGCGAGAAAGTATACGTAACTCTTGAATGGTATTAGCTGTATTAAGCACAATACGCGTACGCTTGTCGCGTCTTCTATCCTGAGGGCCAAAGTGAGCTCTCTAATACCATTTAAAACGGCGGGGAATGAAATAACGAAAACAGCTTACAGTCCGAGAGCTTTTTGCAGCCTCTCTTGATCGCACAAACGCTAGTAGAAAACAAACTGTCTTATCCTGTTCACACCAAGTTACTAGCAATTGTCTTAACAGTAAAATTAACCTTAATTAACGTTGAAGAAGTTGTCACGATTTTAAAGTTAGTTTTTTGCGGTGTAAAAGCTCTTTTGATCAAATTAACTGGCTTTGAAATAATATCGGTAACCGGCAAAGTTAAAAAGAAACTTCGGGCGACTGTTTCTTCGCGTTCAACTGCAAAAACCGAGAAATAAATGTGCGTCACATTAAATTATGCGGGTCACATGACTGATTGTCTAAGAAACCATCACAAAAAGCAAAGCAAGGAAAGAAAAAAGCTAAGAGACCTGTTCGTCGATCAGCTGAGATTTTTACTCAGCTTCGAAGTCCGGTAACAAGGGAGTGAAAACGACTTCAGTTTAAGCATGACTAATTGGAAAGCAATATGGAGACATTTGTAAACCGCGTTGCAAAAATTTTGGACCGTTTCTGATGTATTGAGTTCAATATACAGGCCTTCGGTCCACGACTGTGTTTCAGTTTTTCTTTTTCCTCTTTGTTTGAAAAGTATGGGGTATAGTTAGTCAAAACAACAACAACAAAACAACGATTTAAGGAAGCAACTTCTTTGTGAGACACTGACGGAGTTGGTTACATGCAACATAGGGTTGGTTGCCAACGAAATAAGTTGTTCTGTAAGGACATGAGCCACTTCAACGCCCATAAACATAAAGAATTCACTGATAACTGGTGGAAAATGTTGCCTTCTCAGTTTACTCTCTTCAAAGAGCCAACATTCTAATTTCTATAGCAGTTTATGCTTTTCTTCAGTTTCCCCTCTTCATTTTCCTTTCTCTGAATTTCGGCCTAACCATTCCGAAATTCATCTTTCCCTCAGACTATTTAACCCTGATGTGAAGTATATATGAATTCATTTTTAACTGCGGTTTATAGATGAAAGTGAAGAATGATCATCGCAGTAAATTTTCCAATCTAAACAATTGGAAAGTAGAAGCCTGAAAAAAATCAGGGCCTCAACGGGATTCGAACCCGTGACCTCTATGATACTGATGGCCCTGTCACAAAACTCGCGCGCTGTAACATGTCTTATGTTAACTGGAATATCTAAAGAACCCAGACGAACTGGAATATCTTCAAGAACACTGAAAGGAATTTCGTGTAGACGAAGTTTGGGATTACCAACTGAATTTACTAGCATAATCAGTATGTAGGCGATAAAAAAATAACAGAAAACATCAGAAGAATGCTCAAAAGCTTCCGAAGTATCGCTTTTTATTTTACTTCCGTATCAGTGTCGTTAGATTTTAGGATGTAATTAACAATACTGGTGGAAACTTGTTGTACGGAATGAAAGGACAATCATGTCAAAAGAGGAATCATTTTCATTTGGAAAGTCAAAGTGCAGCGAAAGAGGAAATACTTTGTTTTCATACTTATACTCATAACGTGATACCGTCTTTGTCGTCTGATTCAACTCAGCCGACTGTAGATCCCGGCCGAGATTAAAAAGATGTAAGACACGCGAGAATGTAGTCTTTTTCAATTGCACGGTTATTCTTATAACACAAAATAAACACATCACAAAAATATCCTCTTGAAAAGTTGAATTAAATTGCCAAATAGCAACAAAAGCTGGGAATTGGAATGCATCAAGATCTGATCGAAAACTAATTTAAACTGAAATTCCATTTCGGCAGATTTCAACGCTGCAAATTACCACCCTTTTGCTGCCTTTTGTTAAGAGTAAATTTCTAATGTCGAGAAATGTCAAAGTTGTATTGTTCCCGAAGTTAAAAATAGTTCCAACGGACGTGCCCCGATAATCGATCGTTGCTCATTTTTGCACTCATTTAACAACTTATTCATTACGGAAAGTCCTGCCAAGTAATTAGCTAAATTAAACAACTCTTTCATATCTCTCAGCCTAAACGAAGACACGAGCCTCTCAAAATATTTACAAGTGTGATGGATCTGTCCTCTTGAAATGTCGGTTGCGCAGTTCGCAGACATAGACTCAAGGTGGTATTATATTAAACAACTTTGGTTCGGTCACTTGAGCTTTCGATGCGACAGTGTTTAAACACGTTTGCACAGTTTTAGTGCCAAACTATATTATTCGTTTTCTCAATACAAAATCGACTTTTAAATCAAGTCAGTTCACCGATAATGAGTGAAAACACCAGCGAACTGTCGACAGCCAGTCTGAACCACGGAAGGAATTTCAAGAACACATTATGTCTTCTATTGATAGCAGTATACGACTGTTTTGGTTTTGTCCCAAACTGTTCTACCGATCATATGATATGAGATAACAACTGAAATCAAGGAAATTGCTTAATTTTTGCGACACATCTGCGGAGATAACTGCTTTTCCAGTCAACTGCGCGTCTCCGATCATTTTACTACATAAACAGTAGTTTTCCCCCTCGAAAAGCAACTTTGTATAACCCCATAGACTTGACACCGATTTGCACAAGTGATTAATTTCCAACTCAGTTCTCTTAGCGTTGCCCTACTCAAGTACCTGATTATTGCAGAAGAAAACTCCTTGACTGAAAACTGAATTCTCTCGAAGAAAATTCTTAAACTGTATGGAAACTGGTTAAGAGAATCTGATGTTGATCTTGAAATATGAGTGGCTAATGTAGAACTTGTCAATGTGACGGCCTCCTAATGTTGTAGCGGGCTTCCCTTTTGTAATGAAGCTTAATGGAACACACAGTCAAAACAAGATAACAAGTGGAACATTCTAACTTCTTAACCGTTAATTTGTTAGGATTTGCGGTAAAAGAAAGAACTGTTTCTATCTAGTGTCTAAGGAAACCGCGTACAATCTACTCTTTAGATCACGTTTCAAAGAGAAACAAAGTCCTACGTGCGGCCATTCATTTTTCACTTCAATACCTAACCATCTCAAATTGGATCGTAAATAACAGTATTTTACATCACCCCAAAGAAACAGTACAATTTCGCCTCGTTCAACTGAAAAAAAACTTTGAAATCGAATTAAACCAAGCCAGGAAAATGCAAAGTTTTGTTTTGTGTTCGATCGTATGCAGTAAACAAGGTTTCGCGTGGGTTGCCCGAGAATGCCGCATACAGTCCTTCACATGCATACTACTAAAGGTTGTAAAAAGAAGTATTTCATGATCATCTTTAGAAAAAACTACGATTTGATTTTCGGTCGTGGGCATTTGGCATACAAAGGCATTTCTATGTTGTGACTAAAATTGGTGTTTTCTAGGCCGACTTCTAAGGAATTGTCTTTTTAGCGGGTTCGGCTAGAACCCTTCGGCTCGAATCCTTTTTGTAGTTCCAGCGCTAGCAATGTTTCTACATTTACTGTTTTGATCGGCAACGAAAATCAGGGAAGAGTAATTTGTATCTCTGTAAATTCAACTAATAAACGCTTCCACCAATAACTCGAAAAGAACTGTTGAACTAACATTTGGTGGCTAAGAAGGGTTTTTAATTTTTACATACGTGAGAACGGCGTAGTGCAATTAAATTATTACAAAACAGACTGATTTTACATTTATTTCAGTTGTTTATCATTGTTGAGTAAATAATGAGTGTGTTTTCAAAGTTTCTGTGACGAATCTTTGTATTTTCTGCTATTGTTTTGTCGTACTATCCACATAGTTTTGTTTCAGATATTTCGGTATTCTTTGGCGGTGATTTGTGTTGTAGTTATTTTGTTTACTTTTTCAATCTGCCACACATTATAGATAACTCATGAACAACCATTTGATTGTAAAATATTTTGTTTAACTCGAGCAAAGATACGAGGATGTCGAGACTATTCTAAGTAAATAGTATCCCATTGCAAGAAGGCCCTCGACCGCCGAGTGTTTTGATGACAACTACTACTCTTCGAACTAAAACCAAAATCTGGGTCTTCTGACCGCAATTCCCACACATTTGCGACAATATATTAACCAGAACTTGTGAACACTGACGCCAACAGAAGGTTAAATAACACGGTGTTCCCAATCCTAGAGGCCTCAAAACTCATGTCCGAAACCAATAATAACATTAGGCTGTCTAAGCAAGAAATTTTTAAGTCTGACTGTCTCGGTATGCAGAGCTATTTATCAGTTTTTAATTTAAGAAGCCGGATTTATTCTAGCTACTGTTTGTTCTGGAATCTGTCTGTCTAGATCGTGTTTTCAAAGAAACGAGAGGCCTTAATTACTTCACCGTTCGCACCCATCACCGGCTGTTAAGACAGCGATGTGTTCTGTTGTAACACTGCTCAAGTCGATCAGTTCTTCCCATTTTCTCTCCATTAAAGTAAACTGTTCTACTTCACAAGTTCAGTGTTAAACTCATCGGTTAAGGAGACTCTCGATGCTGAATTTCAAACCACAAGTCGGAGGAGAACGTTTTGCACCGAGAATACTCTGATTGATAGTCGTGGTTTGCTCAGCGCCGGGGTAGGTAGAGTGTCTTTGGCTTTGTTGTGAAAAACATCGTCCTTGTCCACTCACTACGCTTGAGAACTCCAAAGAATTTACACGATAAAGCTCATTGTCGGAAGTCTTAAGCTTCCTGTCTTCGTTTTTGGTACACGAGTTTGTGCCGTCAGCTTGCTGTACATCAACGGCTTTCTCTGCAGTTCGTTCTTCCTCCGTGGTTGGGTTTGTCGATATTTCGTTATCTGGGTCTCTCACTTGCCCGGTGTGTTTCGGCCTGCGCTTCCGTCTCCAAAATCGTCCTTCTTCAAACATTTCCTCAAAGGAGGAATCCAGCGCCCAGTAACAGCCTTTTCCTGGGTCGGACTTGTCTCGGGGAATTTTCACAAAGCATTTGTTTAGCGAGAGATTGTGTCTGATGCTGTTTTGCCAGCCTCTTCTGCTCTGCTGGTAGTACGGAAAATTCAGCATAATAAATTGGTAAATTCCGCTCAACGTGACCTTTTTCTCAGGGGAGCTCTTGATAGCCATGGATATGAGAGCCACGTACGAATAAGGAGGCTTTGGAAGCATTTCGGCGCATCCATACAGACCAAATCCCGAACCATAACTCGAATAACAGCAGCTTGAATTGTAAAAACAACACGAGCACAGCGCCTCAGGGGCTACCTGTTGAAATCTCTGGGCAGGCAGAGCCAATGGTGCATACGGAGCAAATCTCATCGGGGCGAATGTACTGTACATGTTGCTTGAAGTCCGCGCAGTGAAGCTCACTTCTCGTCTGCCTGGTTTTGTGCTCACTCGGTCGCGTAACGCAAATATTCTTTGTGGTATTTCAGCGGATATGGGCTCGGGAACGCCCTTAGACCACCCAAGCTAGCTCTGTCCTCAGACCGGTGTCGCACTGTTTGTTTACATTACACGTTTAAGTGTTTTTAAGACCACACAGCAAACAGTTGAAGTTAGTGGGGCTATTGTTTTATGCATGGACGGCAGTTTGAGCTCGGATTAGCAAATTTGTGATTATTTGCTCAAATTCCTATTACTGATAGTCGGCGGAAATTTGCATTCTTAAACGACGCTTTCAATAGAACCAACTTGCTGTCCAGTCATAAACCCATCGCGCCCCACAGACAATGTGCTTCTTTGATTCAAGTTCTGTCGAAAACATCATCTGCTCGATCGAAAAGCCATTTTATATTATGGGCCTTGCTCCATTATCTCTTGCCTGCAGATGGATAAATATTTACACGGGAAGTTTGTTTTAAGTCATTTGTAAGCATTTAAGGCTCGTTTCATTTCTTTGTTTAGTTTGGCGCCGCGAAAAATGTAAACTATAGCAAATCTTCTTATGGCAATCACCAAAATCTCCGTCTTAGTGTGTGAACGTTTAAGTCTTGTCTTAACGCGCAAGAAAATACCACAACCTTTATTTCAGCCATGGTTAATCTTCGCTTTCTTTTGGCAGAAATGAGAGCTTAGGAAATGAACTCGACAATTAAATTAGACCAATTTGATATTTGCGATCTGTTTGATAGCTTTTGGCGCCATGAAGTTGGGTTGAATAGAGAAACATTTGTACCGGGCCGCAGAACTATGCTAGATTAGATTAGAATATTGCTATTTGTATGAGTTTAGTATCTTATTGAGGTATTGATTATGATCCAGATAAGTCGGAAGTCAATAAGACTTGGTATGGCGGCCCTGTATAGCAGATTGCAATTGTTCTCGCCTTACGATTTTTCCTGTAATACTAGTCAATTGTACGAACAAAAAAAAATACACCGAGCTTGTTTTCTCAACTGGCTCGGTGGGAAACCAAGAACAGAGAAGCGTGAGAACCCTGATAGTCTTAAAACAGGATATTTACACTCAAAATTACCCACGCTGATACAAGAGTGAAAACATTGCGTTCGTGCTCGGTTCAGTCATCATTTCATGGAGTCTGGTCTGACATTACGAAAATCAGCGACTTCATTGCAAAAGCCATATTTATTCACTTTTCTGTCGAGGTGAACAGCTTTTTCGTGCCGATAGTTTAAAAGGCTGTTTTCATAAACTCGATTTTGCCTTTCAAAGGTCACGCAAAAACACGACCTTTTCGAAGTCAAGTGTTTTAATTAAACAATAAATAAACTGTCGGCAACTTTGGTTCGTCTTCGGTGAAGACAGCTTTTATTGAGCTTAACAGATCGGGGAACTTCAAACGACCTTTGTCCGCCATAAATAGGATTGATTGAATGTGGGAAAAGAATGATTATTTTAAGAGAGTGCACAATGATTGTTGAGTTTGTTTTTATAACAAGCGTTTCTCAATTTCCTCAAGACCTGTTTGAGCGTGTGAAAGATAACACGCTCGCCATTCACAGCCAGGTTACTTGACACTTCATTAACGAGAGGGAAAATGTAATCTGTTATGGCGCCCCTTTTTGCGAAACAAAAATTGTACTCAACTATAAACTGTTTTTCTAGTTTGCTCCCGCGCGCAATTTTCGCCCGGTTGTCCTGAGTTAGAACAGGCTGTTTGAAACTTTGAAACCCTGGACCCACAGGCCGTTCAAAACGACTGTATCAGTATAGAATTCTAGCGTCACTACTATCCTCTAGTACTTGTCTGGGCACACCATTTTAACTCAGTTGGAAATTAAACAAGCAAAGTATCAGGCCATGAAATAGATTCTTAAGACTTCTGTGCACTTTTAAACCCCGCGATGAGGCGTGAAAAGAAACTAAAGGACATACGTGATTCGCGTTTCAAAGTCTAAGTGACGCGTGTTTTGATAAATTTCGTTGCGTGAAACGGGATTCCAATCCCCCTTTTGATAGCTTCACCCAAGACCCTCACGAACACCGATACTAATACTTCACAAAACCGGCTGGCAGCATCTAAATGGTTAGTTCTGTTTACATCAATGCGGAATCTATTGTTGCCCTGTCGATAAATATTGCGCAAAAATCAGTTCCCATTTCATGGATTGGCCTGTTCCAAGCTCTCGGTGGGCTCCTGGCTTCCATTTCTCCTCTATGAGTGTGGGGCTCCTCTTGGCGGCCCTTCGGGCCGCCGGAGCTCCGCTATAACCTGTGTTAGCCCTGGCATTGCGGGTAGGTCAGGAGGCCAGTGATCCAATAGTAGCCTCCATTTGGCCATGTTTTGGCGCGAAAATATGCCCGGATATTTGAGGCTGTTGTGTTTATTATCCTCCAAATATTTTTGGCACCTGTGCATTTTTGGAAATTTGGCAATGTCACTCGGATTTTCCCCAGTCAACAGACACTTGACGGGTTTAGAGGTCCTGAGCCAACCTCGTTCCCAGGGCCTTTTCCCTAGCTTGGGGGTGGGGCGGGAAAAGACCCTTGCATCGGCTGGTATGTGTCTACTTAAATATTCATAAAAACACTAATGTATGAATTCCTGTGGTTAATTCTGCATTTTGATTGGTTGATAGAATTTTCTTAGAACTAAATATTTTGGGGAAAGTTCGCGTGTAAATCTCCAACTTAACTGGGACACGCCATTGTGGGTGATGAGAAGAGCATATTCAGTAATTTACTGGTGTTTTAGTTCATCCGCGAATTTTAACGGCGATGTATTCAAGAGCCGCCACTTGCTTCGGGTATTCGGTAGAGCTGAAAAAGCTGGCAGTGACAAAACTCTTGCCTCCAAGATTCGAAATGTGTGTGGAATTTGTCTAATTTTTATTACCCAGAGTGATTCCCTTTCGACGCTGATATGCAGAAAGTGCGAGGGACTTGTGTATAAGGCGAGTTAATTCAGACAAAGAAGTCAAATTATGCAACGCAACTGGAACAAAAGTGACGCGTTGTGTTTTGATCAAACTGTTTTGATCAAACTGTCGCCATCGTGTAAACGGCCTTCTGAGCTCCGGTATGAGTCTCCAGCTCAAGCTAATATTAGGGTAAAGTGGGATTGACTGCCTATACGACTTCCACGTTTTGTGACATTTGTACTTTTGCCGCTTTCTGTTCGGTCACTCGACCTTTTTGTCCCTTCACTCGTGTTTAGAAAGGCACTTCATGTTGTCTTCTAAGGAGTAATTTTAAGGTGGTATGATGCCCTAAAATATGGTGATTTTCATGAAAATCTCAATTTATTGTAAACACAAGATTTAAGACCCTTGAACACTTGTCGAAAACATTTTCGAGCGATCTTACTAATTTTCGTCCAGATGACTGCGAAATTTAAGGAAAGTACAAAGTGGAATAAGTTTTTTTACTTAGCAACGACCATAGCAACGGATGCTTACCATAAGAACGTGGCCAAAAATACTGATTAGTTTAAACATATATAAACGAAACTTTGGAGAAAAG
>CM042751.1:18450776-18474098 GCA_022496165.2 Catalaphyllia jardinei | reverse complement strand
GTTGTCGATGAATAAGTATTAAACTAAGCGTTAAACTGAAGTGCTACTGCAGTCCACAGTCCCGTAGTAGATGAATAAATATTTAACTAAGAGTTGAATGTAAGTGCTACCACGGTCTGCAGTCTCACAGTGGATGAATAAGTATTTAAGTGCTAAACTGAAGTGCTACCACGGTCCACAGTCCCGTAGTCGATCAATAAATATTTAACTAAGAGTTGAACTAAAGTGCTACCGCGGTCCGCAGTCCTGCAGGGGATGAAAGAACGAGGTATATTTGTGGTTTTATACAGCTTATTATGTAGATTATGTCGATTGCGGGACTGTGGTAGCAGTAGATTTAAGGAGGACGTGAGTTGTGGGGTATTCTGAAATTTAGCCGAAATGTTATGCAGTTATTACCACCACAGTTCAAATATGAAGTATTTCATGTAAACTTTACATCATTTCACTCCTCATGGGAGATACCAGGGTGCATGGCTTCATAGCTCAAATGGTAGAGCGGAGGTCACGGGTTCGAATCCTGTTGAAGCCCTGATTTTTTCAGGCTTCTTCTTTCCAATTGCTTCAATTGGAAAATCCACTGCAGTGATCTTTTATCACTTTCATCTACCACCGCAGTTCAAATATGATTTACATCATTTAACTCCTTGCGGAAGATATGAACTCACTAAATTGACCTCGCTCCCAACGTGTGGCTTCATAGCTCAGTTGGTAGAGCATTGCACCAGTATCGCAGAGGTCACAGGTTCGAATCCCGTTGAAGCCCTGATTTTTTCAGGCTTCTTCTTTCCAGTTGCTTAAACTGAAAAATTCACTGCGATGATCATTCTTCACTTTCATCTTACCACTCTCATAGCTCTTTGTTTGGCGGTTGTGAAGAAGCAACACAAGTGCAAATTTGTCCCACCACATTTGTCTATGATAGGAGATTAACACATCACCAATATTAGAAAGGCAGGAGGGATGATAGCTCTATTTAGGGTTGTACAAGGCGTATTAAGAGTTTCGCATTGAAAGTTGTAGCCCAGTTTGTTTCTTGTACAGTTCACAAACTGAAAAAAATGGCGAATCATAGATCACAGATATCAAAATTTAATTTTCCAGAATCATAAACATGAGCTTGTAAGGTACCCTTTTTAATAACCCAGTTGTTCTTACAGTAGAGTATTTGAAGAAAGCAAAATCATGATACGTTAAATTAAGGTTCCATATTGGCACGATGCTCCATCTAAAAGAAAATCTGTTGATAAGATTCTGCCTCCAATGCACTGTGAGATTGATGTTTCTTGCCTAAAACCCTGACATGAGATTGAATAATACAATGGTCAGGCTCAAAGCCAGAAGCCAGCCTAAATTTGGTGTCTCTCACATTTAAATATTTAAAATATTTATCAATTATTGATCAATATTGTTACTTGAATACTGGTAGGTGTGTTAAATTTAATTTTTCTAGGTATGAATAGTTCTTTTTAGCTTGGGCGGTTTGTTTTCTTATTACATACCACATGATATTCTCTAGAGAATTGTTCTTTATCTAAAAATTAATCATTCATGTAAATGTGACTATTCAACAATTTGAAAGCAAGAAATTGTTTCAGAAGTATCATCACATGGTCTGAAATGGGGCAAGAAGCTACCCAATGTAGAATGATATATTCTACTTCTGTTAATGTGTTGACTCAATTTCCATTTTAGCCTTCAAGCTGCTCATAGGACATACTGTAGCCCAGCCAAAGAAACCTCAGAATCAGACAAAGATCTCAAAGACAAGCCTATACGTTTCTCTACATCAAAGGCACGGCGTTTGACACTTAACCAAACCCTGGGAGATATGAATAAGAAGACATCTAATAAACCCATGTACATAGGTTTCATAACCATGGCCATCTTGACTTACATTATTTTCTTTTTACCTGCCTCTAAAGAAGAAGTAGAAGAATGGGAGCTTCTTGAGGATGTTGATATTTCAACACAACAGAGCACTAAAAGACAATGACAAGGGAGTGATCTAGTATGCTAATTTGTACAGGATAAATTGTTTCATAGAGGTTCATTTTTCCAAGGCAGGCAAAAAACATGGTCTAGAGAATCAACAATCATACAACCTTGTGTGTAATAGAGCCATGTATGCTGTATTCCTCTCGGAAACAATCCCATTTACAGACATAATAAATTGGTGCAACAAGCAGCTGTAAATTTAACAATTTGAAGAGCGTTCTAAACTTCCTCAGCCCGATCCTCTCACACACCAGTATTACAGTATTGAAGTATGAATATTTCCTGCAGAAGCATGATGTAACTTAAATCTTTTGGGCAGACGGCAAACTTTCAATAGTTTTCACAACCATTGCAGCAGTACAGAGTACAGCATTGGAAAAATGATTATTTTACATTCTACTAAAGAGGTTTTCAAATCCTGTGATCCTGATTGTGGATGTCTGTCAGTGTTAGAATCATCCTCTGCTTGATAATAAAGGAAGCATTCAGTTCCAACAGAGCTAGGACTCACCATTGTGGCTCACGTTCTCCACAAAACACACTATTTATTTGGTCATTTCATGGTGTAATTTTTCAATGGATGGGCTAGAAATGCCTGGTGTACCACAATATAATAACACCTCTACACATCAATTGTTCTGCCTGTTAAACCTTTTGTTTCAGGAAAACGTTGTTCCTGTCATTATACCTAAATCATCTTTATGTAATGGTGTGACTGATAGGTAAACATTTACTCCATAACTTTACACCAAGTGTTCTTTGTCTCTGGACTTTGGCTGGTCAAATTATTATTTTTTAGTTCTGAGATAAGGGAACACTGAGTTTAAAGTCATGGCAATACCTTTTTGCCAGAAAAATGTTAAAACAGGTTTAAAGTATTATCTGTTTAGTGAGCAAAGTTTGCATTTACTCGTAAACTCTGATTTATGTTGAACAAACCAAGGCTTTAATATGTTAGATATATGAGAGCACAGTCAAAATTTCCTTGTTTCTTTTATTTCAACTACTAGATGCATTATTAAACATTGGAGACACTGGTCATTTACAGTGCATGTCTTATTGATTCTTACACATGTGGTATCTAGCCAGCCTGGCCAGTAGTGGGTATCTTCTCTTTCTACATGCTATCTCTTGGTTTTTCTTGGTTTTCCTGTGGTCCATATCCAAAACGAATCTATTTATGTTTTTGAATTTTATGGTTTAACTGTTCAAGCTTAGCAAACTTTCTATTTTTTTGTGATCTATAAAATGATAAAAATACTTAGAGGCAAACATAAAAATGTGTGTCAGTGAAAGTTCATCAAATTATAGCATGTCTCAGTCAGCCATGTGAATAATTGTATACATTTCTTTCTTTCTTTCCAAATGTTATTCTTAAATTTCCTTTGGGAAATAACTTTTTCAAAGACGTACTGATATGTCTCAAAATTGTGATTGTGTAATGATTCATGACTAACTTTGACATGCTCTCTCGGTTTCTGACAAAATTAATCCAGTGGCAGAAGGGGCCCAGGCCCCCCCTTATTTTGGGTAAAAAAAGAAGAAATGACCGAAGGGAAAAAGGCCAGCAGGGCAAGGAAATCAAGACCGCCCCCCACCCGCCCCGCCTTAGCTCAAGGTCTGGATCCGCCACTGTAATTGGATCATTACAATGATCATTTGACAATCACATGAGACGAAAGGCCTTTTCTTTTTAATTCCCATTTGTCATAGCATCTGTTTTAATGAAACAACACTCACTTCGCCAATTTCTTTGAAAACTTCTACATCATGCCAACACCCCAGAAATCTCTAAAGAGACCCTTATGAGTTTCTGAACCACCACACGCGGTGGCCTCATGGTTAGTGCACTCGTCTCCGGATCGAGTGGTCTGGGTTCGAGCCCTGGCCGGGGACATTGTGTTGTGTTCTTGGGCAAGGCACTTTACTCTCACATTGCCTCTCTCCACCCAGGTGTATAAATGGGTACCGGTGAATTTAATGCTGGGGGGTAAACCTGCGATGGACTAGCATCCCATCCAGGGGGGAGTAGAAATACTCCTAGTCGCTTAATGCCAAGGAAACCGGGATAAGCTCCGGCCTGATGGGCCACTTGGCTCGCATGCAGACTTACCTTACCTTTACATTACAAATAAAGTATCTCATTGATGCCACCAGCAATAATGGTAATTTTTTGTTGGTATTTTATCAGGGTAAACAACAGATGAGTTATACCAAATTACAGCATGCTGATTGGTTGAGGTCATGTCAGTTTTAATCCTGAGCAGTGCAGAAAGTTGAAACTGAGTGCAAAAAGTTGAAATTGCGTGTATGTTAAGCTTATTAATAAGTAATGAAATGATTTTTGTGCTTGCAATTTGAAATAAATAGTCACTATATTTACAAAAACTACAAATTGCACTTGCCCTATATGTAGGCTTGTACCATTTTTATACAATTTTTTTAATGATTTGTTTTTATTTATTTCAAATTGTACTCGAAATGATTTTGATTACCTGTCGTAATTCGTGAAATTTTCCTCTTGATCCCCTCGTGTGCTTTGGCCACGTAAACACAGTCAAAATCTGTTTCTTCGCGGGAAAATTTGATTGGCTGGGGTTGATGACGTCACTGGCGTGTTGAATCTAAGCGCCGCCATTTTGAACATGGTTGTGTTTTGGTCTCTAGTGTATTGTCAAAGGCCTGTGTTTTGCAAAGTTTTACCTGAAAATGGAGTTGGCGAGGCAGGTGTTTAGTAGCAGTGAACGAAAATCATCCGAGGGATACAGCATGTATAGCATAAAAGGTAGGTTTCTGAGAATCGCTTCAAATCTATTCAACGGTCATAGCGGCTTTCAAATTGATAGCTTTGTTCGTCGCTGTGTTCGATCATATGGAGCGATAAATAAATAATGGGTGAGCTCAGCAAAGATCAGAGGATCTTTTCAGGCGTGTAGAATGAAGTTACAAGACCAATAATTCGTAAAAGACAAATATTCTGTCGCTGGGGACATTTGAAAATCACTCGGAATCAATATATGTTGACAACATTTTGACAAATATTTTTGTTCGAACATGTACAGCGAAGCCAAGCAGATGCTCTGTCATCCTGTGTCCTTTTGAATAGTGTACTTTACGTTTTTAAAACTGGTTATTTGTCGGAAAACAGTTATTTCATTCTTGTTAGTAACTGTGATTGATAAGTCGTAACGTTTTGTCATTCATGCAGGGAAGTACTTTGACAATATATCGATAGAGATTATTTTATTAATTTCAGTCAAATATAGTAAACTTACCGTACATGTCATACAAGCTTAATATTCATGATACTCAGATATACGTTCATTCATTCTTGTAGTTAGCAATATCATATTGTAATTCTGAAAGTGGGCGTCATTTTTAAACAAAATACTCTGATCATATGTAGGTCAACACTAGTTTCCATCCGTCAAACTGACATTTACGCCTTAGTGACACTTTAGTGATTCTTACATAAGGAAGTTACTCTATTGACTTTCCATCTGTCAAAATGACGTTTAAGCCTTAGGGCGCGTTCGTTTGGGATCAATCCGGAATAATTTGCATATATTTATGCTTGCAGTATAGATAGTTAAAAAATTTGGGGTCCAGCGGCCAGCACCCGGTTGGTGTAGTGGTTAATGAACTACCACTGACCCGGGTTCTACTCTCGGGGTCCGTTCAAATTATTGTTCTTTTTCTTTAAATAAAACAAAATTTATAAGAAAAAGAATATTTTTATAATAAAACTAAGTCTGAAACGAGATTCACTGCGTGTAATTGTAACTGAAAAAGGAATGTCAGTTTGACGTATGGAAACTAGTGCTGACCTCATATGTACTGCTCTTGTCAAAACTAATGTAAGAATTTAAGAATATAGTTAAATGGAATTTAACATAGTTAATGACAAGGAGCTAGTCTGGTTAGTAGCCTTTTTGTAGGCGGTTGTTAGTGTCTTGGCTGTCTGTTAGTGTTAGCATTTGTCTAGCGTTTGGTATGTTCCAGAGTGTTTGCAGCAGTCATATGGTTGTGGGAGCCCTGGGGCTGATTTTGTCCAGCGGTGTTCTTGGTTAGTTTATGCGTTGTCGTCCCATGTACTTGCAGCGTGTTCATTGCCCTGTTAGCCTGGCGTTGTTGGTTGAATTGTAGTAGTAAAGAGGTTTTCGGCATTCCCTCCCTATTCCATTTCCATATTCTTTTCTTTCCACAGAGCTATCTGGCTTGAGTATGACGAGTGTCTGAGGGGGCTCTGGCGCAGGGGGCTTGTGGCTTGGTTGCGGGTTGGGCAGGCCAGTCGGGTGTTCTAGCACCTTGGGGATGTGATTGTGGTTGCAGTTCCTGGGTGTTACATATAAGTAACCAATCAAACCTCATTTCGCTACTCGAATGGAAAATTATTGTCAGAATTTCTTTCTGCCAAAATTCATCTTGGGACTGGATTATTCTTCCATCTGCTTTGAAGATGATGGTCTGATGCTTGAGTGTCTTAGCAGGTGCAAAATGCTGCTGTGATGAAGCACAGATGCAGAAGCACACAACATCAAAAACTGCCTGCTTCACATTAAAACTGTGTTGCTATTTTGAGACATACCACTTTTCTCTCTGGAACTCCCCTATTCCTGGCAAAGGTGCAGGTCCTGCCAGAACATTTTTTCAAAGCAGACAAAATTTTGGCTCCTCATATGCAAACATCAGAGGTGCCAACAACCAAAAACTGGGGTGTCAGACTGTATCCCTCTACAGGGAGAGAGACAGGACTGGGGGTGCCAAGAAAAATGTCATATCCTATTGCTAAACAGCAAGAAGTAGTTCTGCTGGGTTTATGTTAGGCGCAACATAACCTTTACTATCAGAAGTTGTGAAGTTTGACAGACATATCAGGGTTCTCCCAAAAATTAGAAGTAGAGGGAGAATAACTTTGAGTAGGCGGCAGACAATGCAGATAGAAAAACGTGCAGTGGTTTTATCAGGGCCACATGGAGGAGGGGGCCCACCTTTTATTGAGGGTCCAGGATCCTCTCCGAGAAAATTTTGAAATAGGGGTTCTAAAAAGTGCATTTCAGTGTAATTTAATTAAAGTGCCACTATGATCAAATTTCACCTCTTGATTTTTTAGGTGTATCACATAAAATTCTCCGAAAGAATGAAAACGCTGTTTACTGTTTGCAAATGCCTCCATTAGTTCTGGAGATATTTAAGTTTGAAAAATGTGAAAAAAATAAAAATGAGATGACTGATGATGTCATACACTCAACCCAATATTACATCAAGTAAGTAAATAGAGCTCTCTTGGCCAATTTGCAGTACAGACCATTGAAACTTGGTAGGCTAATAGTTCTACAGAGAATACACCTACGGCTATAAAACATTTTGTTCCCATGGCAACTCACTCTTTTCCAGTCCCTGCCCATTTGATTTCAATATGTAAGTGATTTTCAGCTCGAAAAACATTAAACAAGGCCACAAACTCAGGCTAACATATTTATATGCATGTTTGATCATGTTTATGAGGCACCATTTGCAAATATGAAAATGGAACACCAAAGATGGCCAGAAATGCCTTTAATATTGGAGAGGTCTGGAGCCCAGTATATTGCCATGGTAACAAAACTGTTAAGTTCAAATTGTGGAGCACATTTAGTAAAACCTTAGCTGTAAAGAATCAAACATTTCTGATACAAATTGGTTGAGATATCTTTTTTTCATTGTATTCGATCAAAATTTGGTTGAGTGTATGACGTCATCACTTGGCTAATTTGCATATTTTAAAAACTTGAATATCTCTGGAACAAAAAGAGATATTTGAAAATAGTAAACTGCATTGTTCTTCTCATGCAGGCTACTACCTGTTTATGTTTTAAAATGGCTTTGGTAAAGAAGATGTGATTTTCATCATAGTGGCACTTTAAAATAATGGTTTTAAGTCCTTTTCTTAACGAAAAGGAATTTCACTAAGCAAAAAAGTATGTTTGTCTTAGTTCAACAGTTTAATTGTTGTCATCCATATCAAACATGAAATCTGAATCTGTATCAGACATGTCATTGTCATCCTTCATGTCCATGTTATTCAGTTACATGTCCTTTGAGTAACCCAGTGCTCCAAGGATAATTTGAGGGCCAACTCTGTAGGTCGCCAGAGCTTACGGAGAACTCTGCATATGTAACTGTGACTAAGTCCACTATTTTTCTGTAGATTACAGTCAAACCCCTATTAAGCAGCCACTGGGGGACGAAATAACTGGCCCCCTAGTAGGGGTGTAATACAAAACAAAATCACCCTTGGAACAGCAAGAAGCTGACCACAGCTGCTTAATAGAGGTGGTCGTTGAATAGAGGTTTTTATTACAGTGTACACTGTATAGCCAATAATTTTTTCCAGGATTTTGGCTGCTAGCTGCAAAATAAAAGTTGGCTGCTTACTGTTTTTTGATTTCCTTGCTCAATTGCACCTGTGCGCCAATTTATCGTAAACAAACTCTGTGTAACTGTGTAATTGGCAACTTATTCAAATTTTTTTGCTGATGAATAGAAATAGCCAGCATTTACATTGCTGCTCCTTAGTTCTGGCTTACCCTTAGAGATCTTGGCTTCAGAGTTCTCTTCCTTTGTTCAATTTTTAGGATACTGATATAGTTGTTTCCACGGTTAACATCCCAAAGCCAAGGCAATTCAATGCCGTGTTTGTGAACAGAATAAATAATTGCATTTGTTGTTCCAGTTATGTAACAAAAGCATTTCATGTTGCATTCTGACAAAAGAGGCCACTTATGGTCGAGCATCAAAACAGCAAACAAGCGATCAAAAATGATCTAAAAGGCATAATCATCTTTTGTACACTAGACTAGCCACCAGTTGACCCTATGAGTTTCAGGGTAGAATACAATGCATGCTACAGTGTAGCTAAGCGAGCAGAGCGATCTGCAACCAAGTCTTACGGAGACTAAATAAGCAAGATGACTGACTTTTCTGGAAGTCTATGTATACAATCATGTGCTTTGCAATTATGTCATTTATTTTCGCCTGGCTAAAAAAATATCTCTCTAGTCTGCTTTGGAATTGTATTCCCTTTTTTGTCAAACGTCAAAAACAACAAAAGAAGCCAGAAAAGAGAACAAGAATGATGCAGCAGATGGACACAAAATGTAAAGCTCATGGTTTTGCCATGATGTCATCCATTTTTTACCCTGCTGCGGGGCGGCCAAACCGGTGTCACAAGATCCCGCCAAGCTGAACCGTGCCATGAAACTTGGCTCAAGTCTGCAATAGGACTGCCTTCTACAAATGCAATTATATAACCTGTTGGGAAATCATGTCAAATATGAAAACTTCCTCTTAAGTTGCTCAGGCATGGAAATCCATCTGATTGCATGATTCATACATTTTGTCACCTGTAAATTGCTAAGGTTATCCAGGAGGGAATTTAATACCTTATGATAACAATGATTTTTTTCTTTTTCATTTATTTAGTACAGATATGTAGATTTTAGAATGACTTGTGTCAAAGGGCTGATGATTAGCATAATGTCATTGGATTAGGATAAGCAACCGGCTGCTTCATATTAGCAAACAAGGGGCCTGCTTTTGTTGGGTTGATTTTATCAGAGGCCACCAATTTATTTGGCTTTTAAATGAAAAGGACTCAAACCTGGCATGGTCCAGTTTTAATGTAGAATTTGTGGCTTTAAAAGCCACCAAAACATGAGATCACTTAATTTTTGATCTCCCAGTTCTTATTTTCATGTTACCCACATTATTCCGCTCCTTAAACAAATGTTGTCTTGAAGATGTTCTTCTTGTTGATGCTAATGTAAAAGCTCTTGTGAAAAGGAAACGTAAGTATAAGTTTCTAAGTTTTCTCAATAATTTAGTACAGTCATTTAATGTATGTTCTTAAAATTCTCTGATCGCTTGTGCTCAAATTTGTTATTCTTTGTATGGCTGGTGCCAAATTTATCTCTATTGTTGATAGACTGAAGTTAACCATCTGTATGAAGGAACAACTCATCAGTCATTAACGACGATATTTCATAGTTATTTCACAAAGTCAAAGAATAAATACCTTTCAAAGTCAAACCAAACAGTAAACTGTTAATACTTAACTGTTTTTTTTATGCTGTGAGACCACTGTGATGTAGGATTTGGTAATAAAATTATCTGAAACCTGAGAGTCATGCAGACAGCTGAGTGAAAAAAAATTGCCTCTGCCTTTCCTTTTTTCAAAATTTAAGAATTCTCCACATTTTTGTTCGTGGCTTGATATTGTAGTTACCTTTGATTTTAATTCTCAACTTAGCTGTAATAATCTACAATGTTATTATGCAGTGTTGGTCATAAACAAGACACTTGTCCCTGGGAGGTTGAGTTAATTTATTAAAGGTTTCCTCTAGGCAACCAAAGTTGTTTTCTAAAATGCCTTTAATATTGATGATGAAGGACTAAAACTATACTGACAATTTTCAGTCTTAAACCATTTAATATTATAAGCTAGGAAGGACCATAAGGAATATCAAATGGTTTTAAGTTGGATTAATGTTTAACAGCAAGTTTATTGGCAAAAAGGAACTATACATGTACTAACTGCTTTGGTCAGCAGAACACAAAGTTTGGATTCAAAACATTTTGTTTGAGCTTTCATATCAGTTCTATAGGTTTGTTTGCTAGAACATGTAAGCCAATAGAAAGAGCTGTACTACTAAACACCTTACCCTGAGACAGTTAACATCTTTTAAAAATGTGAATAATGCATTAATGTTTTGCGGGGATCCGTATTCACAGTTGTCCAGTCGTCCCAGACGACTACAATCTGGAATGGACAACTAAGGTAACTCCAAAAGTCTTCCTTTGGACGAGTGAGGTTTTGCTCAACCACAAAATATTTCCAAAATTAACTACTCTATTTTATGATGTACAGTTTACCTCCGGTGAAAAGAAAAAAATAAAAGTAAAACTCAAACGGGAGCTGTTGCTCACGAGGAAAAACATATATGTACCTTCTTGCCTGAGGCAAATAGACATACCGTGGCTTATTTTTTTTATGCTGGAAGTTACTGTGTGTCAGTCCACAACCCAAACAACTACACCAGGGGGTAAAATGTTTTGTAAAAGCTGTAAAACAGCATCTCAAACAGACAAAGTGATTGCTCAGAACAATGGGTTTGTGCAAGGCTGCTCTTCTTTTTGTGTCCTCGGCAAATCACGTGAATGAGGGCAACTATCAGCTGCACTCTTGCCTGGGGTGACCCAAATTGGAACCGGGCAAGTAGGCCACCAGACTTACTCGCCCAGCTGATGACTCAGAAAAAAATGAATATGGATCCTTGGTTTTGTACCAATTGTGCTATCAAACATTTTTAAAAACTGGATCATGGGATGAGTTTTCATTGGCTTAGCCATCATGGACTACAGGCTATTGTAGTCCATCAAATATTTTCGCTTGTGCGTGATTGGTCTAAACCCATCACATGACCGATTATTCCCCAACTAAAACTGGGGGATATCCGAGAATAGACCCCAATTTTCAAAATTGCACGCGTTGTGAAAAATATTTTAAGGATAATAAATACAATAGCCTCGGGTGAAAATATGCTAGGATATTTGTCCTTGGACATTACAGTACATGTATCTGTTCCTCGAAGCTCACAGTTTTTCTCGCTATGCTCTTGGAAAACTGTTCTCTTCTCGGAACAGATAATGTCCATGGACAAATATCCAAGGATATTTTCGTGGCAGGTGGAGGCTATTGTTTATTAATACCATGATCTACAGACATGGCAAGCATAATGCGTGAGTTTTTGGGCCTTTTTATTTTTATTGTAGTCTAGTTTTCTATATTTTGGGAGCGTTTTTAATGAAACAATTATTCCACTCACACTTGTACTAACTTGAAGAGTTATTTGTGATTTTCTTTCAGACTTATTAAACTGAATTTTCTTGAAACTATGATTGATAAGCTGTACCTGTCCAGCAGCAGAGTCAAATGATCTACTGTAACGAAATCAGTTATATTGCGATATATTGCAGCTATTAAACTTTCCGCCTACAGTACCGGTGTTTAGGGCCTTTTTGTTTATATATAAAGTCTGCTTTGGTTTTGTGGGTAGCTTAGGTTTGGCACATACATAAATGGAACTTTTAATTTGATGTGTTACTCGTACACCTTTTCTGAAATTGACTGAAACGACTGTTGTCTGGTTACCGTACAAACATTTTTTAACCATCTGAAGGTTACATCTAGTACCCATAAGTACTACCAGAAAGTGGCAGCCCCTTTTGCCTGCTAAATCCAAAAGTAACCAGGGACATTACTTTCAGAATTCTATGGTACTGTAGCCTGTAGGTTATTTAATTAAATAAGCTAGAATGAAGTTAAGAATTGGTTGACCTTTGTTCTACTCAATAGCTTTGTGGAATTGTAGAAAACGATGTTGCCATGAATGACTTATTGGGAATAGATGTCATGCTCCATTAACTACATTAGAATTAATGGCATTGCACTAAAATCTCATACCTTATTTGAAAGCACGTGTTAGGAAGTGTCCCAAAATATAGTTGCATAATCTCTAGTTAAGAGCAAGAGATGTGATTTTATTTTCTTCTAAGTTATGTGTTTCAGGAAAGTAGTAAATACGTACATGTACATATATACATGTGACTTCAACTAGTGTCTCGTATTGCATTTGCGAGTCCTTGACTTGAGTGAAAAAATGTATCATCAATGCAGCGCTCCAACCAACATAATTGAATGTTTGTCCCTTTTCTCCTTCATCAAAACACCTAATTTGTTTACTCTGTGCTAAAGTTATATTAGGAACAAACATTTTAAATCAAGGTTGATGATATCAGGTGGGCAGATAAAGACCAGAATGGTGATCTGATCTTTCATGAAGGAAATCAGGGGAACCACCACCAAGGCAATGGTTTTGGACAATGTTGAATTGATGAATGTGGCATACAGTAGAACTTTAGAGACATTTAAGATTGAAAGTTCATGACAATAATATTCTAATGGAAGTGCTAGAAAAGTTGGTTAATGGCCAAGATGCATTCCTTAATGAGTCAACAAGTAGGGAAAATTTGAATCATGTGGTGCCAGAATATCAGATAACAAATTTTACAAAGGGAGGGATAAACATAAATGTGGAGCTCAAGAGACAAAAGTCAAATTGATGTAAGTCTTGTGAAGGAGAGCGACACTGTCCAGTCTCTGGCGATGTCTAACAAAAAATGTATTTTAAAGCCAACGCAAACAGAACTAGCAAAACATGTGCATGGTAAATTACAGGCCGGGCGTCAACTCAATTGCGGAATTAACCATGCAGATCTACATGTGTCCTGTCATGACGTTTGCCACACCACAGTTGAACAGCTCTGCTCTACTTAAAAGAAGACATGTAATTTCCCTCTGCAGT
Organism: Catalaphyllia jardinei; assembly: GCA_022496165.2. Classification (NCBI taxonomy): domain Eukaryota; kingdom Metazoa; phylum Cnidaria; class Anthozoa; order Scleractinia; family Caryophylliidae; genus Catalaphyllia; species Catalaphyllia jardinei. Next base: position 18,460,695 of record CM042751.1, on the reverse strand, counting down.
ATTAATGTGAAACAAAATAGGTAGAGACCAAAGTAATTAAAGAAAATAAAACAGAGAACAGTAAATGTATAGAGCTGTACATGTACATGTAGGTGTCATGTGGGCTTGTCCAGGTTGTAATCAGATGACATTTCTGGTGACCAGGGGCTTCTTTTCTCGTGTAGGTACATGTAACTATGTAAACCAGACTGGAGAGAGCTGTGGAAATCGAGCCCAAATTGGACTTAACAGCCAGCAGCCTTGTCTAGTTTGTGAATTCAATAAGTAAATAAATAAATATAATTTTTTCCTTAGTGGATTGGGATGTTGATTTTAATGGGTGTGTCAAAATGCGTTGTTTATCTAATAGTATCTAAATGTCAAGAATTAACTTTGACTGCAGAGCAAAATTAACAATTTAAATGATCATGGGTGCACTACTGTGGGATTGCAAGGTAGAGAATGTTATTGAGATTTCCAGTAATGATATTACAGTCAAAACAGGTCAAGCGTTCCTCTCACGATTGGATTAAAAAATTTCATTATCGCAAATTTTTTTTCAAGAATCATTTCAATAATCTGGTTGTTGGATGAATGATGCAAAATTCAAATCAAGTCTCAGTTCAAGACTTGAATTGTGATTGGCTTATTGCTCACTTCTGGTGCCACGCTGGCGTGGGAATCTGACAGGTGTTGCAATTTGCATAATCGGCCAAGGTTGCTAACAAACGTGATTTGCCTTTCCTGTTAAATTCATTTCTCTGTCCAATCTTTGGAATTCAAAAATATAAATTGTCTCAAGTTTGAGGATACTGGTAAGATTACAGAAAGGTAAATTAAATGTTGTTAGAGTGGAGTGAAATGACTGTTGACACTCACAGATTATTACCGATTATGCAAATCAGTAAACCTGTGAAATATTCATGCCGACCTGGCACCGAAAGCCAACAATATTCCAAACGAAATTCAAGTTTTGAACTGCGGCTTGATTTGAAGGTTCCATTACTCATCTGATGAATATACTATTGAAATGATTACTGAAATCAAATTTGCAATAATAAACTTATTAATTCACTCATGAGAGGAATGCTTGACCTGTTTAGACTGTATTTTTTCCTGTATAATTTATATACTAACTAATATGTAATGTGTACTAACTGTCTTCCAGAAAATATCCATACATGTACCAACCCCGTAGAGGGGATTGACTTCTGGAAATCCCAATCACATGTAAGCTTCATATCAAATCTTTTGGTACTTACAGATCCACCCCAGCCCTGTCCACTCCCAGAAAATTCCCCTTCTGTGGTGGGCGTATGGATATTTTATGGAACTACACAATATTGCACATAAAAATAATTCATAGCAGCCAATAGCCCAATTTTGACATGAGATGTTCTAACATGACTCCAAGGTTTAGTAAACTTATAACCTATTGTAAACTTTTTTGTCAGTGCCCTCAAGCTTGTGCCCCATATTGTAATTATTTTATTTCATGTACTTGTACGTTCTCCTATGGCTCTGTACATCAACCTATTACCTGGTACATTATGTAGACTTTATCAGGTTGAACCAGACACACAAAAACTGTTATTTATAGATCATCTTTCTTCCCACATACGATCCCAGAGTGGAGCCTGCTTCTGCCCTGACCAGTATATTCTGGGTCTCTTAAATGTTCAATATTGTATACGGGACCTTTCTAAATGTGAATAAGAAACTGATGACTACTGTATGTCCCTGTACACATACATCCTGTGTCAAAGTTCCTGCACAGTAGAGATTTGGATTTACAGAACTGTAGACTAAATGTCTTATTAATTTCCTGCCTTTTCAGTTGTTTGAGATGCAGGGTGTTATCGATAAGACCTGGCACAAAACAGAGTTCCAGCTGGTGTACTGCTATGAATCTCTAATAACGATAATATGGCTCTCTAAAGGAAGTTGTTATGGGTTTCATTTATTGCACTCTGCCCCTACGTCAAACCCTAGTGAAACTACATAGAGTTGGGACCGAGAGGGAGTGAATCAGGAGGGTGAGAGGAGAAAGATGAAGTACACTGTCATGTAAATGTTTCAGGCTCTTGGTCTTACAGAAGGAACTGCAGAATATTGCAGTATAAAATTGCCAGAAAATTTGCATGGTGTAAACCAACATTGTAAGTGATGTACATGTTTGCCTGTACTCTCTGAAAGGGGGTGTGGAAATTACCACACTTAGCAAGAAAAGTCCTTGCTGATTGGATCTGAAAATGGTTTAGATAGTGAAGGCCATTGATGGGATTTTCTTAAGCCCCCTAAGATGCTTTAACAGAAACTAGGCAAAGAGAACAGGGAGGGTTTGCTTATATGTATCTGTACCATATGAAAAGAAAGAATTTATTTGGGACCACAAATTAAAGCTTTTTCGTGTTTGCTTACCTAAATGTATGTCTCTCTCTCTCTCTAAACAAATTATACAGCACTAACTGGAAAGTAGAGAAAAATAGCTATTTTTGATCATATTATTTTGTTTTTTCTTGGTTTGAAAATATAGCAATAGAGCATAATGCATGCTACATTCCTCTCTGGCAGTTGTCATATCCATGGTTACAAGATGAATTTTTATCAAATTCTCCATTATGTTGATCAAATTTAAATTGGAAATCAATGCTCAGGTGACTTGGAAGTAGATCAAGGGACACCTGGTTTGTTAACACTTAAAGATGTTGCTGAGCCCTATTTCCGTGCTTGTGAAGCATGCTTTAGAAAGTATTGCTGTGTTCACATGAATTGTGTCTACAAAGTGTTTGTAGAGGATGGTTAAAAAACTCAAGGAACAAAAGCACATCTTGTTAGGCAGAAGACAGCTGCTGAGAAACATTGTGTTTTGTTTAAACAAAGCTACTCTCTCAGGTATTGCCACATCACTGAATTTATATCAACTGCAATTATTATTTTTTCCCAGCTAAGATAGATTAAATAAATCATGGCATGGTTTTATTTACCAAGTTCTAGTGCAAGGAAATTGGAAAAGGACCTGCTGCTAGTTTTGTGAGAAAATCGTAAATTTTCGAAAAAGCTGTACAGTGTACATCTGTGTTGGAAAATTCAGTTTTATTGTTAATTCTTCTGAAAAAATGGTCTGCATCACTCAGCCATGGCTGGTCAATGTATATTCAGCTTGTGTCCAAGTTGGCTGGGGTTCTTTGCTTGGAGATCTGCAATTAAAGCTTAGATCTGTAGGGCAAATTGCAAAGGGAGTTGTAAAATATGCATGAGCAATTTGTTTTGTATGTATTGTGGTAACCTGTAAATTACGTCCATTATATTTGTTGTGACAATTATAACCCTGTGGCTTTTCAATGATGTTGATTAATTTTCAAACATTTAGTAAAATAATTGTTTTATGCAGTGTGGATAACAAAAAGAGGGGGCAATAATTAAGACAAACGAGAATAACATTAAGTATTCTTCCAGGAAAAATAACTTATAAAGTAATATATTCTGGAATTATCTTTTAGCATCCAATTCTGTAGTGTTTCAAAATTTTGTGAAGAGTGCTCTGCAAGTACAAATTCATAGTTAAGACTTAAAGTTAAGGCTTTTTAAATTTGATTACTGACTCTTAGAGCTCACACCTGAAAATATTATGTATCTGTTACACTGCAATAATCATTACTTTATTGGTCAGGTTAATCTTTTAAATTTTGATTATCAATTGAAAATACAATTATTTTAATTTGTATTAATAATTTATGAATTGACTCATCATGTGCAGCTCCCACCCTCAGTGAAGATGAAGATGATGATGCTGGCCATGATAACACCCTTGCATGGGATGACTCCTCTATCCATGTTGCCAGTGGAGGTACTCCAGTTACAGGCTCCTTTGTACCAGCTATTGGTGGTCCCTTCTCTGCCCTTACACCCAGCATGTGGCCACAGGATATCCTTTCAAGAATTCAACAGGTGCTTATTTAAAAACTAGCTGCTATCCAGCTGGAGCCCATGACCTGGATTGTGCAGCGTGCTATTTTCGTGCAAAGGCATTTTGACAAGTAGGGTTATTTTAAGATGTGCCTTTCCAGCTAAAATTACTGTATTCTAAAGCTTGCTTTGTCTTTTTTGCTGACCATTTTGAAGATGAATTTGATTCTTCACTGTGCGAGTTTCACTTTTCCGCTGATGAGGAATACATACAGGGTTCTTCACATTGCAGATTTTCTTCTGAGCTACCACTTTCCACACAAAAACTGGACCTGACAGGAATTATTGTCTGAAATACTACCAGACTTGTCTTCTTGTGAAAATGCCCTCTCACAAACACTATATATCACAATGGAGGTTGTATGTTTTGGGTAATGGGCTCCGGCTGCTACCTAAGTAGCCCTTCAAACTTCCTGAGCACATTCGGCAAATTGTGCTTGTCCACTCTGGGGGATGGATAACAACTAACAGCTACTTATACTAGCTACTTATATGGATTACTTGATGGAAGTGTGTGCTGTGGGATTTATGTACAAGATATTGGACCTCAAGGTACCAAATAGTTGAGTGAGCATAGCAAATGAGTGAGTTTTCTGATACAAAAACGAGTGTGCAAAAAACACTTTCCATGCTGTAATTTGTTTATTTTATACGTACTGAGTTTTTCACCTCCAGCGTTCTAATAAAATTTATTTGCTTTTTTGTTCAGCAGAATAGTAAAGTCAGTAATTCCTCTAACATTGTACATGTAATTTGCCTCCGCCACCATTGTTCTTGTAGCAAAGCACAATGTGATGTAGTGTGCCTGCGATCCCAGTTTCGGAAGAACCCGCTTAGTAAATAAAACACAGTTTTTACATATACAATAACTGCAGAAATTCTCTTGCACTCATTGCAGAAGTTGTGTTTTGGTTATCTTGCAATTCCTGCAATTTTCCAGCTAGCAACCAGATCTGAAAATTAAGTGTTCAATTTTGTGATCGCATTGGTGACCTGTGAGTCGTAATTTTGAACTCTGACAATGCAGCCTCTTTCACAGTCAGTTTCAGGTTGCTTGGCCTGCAATAAAAGAGTTACCTTTACAATGAAGTCTGTAAATGTGTGCTGTAATTTGAGGTCAACTGTCAGTAATGGTAATAAAATTCATGAATATAACTGTATTTGAATGCCTTACTAGACAGAAGATGCAGGGGATCGCCCAACAGGACATTATGATGAATTTGGCTTCATGGCTGATGGAGGTAACAGTACACATAATGTAACAATGAAGTACTTGATAACCTTACACTTCCAGAGAACATGTGGATGTATGTCTGCACCAATGGTGTAGTTCAGTGTTTCAGAGGATTAGTGACTAGCAAACACACAGAAGAAGGGCAGTAATGCTGAGGAAAATAACTGTCAACCTCTTCTCCTCAAGTAGAGTGCATGCTTACCATTACAAGTCAGGTAGTACATGTGACGCACCTCCTAAATTGTTTATATTTAATTCTGAAGAGAGTGAACAATGAGTTTTTGTTTTGAGACTTGTTAAATTAGAACTTTATCAAACTTTATTGCAGATTTAGAATTTGAGCACAAAGACCCTGATCCTGGTAGCTTTGTCACTAGTGAGGATGAAGGCCTGAGGCTAAAATGGACAGCTTTCTTAGAGTTTACACAGAATCAAGATGTCGGTGATATGACATGGGACAAGGTCTGTAAAACTTTTGAAAACATGATACAAGGGCTAGGCAGTGACAGAAATAATTATTAGTTGTTTATTCTCTTTACTGAAAAATAGCAACAATGTTGAAAAAATGGAATAGTGTTAAGCAAAATTCACATGCCTTTGGATGGTTTAATTCAGCAGTAAACTTAATGATTATGATAATGAACTTTTCTCAGGTGTCTCCAAGCTTTCCTCATTCAGACAAGTTACGAGAGCTTGTTTACCTTGGAATTCCTCACAGCATGAGAGCTCCAGTAAGTACTCACTTAGTATGAGATTAAACTAATTCTTACTGTTCTGTAGGTTAATGTAAGAATAATTATTCATTGATTTGTTTCACACACTCAAGACATGTTTTTGCTATTTCATTTAATTTTGTCATAATTCTTGATTGTTTGATTTTTTGGTAGATCTGGATGCGAATTTCAGGGGCCCTACAAAAGAAAATCAGCAGTGATTTTACCTACAAGGTAAAGGATTGTTATAACTTTGACTTGTGTAACATATTTAAAGGACCCTAGTCAGCCTCCGCCATTTTGGATGCCATCGAAATTATTGAAGATATTGCATGATGATGCAAAATCTTATTGGGTCCTTAAGTTTTGCCTGGTAGCCTATTCCACAACTTACATGTAGGTCACAGATAGGTAAGTGAATGTATTTACTTAGATAGAGAACAAATTACTTGAATGTACATTAGGTGAAGTAAAGGTACTTATTTGATTTTAAATGTTATCTATTAACAACAGTTATTGAATCGAGTTGTACAGTGTGCATGCAGACATCAGAACTACAGCATGTGTGTTGTCCTTGTTACAATGGGTTATAATTTTGTTTCTGTCATTTTACTTGCAAGTTCTACAAAATAATAAATGTAATGTAACTCTCTAGTAATGTACTACAAGTTGTACAGGTAGACATCAGAACTACAGCATGTGTGTTGTCCTTCTCACATGGGTTATAATTGTGTTTCTGCCATTTTACTTGCAAGTTCTACAAAATGTTTTGTAACTCTCTAGTAATCTACTAAATAAATTGTACTTGTATACCTATTATTGTTACACAGCAAATTGTCCGAGCAAGTGCTGATGAGAATTCTCTGACAGCCAAGCAAATTGAAAAGGTAAACTAAATTAATAGGTATTCATTTTTCAAAATTGCTGTCGCTGCATCAACATTTACTCTCATAACTAAGCTGAAGATGTTTGAAATTAAAATTTTTAAAGGAATGTGAGCCAATGTTAAATTCCCACTTCCCTGTTTCAAGTTTGTTCATGTTGTAATCCAAAATATTTCTGTTGGAATTTAAAGTTAACACTTTGTAATGGGTTTTGTCATTTGTTGGTGGTTGTTGATATGCATGATTATGTACAGCTTTTTTCTATGACATTTAGCATATTGATTGACATGACCATGAGAGCTGTTGCTTAAGTCTAAAACCTAATGACACCATAAACCAATAATTGTGTCTCTGCAGGATTTGTTGCGGACAATGCCCAACAATGCATGTTTCTCATCACCAACAAGCACAGGATTGTTACGACTCAGAAGGATTCTAAGGTCACTAGCTTGGCTATACACAGATATTGGCTACTGTCAAGGAATGGGCATGGTAAGAGAGGGCCACTGTTACCTACATGTACATACAGATTGACAGACAAGAGGTGGAAGTGGGAGGTGGGGGAACATTGGAAATTGTATCTGACAGCCTTGAATCTCTTGTATTGCTCACACAAGGCGAGAGTTGTTAGAGGGATGTACAAATGCCCTATCTGAATTTTTCAAACTGGGTTGAATTTTTCAAACCAGTTTATTTTTTCGTCAACTATCAATAAAAGAGGGAAAATATCTCTTTACATTCCCCTATCCCATTCTCTCCTATTCTCGCTTAGTTCCTCCTGATTTATTCTATCTCCCGCATACCCTACCCCCTCCCCCAAATCTCCATTAAATGTGAATACTAATTAACAGCAGGTTTCAATTTCTTTTTCTTTTTATCTCGTACTCACCGTGATTTCAACTGCCAACCTCTGGATCTGCTTCCCAGTGTCATTACCACTTGACCATGAAAGAAATGGATGCAAGAGCTCTCATACTTGTTTTAATTATCAGTTCATCACCCCAAGCAACTCTCATATACCGGCCATCTGATAGGGTGTGGGAAAAAATGGAAAATTATGCGAAATTTTCGGCAACATCATCCAGAAAGAAGTGACAATTATGCGGAAAAGACGCCAGATTATGCGGAAATTTCTAAAATTAATAAAGTTGTTCCCTTGGCGTTTTTCAATGTATAAAATACACGTTAACGTTGTACCAATAATTTTAGTTTTTTATGACATGTTTGACCTTTTGCTGCCATTCGTGGACAGGTATTTCTTCGTTCAATGCAGTTTTTTGCCATAGGTTTTGTTGTTGAGTTTGTCTGAAGCTTAGTAACCAGCCATTAAATTGGATGAGGAAAACTGGACACCGAACGTCCTGGAACCCAGGCCCATCACCAGAAGTCACATGGAATGCCTGGAGGTTTAAAATTGTTGATGAACAAAAAGCTTGTTTTCATCGTTTTTTTGTGTGAATAACTTCTTCAAAATGATCAATCTCTTTGCTATTTTTGCTTCTGAGGATGATAAGCAATTGCTTTCTCACTTATATGTAGCAATTTCCTACTTTTATGTGGAAAAATGCCCCATGGATTCAGAGGATGCAGAAGTAGGCAAATTATGTGGATCCGCACCACTGCATCCTGTCAGATGCCCTGCATATAAATTTTAATTTATTCACAAAGACATATAAATTAATTTAATTCATACATGAACTTTGTCTCAATTACTAACAAGTTACCAAAATTTCCAAATAAGAGCTTAGGTGTAATCACTAACCTGACAGCTCAACCCAAACTAGTAAGACATATGCAAAGTTCCCAGCCTAACATCAAAGTATCAAAAATAAAATTGAACCACAACATAGATACTTGTATTAACCACCATTTCCCCCTGAGCAGATCAGCCAAGGGGACAATGTTGTTGTTGTGTTTAATATATTTGGCCATTTTACAGTTGTGTGCGTAGTTCCCTCAGGCCTCTGAATGCAAGCAAGGCTGGAGGTGACCTTGCATTGATTCAGACCTCTCTTCTTTTCTTATTTAATTATCAACTAGTTAGCGTAAATGTAAGAACAATTTGAGTAACACAACAAAAGCAGTGAGGTCTTTATCAAACAAAGTTGCCTCCAGCCTCACTGCTTTTCAAAGGCTAGGCCACTGAACAGACAACTGTAAAATGGACTAATCAGTCGACTCCAGTTGAAGAAATTTGTTTTAAAATTTCTGGGCAAAGTGTTTCTTGCATCACTGTGTTTATAAATTTGCTCTCGAACATTCAAATAAATGTGAACTATTTTATGCATGTGATTATGGATTTTACATGATTATGTAATAGCTTATTGATGCTAACTCTGAGTTACCTTGTTTTGACCCTAGATTGTGGCATCCTTGTTACTCTTTGTAGAGGAAGAAGATGCCTTTTGGTTGATGTGCACTGTTGTGGAGGACCTTGTTCCTACATCTTATTATTCAAGTACTTTGATTGGTGTCCAGGTTGGTAGAGAAAATTATCAAATATCAATTGAAAAAACGTTGATACTGACCTTTCAAGGCTCCCAAATCATTTAGCTGAAAGTTAAAGCAGAGGGCACTGTCACTGTTGTGGTTTATTTTATTACATAGCTAATGTGCATGCTTGATCCATGAAATGACATTTGAATTTGTGTGTAGTTACTGTAAGAATTCACACAAACAATTAGCCTATCACCGTTACAGGGTGAGGGGAAGGTACCTGAAAGTTGGGAGGCAGTTGAGCACAGAAGGTTGGCATGACATCTGTGACAGTCAACCACCAGGCACCATTACAATGAATGTCTGAGTGGAAAATTAAAAACTGACCAAGAGCACTTGGTTGCTTGGGGTGTTAGTTCACAATGTGTTTAATACTTAACATCTGTGCAAGGATAATTTCCTCACTCAGTAGCTTAGCTCTTATTTTATTTTCATTGAAACATTTAGGCTGATCAGAGAGTACTGCGACAACTGATAGTGAGTTATCTTCCACCTATGGATGAGCAATTAAAAGAGCATGACATAGAGTTGTCATTGATAACCCTTCACTGGTTCCTGACAGCATTTGCTAGTGTTGTACATACAAAGGTAGGATGACAACAGAAAGTAAGAAACTAGATGGCAACAGAAAGTAAGAAACTAGA
>CM042751.1:18438810-18450766 GCA_022496165.2 Catalaphyllia jardinei | reverse complement strand
CAACAGAAAGTAAGAAACTAGATGGCAACAGAAAGTAAGAAACTAGAAGTAAATTACCGGTATATCATGGACACAGTGATGCTTGCATCATAAAACTGATAAAAGAAGTTAACAGTACAGTTTTTCTACTTGACCTCACCTCCTTTATCAAGCTCTTTAGCCACTGAATTGATTTTTTCTTACAATAGCAAGAAGTGTGAGGAAAATTGGGAGGCATTTAAGGTGGATGCAATAACATTTCTGTTGGAGTACACATAGTATTGAAATCAGCTCCAAACCAAAACTGTCTGGAAACTCTGGAAACTTACTTCCAAAGCGCTGGAAAACTGATTCAAAAATCTTATTCCCTTTGCCTACTCCTGGAATACTCCTGCAGTTTTGCGAGGTAGAAAATGTTGTAAATTATATTTTACTCAAACACTTGTTAAACCAATTTCTTGGAAAGTGTTAGTTCTGTAATTTATTTACACCATGATTATTCCAAGTTCCGGGTCATGAAAGTTATAGAATGTTTGTACCATGGAAAACATCTGCAATCCCATCATCTTTTGTAAAGAAAGATTCAACTGCTACATAACTTTATGTTCTTTCAATTTTATAGATCCTTTTAAGAATTTGGGATATCTTCTTTTATGAGGGTTCAGTGACTTTGTTCAGAATGACACTTGGTATGCTGAAAATGAAGGTAAATATCTTGACTTTAATTTGTATAATTTTAATAACTGTGTCATCTACTATAATTAGTTTTTGCATGCAGTCAGTAGTCAGAGTACTGTAAGTTGTGAATCCCATAGATGTCTGATTTTTTAAATTAAATTTCCACATGCTATGTTTGGAAAATCTTGTGTACTTTAGTACTTTGAAACCATAAATCTTCCTCTGTCCAGAGTAAGTGGTAATTCTGTACAATAAAGATCCGTTATAATGAACAATTTATCATTTACTGTTATCATTGTACCGGGCAATTTGAGGAATAAGAGAAAGTCTGGAAGGAGATTTACATATAGTTTGTCAGATGGTGGCTCAATATTTCAATTAATTTGCAATTTCTTATTACTATTTTTGCAGGAAAATGTGATTTTAAAGTTGGATAATTCAGCACAGATCTTTAACACCCTGTCAGATATTCCTGGTGATGTCACTGATGCAGATCAGTTGTTTGAGGTATGGTACTATCATGTATGATTCAGTAGTTATGTTCCAACACAAGATCCTTTGTTGAACTGCACCTTTCAACAACATGCAGACTCAAAGCTCAAGTGAAAAATGCATTTTTCGCTACCGTCAATCAGTTGTTTGGCAGCTCCTTCCAGCTTCCGACTACTGCCGAATATGTGGTAATCAAATCGTTGAACACAGTTCAGACAATGAAACAGTGCTCAGCATTAGTCGGAAGCTGAGAGGAGCTGCCGAGCATTTAATTCACAGTAATAAAAAACGCATTTTGTTGGTCAAGCTTTGAATTTTACAGTCTGCGTTTTATTGAAAGATGCAGTAAAGCACACTCAGCCATGCATGCTCTGGGTTCACTTACATCAGCCTTTATAGGTCCCCATTGGACTAAGCAGTATATGATAGAACGCAGTAGAACCCCTTTAAGACACTGGCCATATAACAACCAGTAATCAAATGGTAAAAAGGCAAGATCAGGTCACTTAGAGTAACTTGCAAATAGATGTCTCTGTTTTAGTCTGAGCATGTCACATCCTTGAACTTCTCGAAGGAAGTATGGGTTTAAGGCAAAATTCTTTAGTTAACAAATAGATTCTGTGTAGCTGGGCTTCTGTTCAGTCATAGATCACAGATTAGCAATAATTGTAGTTCTTACATTACATGTAAGTTATAATTTTAATGTTTCTTTTTTGGGTGGACTAGCTCGAATGGTTTGCATGTTCCCTTCCAGTCTTTCCCCACTGCAATAATTCAGCTCTTTCTAGTTCATAGTTAATTGTTTCCTTATGTAATTTAGTTAATGCAGTGAAAATGGAATAAATAATAGTAAAAAAAATTATGTCAATGTGCTGGTAAGAACAAAAAGTGGCACACAAGACAGTAGGTGATTTTGTCACAGATTTTTTTACTACATTTTGACATCATCTATGATCTACGGGTATTACTGAGCAGTTGCAGGACAACATGGAATCTAGGTGTGTATAATACTCAAGAAACAAAAAGAATGTTAATCTATGCATTTGTCCTCCAGTAGATAATAAGTAAGACCTAATCAAAATGCAAGTTAAGATAGGGAGGGAACACCGAGAACTGCTAAACTACATGTACAAAAACTGAACCCTCAAACACCACACTAACAGAGTAATGAACACACTGCAAGCACATGGGACAACAACACATGAACTACAGTAACCAAGAATACTGCTGGACAAACACAGCTCCAGAGCTTCTATGGCCACATGACTGCTGCAAACGCTATGCAACACACCAACACTAAACAAACGCTAATACACGGCCAAGACACTGGCTAACAATAAACGCCACTGACCAGACTACCTCCTGGCCATAACTGTGTACATTCATAAACTATATCACAACGCTACGGGAACGCACCAAACGCTCAACAAACGCTAACAGATGGCCGAGACACTAACACCGCCTACACACCACTTTGCTTATATATCTCATTTGTTCTCGGTTATTTATCTTGTTGTATGTAACATGTGTAATGGTCAATTTAAGAAAAACGCTACCGACCAGATAAGCTCCTAGTCGTTAACTATGTTAAATTCCATTTAACTACCGTTATGTATTAATTTGATTCATTACAATAATAATATAATGATATAATGATGATGTAAACCATGTACGTGTGGTGTCTCTAGATTAAAATAGATTAGAATAGCATCCAATTATTATTACACATTGCATAATTTTTACAAATTAAATCTAAGTCATCAGTGTGGCATTGCGGATAGTAACCATCAATTTCATGTGTGTAGGATACGAAAGGAATGATTCCTGTTGATGGTTCTTTGTGTTAAATTTTCAGGCTGCAAACAAAGCATCTGCCTCCCTCACTGATGTGATACTAGAGACTCACAGGAAGAAACATATGGCTTTCCTCATGGCTGACCTTGGAGTTTTGGTGGACAGAGACTCTAGAAAACAAATATCAAGAGATGTAAGGATCTGTTGGTATTGCTTTACCTTAAACGGCATAAAGTAAAGGTGGATTGTAAAGATTATAAACAGTACCCACTCCAAATTACAATGTCAGCCAGTAGTGGTTTTAGATCACTGAGTAGGAAGGAAATTGATGTGCATACATGTACATGTACCACGTAATGATTGGTTTTGTCTTTTTGTTTTTTCCTCCGGAAAAATGCAGTGGGAAAGCGATTTCCATCGTGCTTGCTCTCACTGGTTAGAACACAGCATGTAATTTCATGAATTTATTTTCAATCAGCGGTGGAGTTCATGAGACTTAAAGCATTGCTTGTAGCAGATAGTACATGTTGTATGTGAGCGCCCTCCCCCAGTAATGTTGATATTAATGAGTCATTTATGACAACACTGGAGAATAATAAACAGAGAGGTTCCGACATGTACAACCTGGGTTAGTTTTTGTTCTGCCCCACATTCCAGTAGTTCTAAACAAGAGATACATTGTGTATTGCGAGATTTTCTCACAAACCTTATCTGGCTTGAGATTCCTCTTCCAGTGTTCCCTTTAGATTTACTGTAACAAACAGAGTTCTTTTAAAGGTACATATGAATGTTTAAAGTTACATAAGTCTCATTTAAATGCTGTATATGAACATGTTTTCGCTCTCCTCTACAGCGGCTTCAAAAAAGAACAATAACTCCACCAAGAACATTTTTCAGTCTACTTTTTGGTGAGTACATAAGTTTATGTAGCGTGTGAAATACTTACTTTTCCTCATATAAGGCCCCGTCAGGGGTTTCTGTAATCATTTATTATCTGGGCTTTTACAGGATGGGTTTAGTGACTCCATGTCAATCTATCAACCTGTAGGGCAGAGCTGGCTTTTGTCAAGGCTCTTTTCCTTTCCCAACCCAGTATGGCTGTGCAAAGAGAGAACGTTAGAAAGTTTACTGGCTACATAGCTATTGAATCTGTAAAATTTCAATGCATCTTTAGAGAACAACTTCTTCCTTTTACAAGGGCGGCTGTCCAATGATTGTGAAAGGTAAATCTTATATGGTCAATCACAAATATTTCAATTGACCATTCAGAAGTCAAAAATAAGAACATCAGCTAGTACCAAGGTGCAAACACGTAAACAATCCAAGTCACTATCAAACAACGAATTTCAACACTCTCTTCCTTGTTTTTCTCTTCAGGAAAAGGTGGCATTTCCTTGCATAAGGCTAAAAACATCCGACAGACAGGTTAGTATCAACATCTCCATCTTGTGACGAAATTTAGTCATCAAAGAGCCATAAGTCGTTCAAACAGAACAACATACTACATCAGAGAGGACAAGTCAACTTGGACTTGGTACTAATGGACTGATACTAAACACGGCAGATACATTCAATAACAGTACAATTCGCGTTAAAGCAATCCATTGCATGAGCATAGTGTGGTCATTTGGAGACAGTCCAGGATACCACAGCTTTATCCAAAAACCTGAGCCTAATTAGCAACCACTAACTAAACTAATGAGTAAAAAAAGACTATTGCTTAGATAGCCACTTCCTTGAGGAAAAGTGGCATACAGTGTTTGTGATATAATTGGTGTTTATAAGTCGTCTAAAATCATCACTGTTAATGTAATTAAAAATCTCGTATCCACTTGTTTATTCTCGAGTACATTACTATTTTTTTTACAGAACTAGTGGCCGATTTAAGGGAAGCAATTCTTCAAATAGCCCGACATTTTGACGCTGTGGATCCTAAGAGGGTAGGACTAGAGTAGACATAACCTTTGAACGAGCTCAGTCACTTTATTTTAAATTATTCTGGCCAGGTACAAAATTACCTTTAAATTGAAGGAAATCTGAAAATACTAGTTTATAAAGATAGAAACACGCCAGAATGATAACGATAATCCTTAAGGATGGTTGAGGATAGAGAAGATTAACACAGATTACTCTTTGAGGAACTTGGAAACATCAGGCTAAGTTTACAAGATTCCCAAACTGTGACGTAGGGTTAATTAACAATTAGACCCGTAGCCCGAAAGGGCTACAGGTCAATAGCCCATGAGGCGAAGCCGAATGGGCTATTGACCCGTGACCCTTGAGGGCGAAGGGTCTACTTGTTTTAGTATCACCCAACTAGTCGGACAGAAAAGGCAATAACAAAGTTAGCAAATGCAAGTTGAAGAAAAATTTATTTGGGGGGAAAAACGAAAGAAAAACCGGCGAATTTCGCTACTAGATGACGATTACTATTAGACCCCTAGTAGCGTAGCCAATCAAAATGCAGGATTTGCATTAGTCCACTAGTTGGGTCATACTAATTACTCTTAGCTATCTCACACCGGTCAATACTTTCATCGTGCGTCAATAAGTTGATCGAGGAGAATGGCTGTTTTATGATTGTTTCTCATTGCCTTCATGCAGGGTTTGGAAGTTGACTATTCAATGGAAAGTCATGCCAGAGACCATGAGAGGTTTATCAACGTAGCCAGGTACGCTGTAAAAACCATTGCCTAATGGAGTCATGTGTCGACAGAATCGTCTCTGATAAGATAAGTGTTTTAGTCGACTTGAACTAATATACTAAGTGCAAATACTGCAATCTTATTGGCTGAACCTTTCGTGTGCAGTGCAGGAGGCCGTCTACAAAATGACGACGTTTTCTCGCTTCTCGGAGCTTTCGGAGGAAGATTTAGAAATTCACTGGATAACCCAATTCCAGAGGAGACTGAAAGAAGGATATTCACCGTTACAAACAAACCTATTCAATGAAACGATAAGCGCGCGTAGAACTCAAGTGTCAGTAGTCAGTGTGCATCACAATGGACACCTCTGTTTTGTGCTTGATCCACAGGAACCGGCGGAGACGAGCGAAGGCTTTGCTGGACTTCGAGAGACATGACGACGATGAACTGGGATTTCGGAAAAATGACATCGTTACTGTATGTTGTGCCGCCGCCTTGTTCTTTGTAGTGATTTTGACTTTTAGACTTATCTTTGCCTTGTCAAGCAGTCGTTCAGCTAAGATCTGGTGACTAGTTAAGAGAATGTCTATCCTGTAGGAGTAGGGTCCGGTGGGAGGGGGAG
Organism: Catalaphyllia jardinei; assembly: GCA_022496165.2. Taxonomy (NCBI): domain Eukaryota; kingdom Metazoa; phylum Cnidaria; class Anthozoa; order Scleractinia; family Caryophylliidae; genus Catalaphyllia; species Catalaphyllia jardinei. Next base: position 18,444,556 of record CM042751.1, on the reverse strand, counting down.
GGAGTGGCAAGGATATTTTCGTGATTGGCCAGTTTGGGGGTTTGTAAATCGTGATTTACGGAAAAGCCGTTCCGTGAATTGTGATCGAAGTATGCTCCGTATAGAATTTCACTTTCTTCTTTGTGCAGCCTGTTTTCATCACTGCATTCCATCAAAGTTCAATTAAGATACTGGAATCGAGGTTTACCCTTTTACCAGTGACAGACAGTACACCGCATTTCTCTTAGAGTTGACCCTTGTTTTATTGCAGATAATTTCGCAAAAGGACGAACACTGCTGGGTTGGTGAACTTAATGGTTTGAGAGGTAAGTGGCTTTAAAAATCAAAGGTATGACGGATTTTCAGTTTTTTTTTCCTGGGAAATCTCTCCTGTCAAAGGTATTTGGCACGAATTAATGGCAGTAGACAAAGGCTTTGCTGGTGGCCATAGGGATGCATTTGTATTCTTTAGAGCCAAGTCAAGAAGCATTGATATATAGCAAAACAAACAAACAAAGCAAACGGACCAAAAATAAATTTGTAATGACATTCAGCTGTTACATAATGCAAACCTCTCAGTAACCATTCAGAACACGCGTTTAAAGCGCGGGAAGCTTTGTTTGATTTTGTACTTGCTGACATAAAACAAGGTTTTTTTTCAATTAGATAGTAGACTGTTGTCGAATTTTGTTTGTGTCTTAGATGTTCTTTTTACCTCAACTTGTTTAATTCCAGGTTGGTTCCCTGCCAAATTTGTTGAGATTCTGGACGAAAGAAGTAAAGAGGTAGGTTGTTGCCTTACGGGTGTAAATCATTAGAAGAAAACTAATTGAGATTCTAGAAACTGAAAACTTCTATGCCGAGATAGATACCATAATTAATAAGATGAAAGATTTAAATTTCCAACTGAAGTAAGTCTTCTTTCCATATTCTTATTTTCTAGTTTTCCTCTTTACATATTGTTATAGTTATTGTTTTATGCTATGTTCATTTACCTGTGTACAGTCTGGCTTGCCGCCATTAGCTCTTCGCTATTTGCAAGTCAGCCTAGTAGTAACCTAAGTGTATGTTGTAAATAAATAAAAACTTTAAACTAGACAAGATTTACAATACGGAAACTGATTCGTGACATCATTCGTGTAGTAATCGGCAAGTCGTCATAGGTTCACCTCACCCAACAATTTCTGAATGTTGTCTCATTACTGTTCTTTGATATCATGATTATCTCGGCCGTAATCCGCGATCTTTATTTTATCTACACGCACGAGATTCTCATGTTGACTGAACAGTACCCGTTGCCACTTCTGAACAACGTTTTTCACGTGTCCTTTTATTCTATACGGCATGAGCTCAAATCTTCAGGTTTTAAGCCTGCTTTCATCCTAAGGGTTCTTTTTTCTTTGTCTGTAGTATTCCACCGCCGGAGACGATTCTGTGTCTGAAACCGTCACAGATCTTGTCAGAGGCGGGTAAGTAAGGGCCATTTCAATTGAACTTTTTTTTAAAGTGAATGTTGGGAAGCCAAAACTAAGGTAACGACAGAAGTAAATCAGAATTCACTGCCAGTCATGTAAGCGGCGTCAAGCGCGGTTTCTCAAGCGTGGGACACCGCGCGTAAGCCAATCATGATTGGTTTTGGTGCAGCTCCTGATTGATCGTTGATGGACGTCTACTTTAATTGGTTCCAGCTAGAGTTAGAAATATGATTTTAAACTAAGGTATTGAGGTCAGCCACTGTGAAAAGAACACGGACGCTGTGTTTACAGTCTTATATACCGCCGTTTCGACAAAGGTTATCTCACAAAAGTTATAGCGCATGCGACAATGCCGATTAGTATTATAAGGAAGTAATGGTTTGGCGTTGCATGATTGACGTTTCCGGTGTTACCGCAAATACGAGTGTTTGTGCTGCTACCATTAGGTGGGGGGGGAGGCCCCCCCCCCCCCCCCCCCCCTTTATTTCCACTACCACTATGATTTTGCTTTGCAAATTGTTTTATAAAATGCTCTTTATTTCTATTTTCCGAAACGTTAACGTTACTTCACTTTGCATCACGAATACGCGCACAATGCTGTATGCTGACCGGGGAGGGGGGGGGGGTTGGTGGTTGTGGAGGACTCGGCCCCCTCTTTCTGAATTTTCTGGATCCACCCCTGGTTACCTTCTGTCACGCTGAAACACCTTGAACTTCAAATTAATCAAGCAACCGTTAACCACCATTGTCTATAATACCTTTTGGCATTGTTGTGTGCTATTTTACGCTTTTGTGGGACAACCTTTACCCAAAACAGCTGTATTTTATTTTCAGAAGTTCCTTCTTATTGTTGAAAGTAATTGTCAAACGATTACCATTATTTGTTGAATAACATAGTAATACTCGTATCGAGTGTAACATTTCAGACAAAATCTCTTTACTTTCCATATAATATTTGTGACATGCTCTTCGAGGGAATCTGTTTGAACAGTGAAGACTGAGATAATAAGGTTCTTCATTTTACTGACCCTTTTTCGTTATATTGATTCACATTGAAGGTTGTGCCCGGCCCTAAAGTCGATATTCCTACACGGCATGAGGAAACCATCCATTTTAGGAGGTCCTTGTCACCCTTGGCTCTTTATGGAAGAGGTTAGCAAAGTGTGGCTCCCTTGGGGGACTCCCCTATAAAAATGACGGGGGTGCTCGTACCTTTAAGGGGTTAAAAAACTGTTTTAGTACCCCTTAGGGTGTTCAATCTCAAAAGATCCACGCAGGAGCTTTTGCAGTATCTTTTAGGGTACTCAGCTGAAAGAATATGACGAGATAATTTGTTGTTTTAGAATTGCTACCTCGTGGGAGTTAAAAACATTTCAAGCCACGCCCACAAAGCATGATTGTGTTACCTGGTAGGGGTCCACCCTTCCTTTTAATATGGGAGTTTCCCCCTCCCCGGGGTTGGCCCTTCTCTCCTCCTACTTCAACCTATGAGGAACAAGTTGCTGTTTTTCTCAGCAGATCAGAACGTTCATTTTCCCTACTGAATTCCGTACGTTTCTCTCTGTGTCAGTTCAGAGAATGTGTTGTGGCATCGAGACAATTTGCTCTAGTTGACAAATTGCTCTATTCTCGTGGCTTTCTTGCTTGATAATGTTTAAAAATTGTAGCAAGAAATTAGATCTCGAGCACTCATAGCCAATCCTAAGTGTCCCACCAGTAAACAGTAAATATAAAAGTAGTGCATGCTCACCTCCTGGTTAGCCCCCCCCCCCTTCTTTCTACCACCAATATTAGGCTTTCTTCGATTCCGTGAAATTCGAGACTTAAGACTTAACTTAAGAAATTAGTTAGTTAAATAATATATCAAGATTTTAAGAAATAGGAAAGATTAATCGCGGAGTACATTGCAAACAGATTGCGCCCAACATATGCGACTTCACAATGAGGAAAACGGGAATTAACTCCAATTGATTTAGTGCTACCCTTTTGTGTCCAAGGCAAGTCAACGTGAAGTGGACCGGGATTTTCAGTCAGTATACTCTCGACTGGTGCTATGTAAGACGTTCAGGTAAGTCGATAACACTTTGAATACAGCTTTATAGTATGTTGTTGTTGTTCAAATGTTGTTCTTTTTGTAGTGGTCAAACGCTTCGCTACACCTTGCAAGTGTACAGGCACGCCACGTAAAATGAAAGAAAGAAAGATATCTGTGTTAGGAATTTTAATTGAATGCAAGGATATAGTTGTAAGTTAAGTAGAACAAGGAGGATTGTTTGATTGTTCTTTAGTCAATTTGTAATAGAGTTGTAAGTTTTGTTACAATCGGAGTGTCATAGGTCGAAACATACTAAATATCGTAAACCAATTGTTATCAATGCAAATAATGGCTTTTATCTTAGTTGTTGAAATTGTAACGTCTTTTCTCAGTTGTAAACATTCCCTGAAGAAGTCAGACCGTGCCTGACGAAATATTGGAAAATATATAACAGTTCACCTCAACCGTACGGTCGGCCTTTCTGAGTTAAATTTTTTATGCAGGAAGTAAGGTAATTGAAACGGGTACTATACCTCTTTTTTGCTTCTCGTTTTGTGTAGTTACTAAGCGGCTGGTTAGATCAAAAGATAAGTGGCAACCTGACTCATACGAACACTTCCACTTACTGTTTTACTTTATTTACACTTTTTCATGCACTAAATGTGACAAATAGTTGCGGTGAAAAAGTAGTTCCTGGCAAGTCTGACGCGGCGCGCTTAAAGTCACGCAGTCTGACCCTCTATCGCAGAAAAATTCCCAGCCACACCTCCACGAGTTCATTAATACAATAAATGTGACAAACACTTGGGAAAAAATAGTTCATGCACGTTCCGTTTTTACACTTCGATAGTTATGGTGGTTTATCAAGAGCTATCAAGCACTGGGTCAAGCAAGTGAAGTATGATCCTCGCAGTAAATTTTCCAATTTAAGCAATTGGAAAGAAGAAGCCTGAAAAAAATCAGGGCTTCAACGGGGTTCGAACCCATGACCTCCGCGATACTGGTGCGATGCTCTACCAACTGAGCTATGAAGCCACACATTGGGAGCAAGGTCAATTTATTGAGTTCATATCTCCCGTAAGGAGTGAAATGATGTAAAGTGTATATGAAATAATTCATATTTGAATTGTTGAAGCCGTTGAAGCCCTGATTTTTTTTCAGGCTTCTTCTTTCCAATTGCTTAAATTGGAAAATTTACTGCGAAGATCATAGTCACTTGCATCTACAACCGCAGTTCAAATATGAATTACTTCATATACACTTTACATCACTGGATCCATGTTACGTAAGTGTCTCTCTTAAGCCACCACCTCGCCTTTTCGACACGGTGGCTCCTCAACTAAGATATTTTCCCGTTAACTTGGTTAATTTAAACGAAAAAAAGTCTTGACAAGTTACTTAGCTTGTATCATGTTTTCTTTCAAAAACAAAGACAAACAGAAAAATAGATGGCAACTGAAGACGCTGGCAACGAAGTAGATTTAAGAAATGTTTAATTTAAAGACATTTACTGTTAACGAGTGTCATTTGTAGCCATTTACACTTTTGCCGAAACTTTATAGTTAAAGTTTGTTATTTGTTTGATTAACGGAGCGCTGTTTGAAAAAGTTAAAAACTATCAATTGATTCTGATTTAGTGTCCATGTTTCAGGTGGCGTGGCTTCCACTTCTCACTCGATTCCAGTCCACTTTCCCCGGCTGGGAGAGAGCGCGCGCTCTATTTTCTTATTTAAACTAATTAGCCCACTTTATTGCGTCGTCCAGTCGTACCGGACTCTCTCTGCTAGATTTATACTTGGTCGGCACACCAGGCACGGTTTGTCCCTTTTTAAGAGAACGGCATTTTGCATGGCTGGTTTGAAATCTCATTAAATCTTCCACTGATAACGTTAAAAAGGTTTCCACCAGTCCAGATTGCTAGTGGCACTGCATTTACAACTGCTACCAAGATATGTCTTTTCCATTTTCTTCGCCAAACACCCACGACAGCCATATTCTGGTAGTGAGTCTCGATCGCCAAAGAGACGCTGGTGAAAAACCACTCGATCACAAGTTGAACTGAAGTACGAATGGCAAAAGACTGTAGGAGCGTTAAAAGTGGATCGTTTTCCAGGTGTATATATTGATACAAGTACAAAAATCCATTAACAGACATTACTGCGGTTGATTCAGACAACATGCTCATGATAGCGATATCAGCCATTAGCCTCTCACGGCGCGGCAGAAGTCGTAGAAAGAAGCACCATGGTTGTGATTG
>CM042751.1:18425711-18438410 GCA_022496165.2 Catalaphyllia jardinei | reverse complement strand
CTTCAGCCGCGCCGTGAATTATTCCAAGAATGACGATAGATTGTAAACTTTCAAGATCTGCTTGTAAAACCCGAAACATGACCGCTGACATATAATACAACGGCGCTAGCAAGACATACGAGAATCCCGGATGGGTGATGTTCCATAACCGCTGAACACAAATTTGCGAGATGACTTTAAGTGCAACTCCAATGAGAGGAGAGTAGATTGCGATTAACAGTTTACCTTTTTTGCCTTTTTGGTTATACGCTGGGTAAATGAAAATTACGATTATAAAAGCTACAATGAAGGTCAAACATTGTGGAATTGTCATTTTAGACATCAGAGTTGCCATTTTGACTCCTCGCAAGTTAAATGACACTGTGACGAGATAGCTTTGTAAAAAGATATTGACAATAAAGAAAGCGTAAACCGGAACTTTATATAAAGCAGACATGCGGTAAAATGGTTTTCCTAGAACTTGCAGAATAACTCGATAAAGTGCATCCAAACTAAAGATAACACAACAAACAAGGTTGAGTTTTGTTTTAAGCCCTTTCAACTGATATGGGCGGAAGAGGAGTAAGAGATTCACGAAAGTCAAAGCGTAAAACAAAGCACAAGCAATTAAATCTGAAATTGTTATTGTCCATTGCACAGGAACGGGGATTGATTTCAGTGGTAAATAACGACAGTTAAATAAAGTTTTATAACCTAGATATGTGCTCATCACGAATACTATACCGATAGTGGTAGCAGTTATTAGTGTAATTAATGCTCCAATACACATTGATTTAGAAACTGTACGGAGAGCGAATGGTCTGAGTCGCTTCCAAGCCATTGCTCTATCTTCACCTTGTTGATCTTCGTGTTTTTCTTCGTTTTCTTCTATGGAGCACGCGTTTATAACCGTTATTTAGAAAACAGTCCTAAGAAAGCACGCACGCTGATTGGTTAAAAAGCCTGTTTGTATAACTCGATGGAGACAGAACTAAGCGCGCGCTGTTGACGTAGTGATGGCGCGAGCAAAGAGAATTTACATTTTGATAATCAAAATTTGCAAGTTGTTTTCCTTTTTCTCGTCGCGGTGTTTTCTAAAAGAAATAGAAAACATGTACTCCGTATTTGTATCGAGTTATACAAACACTCGTGAAAGGTTGGGAGAACTCGAAAAAGCTGTGGAAACACTCGCCTGCGGCTCGTGTTCCCACAGCATTTCTCGTTCTCCCAAACTTCCACTCGTGTTTGTATAACTCGATACAAACACGGTACATGTTTTCTATTTCTTAAATGAAGATGGCTAGACGCTAGATAGCTTGTGGCTTCTCTGTCGCTGTATTCTTGATAAATAAGCTCGTCAACAGGATGATAATACCATTCTCGACCTGTGCTTTGTAAAGGATCGTAGCCAAAAGCTTCTGCCGTGAATTCAGGTTCTTGTGGGTTGTAGTGCTCTGTCACTCCTCGTGTAAAACTGAACACGATATGACCCAAAACCTCTATCAGTGTATTGCTACTCATTTCAATGTGCAATGGTTAAAAACAGTTGAGCGATCTTTCGCAATTTAAATGTATGGCACTTAACTAAGTGAAAGAAACAACTAATAGGGCGCTGTTGATGTTCGGAATGTGAAGACTTCAACTATTTTTGTACCTGCTTAACGTAGGCACAACAATTTCCGCGTGTTTCGTAACTGAAATTTTGAAACCGTCCGATCTTTTTTTAATGCTAATTACTGCTTAAGCTAAGCTCTTGTTCGTTGGCTCTCAATGCTCTATGGTAAAATTCTTTTGTTTTATCATGAGATCATTTATGACACGGTCTCGTTCGGTCCTCATAAAGTCACACTTTACTTAGAACGTTGAGCCATTGCTGACTAATAATAATGTTCATAGTTTCTGTCGATTATCTGACAATCAAATTTAATTTTGACATATTTTATTCTTGGTTATCTTAGTTGGAAATTGTAGAATGCTCTTGCTATAGGAATTCAGTGCTGTGAATTAAACGCTTGACTCAAGTCTCCTTTTTTTAGTAAGGCCTTCTTGGTATATTAAGTTTATTATTTTTAGCGAATTAGTTAAATTTTCTGTGTAAATATTTGATTGAATTGAACGTTATTTTAAGTTTCGAATGCCTTCTGTTGTTACGTTGTGAAACGGCTTGGCGTAATCCAGATGCCTTTGTCAGTCGTTTAATTCAAATTTTCTCTTTCTTTCATAATCAGTTGGCAATTCTTTTTTGCTCGGAAGTTGTTATTTTTATGATAAATGTGATAATCCGACTTCGTGTCGCTTAATTCGGCCTGTAATCATACTCGTGATGAATAAATCAGACTCCCGCCTCGCGGTCGTTCGATTTTATCAGTCGTATAATGACAGACCGAATTGGACTTCACTCAGTCCTATTAGCTAAAACTCGGGAATGTCCGAGTAATCTTTACCAAGGTGCTGCGAAAAAGTTTCGAAGTATAATAAACAAAATAGCCTCCATTCGGCCGGAAAGATGTTGGGATATTTGTCCTTGGAAATTATCTGTTCCTCAATGCTCCCACTTTTCCTCGAGCTACGCTTTCGGAAACTGTTCGCTTCCCGGAACACATGATGTCCGTGGACAGATGAACAGGGACATCATCGTGCCAACTGGAGGGATTGTTTATATATTCCTTTTCTACTTCCCTTTTTCTGTACGTCCTAAGCAGCTGATTAGATCAAAAGATCGTAATTTTAATTAATTTTAATTTTAGTCTTTTTTTGATACGTGTTCATCCCGTTCCGTTTTGAAACTGCGATAATTATGTGGTTTATCAAGATGAGGCGTCATGTCACTGAAAATGAAATGTCTCTCGTAAGCGACGACTTTGATAACTTGGTTAGGCGGAAGAAATAGGGTACGTTCGATATAGCATTGTTATAACATGGCTCCGAAGCTTTCGGGTCAAAATTGCAAACTCCATTCCACTGAAATAGAACCTGCACTGAGATTTTTTGTCAAACTGTGCCTATTGATTGTTTATATTATAGGAACTTAAATTTTGAAATAAAAATGAGGGTTCCCCATACATGTTCGTTTCGGAGCAACAGCACCTTGTTTATACCCAATAAATCCTTAAGATAGCACCATGATTATAGTCATGCACGATTGCTCATTAAATTCGCGTTTCCGACGATTGTTTCTTGTTCTACACTGAGAATTGGTCCATATTTATTTTACATATAGAAATGTATTACTCAATTTAATGATGAAAAAAAACAGAACAAAATGGTAGGTCATCGTACTGGTATGCGAGAAAATGACGATTTAACTATATGGCGAGGTCCAGCCGTAAATATAAAGCCGCCATTTTTTAATGCGCGCTCGCTGATCACGCGTGAAATTATGCACAGTAGAAATGTGTAATGCAGTACTAGGGAATGGGTCTCAATTCCGAAAGACACTTGGATACAGAGAAGACTCCACCACGTACCCTGAAAGCCTCCGAGCCTTGTCAGAATATAGAGGATATTACATACCCGCGCGTGGATATGAATTTTATCTTCGAGTTTTCAACTCGATATCTCACGAGTGAGCGCACCGAACGAATGATTCATATATCGAGTTGAATTACAAATTCCTCGATTGTGGTTAGTTTAAAAAAAAACCCTATTTTATACTAATTCACTTGCCAAGTTGCTTTGGGACATTTTGTTGGACAGTTTGTTATTGGACAGCTCAATAAGCCAATCTCATTCAAAGTTGCAGTGTGAATCAACTAATCACATTCAAAGTTGTTGTTACGTGCGCGTGCGCGCGCTATTGTCTTTTGGCGCCTAATTGCCGGTAGAAAAGGCGTTGGTCTTAGAACGTTTGCGCCTCCTTTGTCAGTATTTTATTGCAAATTTTTCCTTTCTTTCATAACTTGGCTATTCTTCTTTTTTCAGAAAATGTAATTTTTCTGATTAATTGGTAATAAGACAAGTTTCGTGTCGTCCAATTCGGTCTGTAATCATACTCCCGCTACGCGGTCGTCCAATTTTGTTATCGCTCTTATGATAAGGGACCGAACTGGACTCCACTCAGTCCTATTACTATTACAAATCAGCAGAATTCTGGTTATCTGCAATGATAATAACTGATTTACGATGTTTGGCAAGTTTCCACCCTTCCAGTGTGTAAGTTACTTAGATTCTTCCATCTGATTGGCTGAACTATCGTACACTATTGCCCATAGTTCATCGTTAAATTTTCCTTTATCCTCATTGGCCAAAACAGATGGCTGAAACGCTGGGTTGTTTATGTAGAAATCTGGAGTTCGAAGACGGAAAAGAAGATTTCGTTGCACGAACAGAAGAAAACGAAAGTTATGAGGAAAATAGTACCAGACAATCGGAAATCCCTGAAAAAGGTATACAAGATTAATAAAAGGCTCGATGCGGTGACACCACGATTTACGGTGTAGGTTATTTTGTGGATTTCTAAGAGTACGCATGCGACTATAAAAAACAGCAAACAATGGGATAAAGACTATAATTGACAAAGCAAGTTAGAGAGTAAATATCTAGGCGTAACTGTTATGACTGATTCTTTTGTTTATTTTTATTAGATCAATAAGCTTACTTCAGTCTCGTAAGGTACGATTTGATACTGCTGTTTAAAGCCCGAGTTTACGCTCTTAGAGCGTCTAGTTTTGTATGTTTCGCACTTGTTGTATTGGATATAAAGCAGGGATCATTGTGGACAATTTGCAGAATTAACAAATTGTGTAGTACGTGCTTTTAAGGGATTTTAGTCTGGAAATATCTCTCACACCCGAAGAACATACCGGTGAGTTCTTATCAGCGAGATTTCAACCTTTTTTGATAATCTGACAAAAAAAAAAGCGTCTCGGAAAATTTTTATTTTTTAACTCTTACAAAAGTTACAAGAGTTGTAATTATTTTATCTATGCAGTGGATGTTTTACCGACGCGTCAAGCTAAAGCAGTGCTTGTCAAGAACAAACGGGGAAAGTAATCAAGACTCCCCGACACGGTCTTTTCCGAAAAACGTGTTAAGAATAAACAAATTCCGATCTTGATCGCTTTCTCCTTCCGAAATCCGACTGGAAACGAACTCGATATGTAAGCAGCTTTTGGGAATCGAGAGCTATACTCAAAGGGCCATAATTTATTTTTAACTTGAAATGAACTTGTCTTGGAAACATTGCTCTTATCGACATGGAGGAAGCATCACAGAATTCGTGATGAATGTGACGGGAGTGTTTCGGGACGATGCAATGCTGAGGCAAGTCACAGAGTCTTAAATGATTGGTAAAGTCGAGGACCACCGACTAATCAACACGAAACAACAACAACAACAACATTTATACCAAAGATAAAAGTAATACATTGTTTTGAAAAGCGAATAGAGTGATTTCCCCATTCCGAGAGCTGTGGTATCAATGTAGCGAGGATAGATCTTTTGTTGACAGCTGATACAGGGACATTCGGTGCCTTAGTACATGGAGCATGCGTTTTAATTTGAATTTTTAGTACGTTGCGCGCGCAGAGTGTTTCGTTTGAAACATTAATATGTTATACGTGACGATTGGAACATTGTAAGATCAACTGATGAAGTATTTTTGATTTAAATTTTTCTTTCAAGTGCAAATGAGGTGAACTTATCTTCCTTTATATAGAAGTCTTAAGCCTCCAGAAAAGATATACTTTTGTTGTTAAACGGCGCCAAAGCCTCTTGGTCATTTGGGATATACCGATGCCTTTAAAACAAAGCTATCGGAGACTAACCACTTCAAGTTGTTACCCTGCGTAGCTGGCGGGAGTCGTGAGCGAGTGTTTTTTTCCGCTGTCGCTGATGCCATTTTATTTCCGCGAGGAGATGAAGTTTATTTCTGCCAACTCTTCCTCGTCACCAATCCCGTCGTGGCTTCGCCGACTCGCGTTTACAGTAAGTTGCAACAAGTTATTTTGTATACGGAAACTCACAGGCAAAAATCATCGATAGGGAATTAAGTTTACTGCGTTTCAGATTTATCGAATAGTGAGGCGTGACAACCCAGCGAAACTTTTCCCAGCTTTGTTTGAAGGACTGCACCGTTACACGAATAATTCATCAACCTCGTTAGCAAGCTTTATTAATTCAACTGTCCTAGCTAAAAACGAAAAAAATAGCTAAGTTATTTTTACTTTCCCGAGTATAAAAATAATCACTATCTCCTTTTTCTTCTTCGTGTTTTGTTTAGTTACTAAGCGGCTGCTTTGACCAAAAGGGAAGAGCCAACTTGAATCCTGAGAAAACTTCTGCTTTCTGTTTTATTTTTTGTACGTTTTTATGCCTGTTCCGTTTTTGAAATGCGATAATTATGGTGGTTTATCAAGGTCACAGAAACACACAGAGATACAGACAAACAGACGGAAATTGACGACGCTGGAAAATAGGTCGTTTCAAGAAGTGTTTGATTTAATTAAAGACACTGTTGACGAAGGTTATTTGTAGCTACTTACAATTTTGCCGAAATGTCATAGTCATGATCATTTTTTCTTGAAAAATAGTCATAGTTAAAGTTTGTTGTTTGTGTCATCACTGGAGCGCCGTAGATTCCAAAACTGTAGCAGTTGTTTCTTATTTAGTGTCCTGTGTCAGTAAGTTCGATTTCCACCGCTCACTCGAGTCCAATCTGGTTTTCTCCATGAGAGATCGCAGGCTCTTTTCTCGAACAGCGGTGGATATTACAGCCCGATGCGTCACCAACTGTTTTTCATTTAAACTCTGAATGAGGAAACTAATTGGCAGACAATTGCGTCGTCTAGTCCTCACTGACTCTCTCTGCTAGATCTGTACTTGGTCGGCACACCAAGGCACGGTTTGTCTCTTTCTAAGAGAACGGCATTTTGCATGGCTGGTTTGAAGTCTCATTAAATCTTTCTCTAATAACGTTAAAAAGGTTTCCACCAGTCCAGAAAGCTATTGGCACTGCATTTACAACCGCTACCAAGATATGTCTTTTCCATTTACTTCGCCAAACAGCCATGACTGCCATATTTTGATAGCGAGTCTCGATAGCCAGGGAGACGCTGGTGAAAAACCACTCGATTACCAGTTGAACTGAAGTGTAAATAGCAAAAGACTGGAGCAACTTTAACAGGGAATCGTTTTCCAAGTATATATATTGATACAAGTACAAAAATCCATTAACAGACATTACTGCGGTTGATTCAGACAACATGCTCATGATAGCGATATCAGCCATTAGCCTCTCACGGCGAGGAGTACGAAAACTTCCCCAAGGAGCTGACTTTCTTTTCCAAATCACATGACAAATGTGGTCAATCACAACCATGGTGCTTCTTTCTACGACTTCTGCCGCGCCGTGAATTATTCCAAGAATGACGATAGATTGTAAACTTTCAAGATCTGCTTGTAAAACACGAAACATGATCGCTGACATATAATACAACGGCGCTAGCAAGACATACGAGAATCCAGGATGAGTGATGTTCCATAACCGCTGAACACAAATTCGCGAGATAACTTTAAGTGCAACTCCAATGAGAGGAGAGTAGATTGCGATTAACAGTTTACCTTCTTTGCCTTTTTGGTTATACGCTGGGTAAATGAAAATTACGATTATAAAAGCTACAATGAAGGTAAAGCATTGTGGAATTGTCATTTTAGAAATCAGAGTCACCATTTTTGCTCCTCGCAAGTTAAATGACACTGTGACGAGATAGCTTTGTAAAGAGATATTGACAATAAAGAAAGCGTAAAGCGGAACTTTATATAAAGCAGACATGCGGTAAAATGGTTTTCCTAGAACTTGCAGAATAACTCGATAAAGTGCATCCAAACTAAAGATAACACAACAAACAAGGATGAATTTTGTTTTAAGCCCTTTCAACTGATATGGACGGAAGAGGAGTAAGAGATGCACGAAAGTCCAGGCGTAAAACAAAGCACAAGCAATTATATCTGAAATTGTTATTGTCCATTGCACAGGAACGGGGATTGATTTCAGTGGTAAATAACAACAGTTAAATAAAGTTTTATAACCTAGATATGTGGTCATCACGAATACTATACCGATAATGGTAGCAGTTATTAGTGAAATTAATGCTCCAATACACATTGATTCAGAAACTGTACGGAGAGCGGATGGTCTGAGTCGCTTCCAAGCCATTGCTCTATCTTCACCTTGTTGATCTTCGTGTTTTTCTTCGTTTTCTTCTATGGAGCACGCGTTTATAACCTTTATATGAAGATGGCTAGACGCTAGATAGCTTGTGGCTTCTCTGTCGCTGTATTCTTGATAAATAAGCTCGTCAACAGGATGATAATTCCATTCTCGACCTGTGCTTTGTAAAGGATCGTAGCCAAAAGCCTCTGCCGTGAATTCAGGTTCTTGTGGGTTGTAGTGCTCTGTCACTTCTCGTGTGAATCTGACCACGATATGACCCAAAACCTCCATCAGTGTACTGCTGCTCATTTTCTTTCGAGTTGGGTCGCAAACAACGCAGTGATTTGATCACTCTGGAGAGAGTGTTCAGCTTTCTATATACTCTCAAAGGTTCAACGCCAAATATTGTGTGGTTTCTACTCATGTCCAGAAACCTTGTTGATGTACGCGTGTGTAGTAATGCCTTGAGCTATGTCAGCTTGGAGTAGATTTCAGTTCAGCTGAAAGTTGTCTTTTTACTTTGTTCCTGGTAAGGATCAATTTTAGTAAATGTTTTAAAAGGAAAATCAACGATAGAAACGTTACGTGACGTTTGGACGACCTTACTTCATCATGCGGGTTGAATATGAAACTGAAAAAATTGACACAGCAGCAATACACCTTCCCTTTTTCAGTTCAATAATAGTGTTACTATTTTTGCGTTCTGCCGTTCCTCAAGAACGCATCTTAATATCGTTTGCAGGCGCGTTAGAAATCGACATTTTTTGTGAAGACTGCAAATTAGCCGCCCCTCTAAGGTTTTTCATGGGCTTTGGCCTCGTGATATAGAATACTTGATGTAACACAAGTATGAGTTTTAATAAAATTGGCCTTTTATGTTAAAACGTTGCCTGTAAACGTTGGGGTAAAGTGATACATTAAATTTTTGTTTTGTCTGTGTGTGTGTGTGAAGCCATACGAGAAATGAGAAATCCAAATTTCTGAAAATTCGAATTAAGGAAAAGTAACGGTTTGTGTTATGCACTTCATCATATTCTCTTTATGCGGAAATATTTTCTCCTTTGCATGCTACTCATCTTCCTTCGATAAGATAGTCGACGGTTTTATTGCTTCAGATTTCCAATATTTTAACTTTGCACTTTTGGCTTCCAGAGAAAGGTAGCGGCAGACACAGTGCTAGCTCTTCCAGTGCGTCGTTGCATATTATGGGTTGCAAGTTTACCTACAGTAAGAAACAGTTTAATAAGTTCTTATGTGTCATTGGTTTCACTCAGGGAGTTTTTTTTTCCGGTTTTTATTGTTGTTACTAGTTATCAGTTCAAGGTAATCTCTTTCGTTATTAAGTTAATGCGATGTAAGCTAAGGTGGTTTTGATCTGAGTTTTTGCTGAGGAATCCTGATGTATAACTGATTGCTCCTCTGTTGTGAGGGCTTTCAATGTTGAATATTTTGAGAAATCAAGTTTGCACAACATGTCTCGTGGCTGTGTGGTAACTCTTGAGCTAATTTTATTTTACTAGCAGGCTCGTAACTTTCTAGCCTTCGTGTAGAATTGTACTGTCTAGCATGGAGGTCGCGGATTTATAGGTCCCGCTCAGAGCACTAATCATGAGTTGTTCAGTTCTCGGCAGTTCCTAGTTCATCTCCTTAGTCATACTTGTAAACAGCGAACTTGGTGCCTCTCGCCAGTTGGGATTTTTAAGTCGATTATGTTTATTTGTAATATTTGTTTCTTTCGGTTTAAGTGGCGTGACTGAACTAGTTAGGTGCAGCTAAGCAACAACAACAGCAACAACGACAACATGTTATTTATACCACAGAGAAGTAAAAGATAGAAGTAAAACGTTAGTTTTGAAACTTATAAATAAGGCTTCAGATGCCTATAATAATCATAACGGCTAAGAAAATTAGGCAGCTATATATGAGATACAGTAAAGAAAAAACTACGGTCTTGTATATTAAAGCGCAGTGACCTCTACAAACATTTACTATTTTGTTGCACCCGGCAAGTTCTCAATTGCGGCGCCAACAAAACATAAAACGTGAAGAGTAGAAAATGACAAGATTGCAGCAAGTGAGGCGTTCTTAGTAGGGAGACGTTCTCTACGGACAAGTTTTGCAACCTGAATTCATGACGAACAAAGATGTGTAGTAATTTTTATTGTGAAGTTTTGAAGGGTAGTTTGATTGTGCGGCAGGTTGGACGAAGATGGGAAAGTTCTCTCACCAGAAGAAATCCTTTACAGAGTAAGTGAAATGAATATTTTACTAGTTCAGAGGCTGTGTGAGGCTAATTTACGTTTTGATTGTATTTCTACCTCTACAATTTATTTTACGGGGCAGCCGTGTCAACGCTAAACCTCCTGACAATGTATCACCACATCGCCACTGGATTATCAGAGCTATTTTTCAATGATTGTGTTGCGATCCAGTGAGGACAGTTGACGTTTTGAGCTTTAGATGGTAAATAGGAGGAAAATGGTTGGGAAGCACATCTGAAAGTTTTGCTTGATTAGTTGATCACTTTTCTTTATCGCTTTTACAGCTGTTTTGGGTCACGTGTGTTAGCGCACGCGACAGCGTCGAAAGGTATTGACTTTTTTAGGTAATATGGTTCACTGTCGCTTGATTGAAGTGTTTCAGCATGTTAAAAGGAAACAGCACAAACACGTGTGTTCATACTTCTCTTTCCTTCTTGCTGAAACACACTTAAACCTCAACTCCAACCTTGTGCGACAGAGCTGTATGCATTGTTTTTTGTTCGTTTTTTTTTTTTCAGGCGGTACAGTCAATAAACATGAGCCACGATGCAGCAAACTCACAGATGGATATCAAGGTAACGCGTCTTTCTAATCGGCTTAATTGTTGTAGTGCTCTTTGGTTGTTATCACTATGTGGGCTTTTTGTGAAAACAAAAGACAAACTTTAAATTAACACCCGTTCCATGGATAATTTTTTGTGTCTAATACAAGAACCCTCTGTTGATACTCATAAAAGATTTTGTAACGAGAAAACATGACGTCTTAGTTATTAAGCTTTTATTACTATGGATCGTGCTACTGGTAAAACCTTTTTATATTAAAGGAAGGGTTGCATACTCGGCGCGCATAATTTACATATAATTTATTTTTTGGCCCGACGGCTTTATTCTGGAGAGGACTCAGGAGTTACCTATCGGCATCTGATTGGTTTATAGCCAATGGAATTGGATAGGCTACATCATCGCTTGCGCATGCGCCAAACCATGAACCCATCCTTTGATATTTATTTTCATGGCAAACAGCAGTTACAAGAGTATTCCGCTAATAGTATTTTGTTTGCTACAATTAAGTATAGCTCTACTAGTGTTCTATCACGAATGCCGTTCTCTGATTGGTTTCGCTATTCACCATCTAGTCTGTTGTGGATTGTGAGTAGCTTGGCAGTGTCCAGTTGTTGATAAAATGGCGGTCGCGTTGCGTTTTCAAATTGTCAATGAAGAGGATTAAGATAATGTTTTGAACGACTAGCAGTTTATGGTAAAACAGCCAGATCATGAGGTTGAGATTTTTATGCATGACGGTATCTTAAGTTCATAATCTACTTTTTAATTATTTTTTTATCACAAACAGCCTTCGCAAAAGCATTTCGGTACTATTATATTTGATCATTACTTACAATACAGTATATAATATATTGCTTATTTTAAATAAAATTTTGTTTGGCGGCGAGGTTTGGCACTAAATTTATGTTCCAATGTTTGTCTTTTAGTTCCGCTCTCTAATCTGCTATGGCCTCAAGTAAGTGTTTTGTGGATTGTGTTCTCTTTGCCTTGACTACCGGTTTCGAAGCCGTTATTTGAGCCCTTGCGAAGACGTGACACTTTAATACGACAGATAAAGTTGTTGAATCATGTCAGATGAGAGTGATTGACTTTTCAAAAGAGCTAAGTGGAACTGGTTCTTTAAATCATACACTTCTGTCATTTTAATAGTGAGCAATGTCTTCATTTGTGGCTGGAAACGCTGTGTTCGTGCGAAGATATCGTCAGCAAGTGGTAAGTGACAACTACTCAACGTTTTCTTTTGTGCTTGCGTGACAGTTGTTTGTGTCACACGTTACGAATCGCGTAATCTTCGTATCAGCTAAGCCACTGATCGTTTTAACATTATTGTTCAGTGTTACATGTGGTATTGGTCAAATGGCGTAATAAATGTTCTATGGTTTTGTTCTAGGTACCACCCATGGTCTTTTCTCCGCAGTCCAGGCTGGGTACAAATCAAGTGCGAACTAAGGTACAATGATACATAGTAGGTCTATCATTGTAGCCATAACCAACTGTGGGTTCCTGATACCACGCCAGTTGCGTCATGTTTTTCAGATAAAAACTGCAACCTCAGAAATGGACTACAGCGAGAGAAAAAAAAAAGACATGTCTCTCCTTACATTCCTTTCCATAACTCATAATCTCTCGGTATAAAGATTGTTGCTCAGTTTTGCGCAAATTACAACCTATCACAGACGCTATGGTGATCTTGGTACTGTAATCGAAATCCACACATCTAACAATCCGCACTTTTACTAGCGAT
>CM042751.1:18391261-18425701 GCA_022496165.2 Catalaphyllia jardinei | reverse complement strand
AGACAAAAAACGCGAAAACAAAACAAGGTTGAGGCGCCGTGACTACAGGTACTGTAGTGCTACATCATCGTATGGAATTCATGGTATACATGTAGACTCTCAGACTGCTCTCTGACGCGGGGATTAGAAACGAGTGGACCAGTGGAGACGTCTGGGTATTGATAAAGATTATCATATGTAATAAAAGTAATGATAATGATGATAATGATAATGATAATGATAAAATAATGTTTTCCTCTGATTGACTGCTGACTTACATGATCTTAATGTGGTATTTTGGCGACTAAGAACTTTCACTCGATCTGTTTCAGTAGCTGGTTATTTATGCTGGTGAGCTGATCTTAATTCTTTTCAGAGCCCTTGCATCCTTCGCGTTCAATCTGAACATCGATTGGGAGCTTACTGGTGAACGTAAAACTGTGAGTTTGTTGCCTTTTCTGTTTAAACACTTTCATTCCTAATGACTAAAACGAGTCACCTTTCTGAATGAAAAGTTGCCAGTTTACAAAATGTCGAAAGTAGTACTCGATAGCTTCGACTAACTTCGGGGTAAAACCATTAATTATTGAAATAATGCAGTGCTGTGGACTTGCCAGTTTTGTCTGTTTACGTGCACTCCATCTTCGTTCCAAAACAACTTTGCAGGAACTCTTCTGGCTCGAGTTGTTTTCTTCGAGGTGTTCTCACCAAACCAGTCAAATGAAAGGTGTTACAAAGAAATTGTTAACGTCTTTATTGCTTTGATACTTATGTAAAACCCAAACGTATGATGCCTCGATAAGCTGTTCCTCGCCGTACAATTGTGTAGATTTTAGGGTCGCAGGCTTCGTTCTTGATCCTTGGAAGTGATAACTGAAGCAGTTGTTTCTATTTTCTGTTTCTCTAACTGGGACCCGATATCTTTGTTTGTGTGCCTGTCTGCATGTCAGTGTTCACTACAGCATGGTTTAAAACACACCATGCTATGCCGGGCTGTATGCTTCTACGTAAACATTGTATTCTGCTCTTGGTAAGAGGATTTTTGGACTGCAGGAGTTTCGAAGAAAATCATCTCCCTGTCGTGCGTTTTTTTCATGAGCCCCAGGCTCGGGGGATTGGACAACCACTCCCTACGTTTACGACTCTAAATAAGTTACCTTACCTTTACCCTGTTCGTTAACTGATCAGTAACGGACGGACGTTTCGTACAACCTGATGGATTAATAAATGCAGATGACAAAACAGGGAAGGAATTGTGCTTGCGTATGTTGGTGATTAAAAGAGTTTTTTTTTTTCATAGTCCTTATTAGTCTTTAGGTTCTCAGATTTTCCCTGAACGATATCACAAATGCCTTGAGAGACAAGAAACTCATGGCTGCCACGTCTTATCGGTTGTGTATTAAACTGTGTGTTTCATAGCAGGTTGTAGACGGATACGGCGATCAAAAGAAGATACAGGTTAGATATTTGGTTTTATAGCATGTGTCTTGGCGTTGTTTATTGTATAACAGAGATCCAAACAATCTGCGAGGCTCTACACGTGGAGTGGAGTTTATTTATTTTAATTCAGATTTAATTCAGATGTCAAGGAACACTGGCCGTTGTATCTATCATGCAGACATCTTCTTCTTGTCTTATTGGGACCATACCAGGTCCATTTCGGGTCCACGCCACGTTTTTATCGTGGCTTCTACAACGCTTGACCTTGTCTGCTTACTTAGGGCTAAACGTGAATATGTAAATGTTGAAGAAAATTTGCTCCCTCAGTTGTTGTAATTGTCTTTGGAACAACTGGAAGTATAGTGTAGTTCATTCTCTACATTGTCTTCTGTTATGCCATTAATGCCGACTGCCGATAGTTTCCAGTAAGTGGATTTTGATCATCACTTGTTTTTGGAATCCCTTTTTGCATACAGTATGTAGGTGAGTGTTTAAATTAAGACTTATAAGAGCGATACCTTTAGCAGCTTCTGTGTTGTCTACTTTCTCTTGCGTTCCAAGGGATGGGGAAAACATAATCTATGTTTTTAGCTATGCGATTTGGTTTAGTGCTAAACCCTGTCTGCTAAAGTGGTTCTTTTTCGATATCCACTGCTGATTATTACAATGTTTCCTCACAAAGTTCGTTTCTTTTTTTCCCCTCTCTCTTTATGCTACTTCTCTTGGAACTTTAGGAGGTGAGTACTTGTGTTCTTTTAAAAGTTCAACAGGGTGATTAGTCTGTCCTCTTATTGATGGTAAGTGACGTCATAACATTGTCAAAGTGGCTGTGGAACCACGAGCCGCAGGCGACTCAGTGGTTCCGCAGTAAACGTTGACAATGTGATGACGAAATTTATCATCAGCAAGAGGACAGACGCGCGGTAAACCGACGCCAATTTGTTTTTTACAATAACAAGACCCAAAAATGGTCGAATGCCGGGAATAAATGAGGAGAAAAGACGCCGTAAACTTGCCGTAAAGAAAGAAGAGTGAATTTTATTCAAAATGACGCGAAAATTGATTGGCTACTTAAAAAAATCAAAATCTCATTGGCTAAAAAGTTGACAGCTCGACAGCTGAAAGTTGAACTTGAGAGCTTGCCTAAGTTGAAATTTTATTCGTCTGTACTCTTCAATCAGCGCGCGAGAAATTATACAGTTATTGTAAAATATCCTTTTTCTCCTTGCAATACCCATACATTGTGAAGCAAACATGTGAAGAAAATAAAGAAAAAGATCAATTGCTGAAAGGGATCATTTTGATAAACAACCAGATTTTCTGTCTGCATACGAACCAAGTGGTTCATCAGCTTATCCCGGTTTCAGTAGCATGAAGCGACCAGGAGTATTTCTACTCCTTTGTCGTGGGGATATCAACAGGAGACAAAGTTGATTGTACTGTTTTATGTTGTCCACAGGTCACCCAACCTATGAAGGACGGTGTACGAGACATGCTAGTGAAACATCACTTGTTCAGCTGGGATCTCTGATGAGTTTCATTTAATGAATTAGCAGTAAATTAGCAGAGTCTGCGACGCTATGCCTGGTGCGCGCCAAGAGAGCATGTGTAGGCAAAGCTTATTCTGTTGTTTGATTCGGATGTAGGATTTGATTAAGGTCTGTTCATTTGCTGAGGAGACCAGTTGGTTTTTGTTTTGTTTCATAATATGCATAAGAAGAGTCATATAAGAAACGTGTCCATTTTCTAAGTTAGATCCTTTTCATTTGTGTATTTTACCATAAAAAGAACAGCAAGAATATATTTGAATGTATGCCTACTTCGTGCTCTCTTGGTTAGAACGTGATGTAATCAAAATGTAGTGTCACGCTTGGGTGGGATGACACATTAATGCCAACTAACTATGCAAGACACTTTATCATAAGACGTATTGAAGTTTAAAAAAATACTCAAGAATAATAGTGCAAATGAAAATTTAATAAATCAGGGTCTGATTGTTCAAAGCACGATTTACATGTAATTCAGGATGAACCTGAATTTATATTTCAGACATTTTGACTTCTTAGTAACCTAGAAACCACTCTTTTCTGGGGAAGACACTCAAGTACACGAGAAATTTAAACCTTGAGCGACTTTTAATGTGGTTTAGTGTGGCTTTGGGGTTTTTTACATCGGCTGTCGGACAACAGGACCCAGATGTAAATTAAATATTTAATAGTCTAGGGACGTCACGCAATACCTTTACCACGTGACGAGATACGTTGCGGGAAGTTCCTTAGAAAGCTGAAGAGAGTACTAATATTCAGACGAAGTATAATTTATTAGAGTGATATGCTCAAATTGTTGATAGCTTAGTAAGTTATCTGAGAAAATGAGGTGTGATGTTCATTCATTGCCCATTCCCGATAAAATGGGAAATTTTTGGAATGTGTAAATTGTTGTTTGGGGATACTTGGATACACTGGAACGACGTACAAAGTGTGTATGTGTTCTTCCATAGTCACGGGAAGAATCAAGTTGACTATCTCGCTCAAAGAGGTAAATTTAAATATTTAATGCTTCACAGTAGATTGGAGCGAAGATAACGTATAATTCCTTTTCTAATAAGAGTTGATATAATTTCTCGAGTTCTTCCAGTAGATTTAATTTTTGATTTTATAAGTAAAATTACAAGTAAAAGTCAGTAACCAGCATATAAATATAATTTCTTAGGTGCTTACCCTTTAACCAAAAAATCAATTTCTGTTCAAAGTCAAATTGAACAGTATTTTATCTTAAATCCGTTGAAAACTTCAGGACCAATAGAACGTTAGAAATCTCCTTACCAGTGGCTCATTTTTCCAATTCCTGGCAGTCTCTCTCTTTAAGGGTGAACAGTCACTGGTACCGAATGTTATATGTTAAACGCTGTCTCTTTCGGTTGGCTTGCTGGTTTTAGGAAGTTCGTTCAGGTCAATCCAACCGGTTCCAGTTCTGTTAAGCACCCTTGAGTTCTGTTAAGCACCCTTGAGTTCTGTTAGTCTTCGGTGTTGGGCACTGCACATGTGTTCGGAGACGATCGTTATAATCGAATAAATGGTGCCTGCTCGAAGACATTTTTAAACTCACGGTACAGTCGAGGAAATCGTCCAAATAGCGGCAAGAGTTATAACACCCATTTTACGTATACCGAGGGTGGGTAAAAAACAGAACTGTAAACAGTGAACAGCATTATGTTTGGCGTAATAATTAAATAAACCTAGAAGTAAGTTGTTAGTATTCTAGCATCAATGTTCTCGGTTTTTCAGTTTCCCATACATTTTCCTCGACTTTTCTCTTCTTCATTCTTGTGTGAATTGTGGTTAAAACCTGCGTCTTAGAACTCATATTTTTTAATAAATTTAGACTATGAAGGCTCTTTGGCTTCTTGAGAAGAAAGGGGGCTCAATGCTGGTCTAATAGCTAGTATATTTGGGTTTGGCCCATCGTTATGAAAAATAAACTGAGCTTTAATTTCCTGATTTTAGCCCATAGGCTGTTAATTCACTTGGTTTTTTTGCGCAGGTTTTACTGTGTTTTGTTAAATCAACTGGAAAATGCGATATAAAGCAGTATAAAGCGGTTTAAAGGTTTCTAAAGAATATAAAAAAGTAAACAGTATTAATTAGTCACCTGTAATTGCAAGTCATATGATCGTGCTCTGTTTACGTGACAAATAAACGTGTGAAGTGAAGTGAAGACTTTGTGACTGGTACTTAAACCTGAATTAGACTAGTTCAAGTAGTCCCATTACCATCAACAGTTTTACTGGTAAACTCTCTACATTGAGTCTGCTCTGGCATACCCTTTTTGTGTGGCAGAGACAAAAACGAAGAAAAACGAGACTTGAAAGTTTATTTAACGTCTACAAACGCCCAGTAAGTAAAAATTATAATGGAAGTCTCCCTGCAGAATGTGAAGGATTAATAAATTAAAGTGCCACTGCGACGAAATTTCACATTTTTTCCCGACTTTTTTTTAAACAGAATAACTTACCATCATGTACGATGTCCTTTCGTCCAAAAAGAAAAAAAGACATCCTTCATTAAAATTTCGCCGCTCGAAAACTGAATTTTTTTGTCCGCCATTAATCGAAATTGGTTCCAGTTGAGCCCGCTATTTTCGCAGTGACATCTCTACTTGTGACGTCATATTCCTAACGCGATCGCCATTGATGTTAGTGGGGTTTTTATCTTAGTATTAGCGAAATCTCTGTCGATTCAGAAGTCTATTTTGGGTAAAGTTTGTCTGAAAGCAGTAGTGAAGGTTCCTCTGCGTCTTCAGAGGCCAGGGAAGAATTCCAATTATACGACGATAGTGCCGAGCCAATTGCCACTGAAGAAGCTACCAGTACGCTGAACAAAAAGCTGTAGAGGAAGAAGAGTCTGAGGACATGCTTCTAAGTTGATTTGCTGACGAGACAGATCTACCAGACTGGTATTTTATTTGCTTTCTTCGTCTCTTCGTCCCTTCGTCTGCTTTTATCAATGCGTCTATTTTTGTAAAAATAGCTAAAATTCCAAGCAGTTTGTTTCGAAGGAAGTTATGTTAGATTCGATCTGTCACTGTTTTTGAAAATGTCTGTTTCGTAGATATTGCACGATTGAAATTTCTGTAATTTGGTCAGTTACTAAAAATAAAGATCGAAGTGGCATTTTTAGTTCTTAAGTTCTTCAGGCTTTCTTTTGGGAAACCCCAAAAATTGGAATTTGAGAGGGGCAACAGCAGAGGCTGAAATCACCCCTTCCTAGCTGCCAGTGCTGCTAAAAGGTTCACATTGATAATCAGAATTTTACAACTGGTCACCAGGGGGGAATAACTTATATTCGGGACTATTCCACTGTCATTCCCAAATTAAAGTTAGGTTTGATTTTGGCCAAAGCAATTAAATTGACAGAAAATTCAGACCCCTTTTGCCAATAGCAGACTTTTCATCGTGACCTCCAAAACCATAAAGAGGAAAACTATTTGCGACTGCACATCGCTAGCTTGTGATGGAAAGGTTTTATTAAGTTGAAAGCTGTAGTCAAAGTCCAAAAAGTTAATTTTAGACCCAAAACAGCCAAAAATATATGGTGCAGAATATGTAAGGGGGTGCTTGCTTACTGCTGAAGTTATATTCTTCCTTAAAGATCTGCAAAAAATTAGCTTTTATAGACCAGAAATGAACAAATCCTTTCAGAACTTCCAACTGGCTGAAGCGCCAGAAATTGTATTCCTTGGGGAGTGTACTGCATGCTACTCAGGGTCTACACAGTACTCCACAGCAATTTTGACTGTGATTGTTTGTATTCCACAATATCCAACTCATTTTGATATAAATGAGAGAATGTCACAATGTTCTCTGTTTTCCGTTTAATCCTGTTTAAAAATAAATCTAATTGCAGTATCAACAAGGCCTGGGTGAATTTAAAGAGAAAACAAAAAGGGAAATAGGAATTAAGCAACACTGATCAGGGTTTGCAAGGGTAGTGGAAAACATGGGAAGTCCTGGAATTATAGGTCTTCTTTTTCCAGGCCTGGCAAGTCATAGGTAACACAGTGAGGGATTATTGTAAAGATACTGCCATCCCTCATTTCTTGAATGTTTCACTGATTAGGTGTATGGTTTTCATTAAAACTGCATTTTCTCAAGCTAGACACCCCTCCCCTCCCTCCTCATTGTTGTTGCATTATAGAATGTATCCAGCATAATTATCAAGGTGCACAAGGTGTGGACCAGGAAACTGATTTAATATACCACGCTTAGAAAACTGAGTTTAAACTGCTATTTTATACAAACAGATTTCGCAATGGGTACAAAACTGGGACATTTGAGCTTATTTTAGGTCAACGGAAATGTACACAGCAAAACGCTCTAAAGAAAATGAGTTTCGCTCACAACATTGTCTCTATCCAGCGAAAAGAACAGCAATCACCAGATTACATAACGTGAAGGGCGCCTACAGGTAAAAATCCATTAAATTGCCGAGTGGCCAGCTTCTGGGGATGAAACTTCTGGTGACTCAGAGGCTCCCCAAGCTCAAAATACGTGGTGTATGCGACAACTTGTGTATATAGAGAATTATATGGGAAAATCACCGATCGCAAAAAAAAATTGTCCAAATGACTATCTCATTTGAAATAAAGTTTTCCTACCTCAAATGTGTGGCGAACTTGTCTCTTGTGCCTATTTTAGAGCCATTCTGATGCCGTTTAGTGAAGTTATTTGAAACCGTTACTCCTCCTTCTAAAAGAATGGAAACGCCATACCTGCCAACTCTCCCGGTTTTCCCGGGAGTCTCCAAGTTTTTGATGTTATCTCACGGTCTCCCGGTTGAGCACCAAATCTCCCGGGAAATACCTTCCATGGTTGTTTTCAATTTTTTTTCTTCATTAATTTCATTATTTTCGAGATTTAGAAGACGAAAATAAAACAAGAAGGGAATTTATTTGAGCTGTTCTCGATCGGGAAACGTAAGAAAGCTATGAGATCGAGATATATTACTGACAAGTATCGTAATTGGTCAGAGATCAACCAATCAAATTGCTGGTTTTCAGTGTCACGCCATTTAAAATAGATCAAAATAAAAAATCAAAACCGTTCAATAGATTAAGTCCAGAATCAGGGAAAAGAAAGAAGGTGGATATGCAAAGACTCTCGCCAAGATTTAGGTCACAGCAAATTTTCTTATGGAAGATATGCGGAGAAACGTTTTCCCCAAATTTATAGAGATTTGTATGGAGAAGCCATGCTGGTGCCCATATACATGGGCACCAACATGGCTGCCGGAAACCAGCAAAAACATCTGTCACTGGGTTTTGCTACAAAAGCGTGAATTTATCTATCGAAGAACTGAATAACGTAACAATAATCCTTTATTCTAATACAAGAACTGTTCAGATAGCCGAATTCCGCGAAATAAGTCACTTTTTAAACCAACATCGCAGCTCTCTCGCCCGTCATGTAAATGCCGCGTCACGCAAAAGCTTATATACTTTTATAGCTAAATCAAGAACCCATCCAAATATCAATCACGTGAATTATTCCACCATTTTTTATCACATTTAGAATTTCACCGATCTTTATGTTCTCATTAGATTCCAAACACGAAATCACTGTAAACTTAAGTTTAACTTATACTTGCTTACATCAAAATCGAGAATTTTGCTTGTGTTTGTTACACCAGATTTACTCTACGGCAAAGATTTTGCTTACAATTACGGAAAAATTGCCTTTTCTTTCCTTCCTAACCCATGTTTCTACAGTGAAGATTTAGCAGTAACCCTTGTATGTTATCAAACGATAAATCATTGATTTGAAGTCTTCCGCTTACCGGTTAGCCAGCACGCGTTTTTGTTCCATCGTATTCGTAGGTTTCACTTCCAAATATTATTACTTTACTCTCCTCGTTGATAATTCCTTCGAGCCAAGCTTTTTTTTTATCCCTTGCACATTATGTGTATCACATCTGCTATTAGAGAATGGTTTATCACAGCCTAAATTCTTACTATCGTCCTTTTCAAGCTTCGCTTCCTACGCCATTAATAATCACGCAATCACGCATGGCGCAATCGTGGCGTCACTTGAAACATTTTATTTTTTACGGTCTTCAGTTTCAATATTATTTTAAAGGGTTTTCTTTGAAGATTTTTGTTTTCAAGTGTTTATTCCTTTCAAGTATTTATTCCTCTCAACGTGAGTACCTTTTTTATTGTCTTTTACACTGATACAGTTTTATTTTAACAGAGTTTTAATTATTTAATTATCAATCCCCAAGGGAGTTGTTTCCACGTACACGGCACTGCACTTTTTTCGGCTTTTCGGTACAAGCTTTGTTTTCTTTTCAGCGTTAAATGGAAAAATTTCTTTTAAAAAAACAGTTTTTCGTTTTCCTTTGCGGGCCTTGTTGGAGCTTTCATTAGAAAAAAATCTTTTTCCGTCTACAAAGTTCGTTTTTACGAAGAGCCGCAAGTCCTTCTTCAGTATCTTTTCCTTTTCTTTTCCACCGGACTCGACACGGGGGTGTCGGGCAAAGGTCTGGTACCGGACTAGAAACACCCCTGCTTGGTTGGGCTTTGCCCCTGAAGATTCTCAGCCATGTGAGCCTTGGTGTCGATGTTCCTGTCTTTTTCCACCCGGGTGATGTTACATCTTCTTATTTCCTCTCTTGATTTCTATGCCCTACTCTGTTAAATGGAGATGCTTTTTATCCATTATCCACCTGGCCACAAGACATCCAACAATCATTTTGGAAGAAACCCATTCCAGAGCTACTGCCACATTTAGCTAATGCTGTTTTTCCTTGGTAATGGCTGTTAAAAGCACCCGATAACAGAATGGATTCTTACATCTCAAAACTGGACCACACTACAAAAAGGAATCAAGAAAGCAAGACAAATAAACTTTATTAATAGCAATTTAGACACTAAAGGTAATATTTGGTTCTATTATGATATCCCTCATGCCACTTGGCTATTTCTCAATGGAGAATTCAGAAATACCAAGAATCCACAAATTTTGAATCATATAGATCCTATCTTTCTGAGAGCAGAAATACCAATAATCTGTAAATTTTGATTCATATAACTATCACATCATTTACAGAATGAAAAATGTTATATAATTTTTCTTTTCTTTTCGTTGTAATAACAAGAGGGTATTTAATTTTTTCCAATAGTATGTAATTTTCATGGTTTGTTTTCATTACATTAAACCATTTTTAACTTACATTTTTGAGCCTCTCTTTTTCTATTATAATTTTTTTCGCTTTAAATGGATGCCCTTTAAGTAAAGTTTTGGGTTTAAATCATATACACATCAAATTTTCGAAGTCAATTTGGACAAATTTTTTTCCCCTCTTCCTAACCTTAATCACTAACTTCAGTTACTAATTTTAACCTCCCCCTTTCTCTTCTAACCACTCCATGCTAATCCCTCCTTAATATTATTATTGTTATCATTATTGTTGTACTGCCTTGTGGTTGACGTGGCTGCTTTGCAGTTTGTTGGTCCGTCAACGTTAGTCTATTCTCTAACATCTAACAAATTTTGACTAAATGTTATTTTTATTCTTTTCGATTTTCTGCTTACAACAATTCCTGTACATACATCCACCCCTAGACATAATACCCACTGTTTCAGTGGAGATTTGGAGAACCCTTTTATTAGGGATCCCATACTTTTACACCTGAAATGCCACAAAGGTTGCTAGATATATCTACTGCTATAAATGTTTTTTTATACAAAAAGATGATTTTGAAGATTTCTTTAAGAACAAAAGCCGGTGTTCCTAAAACACTTGTGAAACTAAAACGTCGCCTTCATTCACTATATTTCCCTCAGAACACGCTTATATTGACTGAGTCTCGTAGAGAGTTCAGTGATTTGCGTTGTATTTCTAGACTTCGCGCGCTTCGCTATTGGTCAACGGTTTTACAATATATTCATACATAAATAGATTAGAAATTAGGATTGTTACCAAAACGATAGACTCACTTTTGCAGCTTGAGCCATTTCACTCAAGACACTTTGTCAAACTCATGAAGCTCTCTGAGTATTTTTTGAGGCGCCACGCACCTCTCGTAAGGTCTAACAGGATTGGCCGAGAAAACAATAGAATAAACAACAGAAACAATGGCCCTAGTCCTGAAAACAATAGAGGTGGATGATTCCGGGAGCAAATAAAATTAGAGGTTCCGAAGAGGTGCGTGACTACTGTATTTTTTTCGGTAATCTTTCTCCCATGCACACGCTTTGATGGAGATGGAGATGCGCTCATGGAGATGCGCCGGTCGGACACAGCTGCTGTGCTTGCGCAGCACTAACAAAGGAGAACCCAAAAAATGACACAAGAAAACATAGGGAAAAGACCCCCATTAGAGATTGGCAGTCAATCAAATACACGAGTAAAACTGTTATCACCACCAGGACAAAGCACGAAGGAATCAGTAAAGCCACTTGACTGTGTCTTCCTCTGTTCGCTGAACATCGTTTGAAATAAGGTCGATCACGTGGCCCGTTGTAAATTTTAATACAGAATTCTTGCTGAGAAGTAGCGTCTGTGAAATAAAATATGTTATGCGTAAGAAGTTTTCACAAAACAAGGATTTAAGTGGCCTTATCGTTGCTCGGCGTATTTGAATACTACTTTATCACACGCTGGATCAACGTAACGTAACGTAACCGAAAAAGTAATTGGGGACAATATTCAAACGTCTGAAAGTGGATATTAAGGTAACTGTTCTAAATATGGTCAGTATTCCTAGCACTGTGTGTACCCCCTGGGGAGCCCTAAACGATGGTCTTGAATATTTTATTGCCAAAGTCCGTTAGAGAATATTAAATGTTAAAAAAACCAGAGGTTATAAACTAACAAAGCTCCATCAGTTGCAAGTCCACAGGCTATAAAAAGCCAGTCTACGTAAAGTTAACAATGCCTCAGGGAAACGGGGTCTATCCTTCTATCTAACTACTCCTACCTCCGATCAGGCGCTCTTTTTACTGCACCCCCGCGAATGAATAGAAAGTTCGGTCGCAGGTTAAACTAATTCTAAACTCTTCGTTCTTATCTTTTTGTAAACTAGACCTTATAAGGTGCAACATATTCTGATACCCAACATTTCACATCTGTAGTCATGATGGTACATACTAAGAGCTCCGATAATTAACAATTATTCACCGAAGTGGAGGTAAATATCCATCACTTTCACCGACATTGAGGTGAATAATTGTTTTAGTATATACCATACAAGCTGAATAACTAGCGACCCAAAGAGCAACTTTATTTGTGGCAATATACCGACAAAAGCCATTTTGTTTTGAATAGTACTTGGCTAATCACCTCCGAGCTAGCCAATCAGCGCGCGCGAAAAGTACTATTCACTTGTGTGGTATATACTAAAAGCATTTATAGCTGACTTGGTATAGAAATGAAATATTGTAATAACAGTAATTGAAGAAGGCGAGAAAATAATCGTGAATATAATAATCATGGGAACCTTTATCGAAAGCAACTTTCTTTTTCAGGTATAGATTTGAAGATATTTTATTATTATTACTGTTTATTATTATTATTATTATTATTATTATTTATCAACAATACAAATATCTTATTATACGTTTTGTTGTGTAGTATCGCTGAGCATTTTACCAGTTGTACCGTATTTTGACGAGCCCGCAGGGTGAGTCAAAATATAAACAACGAGTAAAAATTCTCAGCGATACTACACAACAAAACTTCTAATACGAGATTTATTATCCAACACGCCAAATTATTTTGTCCGTGGGGCGAATTTCGCGGATATTTATTTACGGGGAATGCGTGACATAACTATGCGAAGCAGAACGGAATTGGCGCGGGAAATCCATTATTACTGCCGCACTGGGACGTTAAAACAAAGATACCTTAACCAGTCAAGCTTGACTGGCCTTTGTTTTAAGGTCCCAGTGCGGGAATAATAAGGAGCTTGCCCTCCAACATGGCGGATTTTGTACCATGTGATCGTTTGTTGCAAAAGGTCAATTGGACCTCGAAGGGGTTAAAAAACATTCCAGCCACACCCACAAAACAGGATCTTTTCCGACGACGATTTCCGACCAGGGCCACCGTGCTTTTTGTGTGGGAGTCTCCTACCCCCGTGCTTGGCCACTCTACCTCCTCTCCCATTGTACACTATTGGTGCTTAACTTAGAGTAAATTAGATTTTTTAAGGCGCAACTAACTCTGATACCCAACAGAACAAAAATGCTCACATCTTGGGTCATGGTGGTGCATACAAAGAGTTCCTGCCAGAACTTTTATATACAAAACAAGTGTACAACCGACAGAAGATTGTCTTTCTGTGGCTCAGATGACAACAGTATGGAAATAAGATAATTATACCAATCACAATGGTTGAAGAAGGCGAGAAATCGCCAACACAGCAGTCGGGAATACAATAATTATGGCATCTTTTACGGAGATCAACTTAGACCTGTTTTGATTTCTTTTGCATTTTGCTTTTTCTTTGTTCCAGTTTGCTTGAAGCTTATCGGTCAGATGCAGAGTTCTCTTTTAAAGGCGGTAACAAAATTATTCTCATCTAATGGTCGTTCACTGCTTATACTATTCATCCACTGAAAGAGAAGAAGAGACGCTAAGCTGATTTTTTTCTTTATCTTTATCAGTAGTCATAAGTCATTAAATTTAATTAAAGTGGTACTACGACCAAAAAAAAATAATTCTTTTTTACTTTGGATTTCAAAACTATGTTAACTAAACACTAACTGACTCAAGTTTTAAGTTCTGATTTTAAAAAGACACCTGTTTATTTTAACTGGAATTTTCTTATTTATTGGTCCGCCATTACTTATTTTAAAATCTTGAGAGAGCTGGGTCGACTCACCAGTTTAAGAATGCAATGCGTGTGTGCGCGGCTTAATTAATATGCAGCACGTGAGTTTTGGGCTTTTAGACCTTTAAACCAGTGTTTTGCATATATAATAAATTGCGTTTACACGCTGAAATGTTAAGCTAGTAAGTAAATGACGTCATTTTCTCTAGATCCAACCCTCTGATGTCCTATCGGTCAGTTTTGAACGTGAGTAATGGCGGACCGTCAAATCCAAAACTTACACTCAAAATAAACAGCCTTCGGATCAAACTCAAAGCTCTAAATTTTGCCAGTTAGGTGTTAAGCGAACACGCTTTCAAAATGGCAAGAAAAAAAGGAAATGATTTTTTGATCATAGTGGCACTTTAGGGGGTTCAAAAGAGTTTCCAGCACTTTGAGTTTGATGGGTCGTTATAACCACTATTTATCATCATAAAGCCACAATCATGGTAACAAAAAGCTGCATAATGATTGGTGAACACGTGATTATTTTCATGACACAGTAGGTTACCTTAGCAACAGTATTATCTGTTTACAGCTTTTGGGGCTTATAATAGGCCACGTTCGATATATCAATATTCTAACATGGCGCCGAGGCTTTCAGGACAAACTTCTATATTTGGTGTTGTTTTCTTTGTATCTAAATCTCTTTGGGGAATTAAGAGACAAAAGAAACTTTAAAAATTTACATTTTTGACCCGAAAGCCTCGGAGCCATGTTAGAATATTGATATATCGAACGTAGCCTATTCAAAAACGGCAGGGTAAACTTTTTATGTTATCAAACTTTAATACGAATGACTTTTAAGACGTCGTGTTTTGCAGAGTTAAAAAACACTTAAAAAACACTCATGACACAGTAGGTTACCATAGCAACTGTATTATCTGTTTACAGCTTTTGGGGCTGAAAATTGGGAAATCAAACGAGACTTACCTGTAGGTTGAAGTTTGTACTACATTCAATTAAACAAACTCGTGTCAATTCATTTTAGGATGACCTACTTACAAGGCTCTATAAGGTAGAGGCATAAACAGAATGCGACTAAGTTGGGATCGCGAAAATTACATTTGCCCAAAAGTGACTAAGATGGAGTCTATAAATGGCCACAGAATAGACTATAATAGGGTAGGGGTCCTGAGAGGCCAGCGGCACATACCCAGCAAAAATTGACCCAAGTTCCTGGCGCGCTAGAAATTACTGGAACATGCGATTGATCCCCATTCCTCGTTTCTTTCCCTAGTTTGCATAAATATATTTTGAGTTCCGCACGCGGAGGATTTCAGGAACAAAAACCGACTACTCGTAGTCCAATGTTCTTGTTATGAGTCAGCGCAAATTTGTGCGCTACTGGATAAAGTAAAAAACCAAAACATTACAACCCGTACCGAAGATTCAACCAGTGTAAGAGCGTAAACGCTCTTGCACAATCTGCGCTTATAGCACAAGCTGGGTCTGTGTTTGTTGGCTTGTGCCAGGAGAACTAACTCGTGATACGATCACCTGAAAAAAATTACTCGAACCCAAGCTTACAACCAAGACTACTGGCTCGCCGCAGACACTAGACCACGTGACAGACGCTCGACTCTCGTAGACAAACAAATAAATAAATAATTAAATAAATAAATAAATCAGGTGATACCATAATGTGGCTTTACACTTGGCGTAAGCAACACAAAAATTCTAAGCTCACTAAAGAGACTGGAAGAAACCCTACTCTGAGGCCTTTGTTCACCTACTAAAATTTAGCCACGTTTGAGGAAGAAAATATTAAAAGTTGGATCTAGATGAAGGCTAAAAAGCATATCTCAGTAAATTTCGTACCTTAATAAACCGTTCTATAAGTTCAAACCGCTGGGTATCCCCTTGGATTACACGCGACAACAGATTAAAATCTGCCACAATCCTGTATTTACACAACTATCGCTCGTGTCAAAGTTCATTTGCATAACCCCTGCACTCGGTGAAAATACATTTTCTGCCGTTGAGGTTCCTTTGTTGACCTTCTAAGTTGTGTCAAAAAGCTTCCTTTAGTACTTGGATAAGCTGGAGATCCAGTTTTGAGGTACAGGTTGCGTTAAAGTTGATTTGATCAATTCTCGAGACTTGCGAGGTACTCCAAAGGTAATGGCTGTCACTCTAACCGTAGCCGTCGTCCTGATAACTTCCTTTGGTACATTCTCCCGCAGATCGACGGAACGCTAGGAGAAGATGAAAGTAGACAGTTTTCATTTACCGTTTTTATGGCAACTGAATCCTGTTCTACTACTAGCCTAATGACGATTAGGAAATTGAGGACTATGTGCCACAATGTTCAAAACAAAAACAACGAACGCTTGCCGGTTGAATGGTTTGTTGACAACGCGGATTTCATTTTTACGGAGTAATCTCGTGAGAGGCTCAGTTAGGCCGCTGATGTAGGGGAGGAATGCAAAACCCTTGTGAGTATCAGATGGATCAGCCCATTTGAAAAACATAGAAACCAATTCTTCTGGCGGGGTAACTGTAGGTGAACAAACCATTCAAAACCCTTCAACAAGAATTCCCGTCTCCGAAGTTCAGACAACCATCAGATCCCCAGTCCAATGTTGTTCATAAAATCCCATGCAAAGACTGTCTATGGAACTACATAGGAGAAACCGGACGATGTTTTCAAACCCGAAAAAAGGAACACCAATGAAATTTGAAGAACTATGCAAAGGGCTCAAACGTTGCAAACCATGCGTGGCAAAACAATCACTCCATTGACTTCGATAATGCTTGTGTTATTGACAAAGGCAATTACCGCGTTCGAAAAACACTAGAATCATGGCATACAGCAAAACCTTTCGACGCGGAAAATAACTCCAAGCCGTTGCCTAGGCAATACTCCATTTTATTGTAATTAGACTCCCTTTTTTACATTATTTTTCACTCCTTTTTCACACCTCTTTTTGTATTACACTTTTACAAATTTTTTCGCACCCCTTTTCGTATATATTCCGTACACGGGCTTACACTTTTTCATTCGTTAAAGGCTGTAGACTGATAGCCGAAAGCTTATGATTGTTTTTAACCTTTTTTAGCCAGAGAACGTTTTTATAATTTAAATGTCTTATCCTGGTTACAGTTCTATTTTTACTTATAAACAGAGTATAAACACAGGACGAGTCACACGACACACAGAGTTCATCTCATCTTTCCTGTATTAATACTAGACGGATGATCCTTCTCGACGCATGATCCGTCTTCAGTATAAATCGGGCCATTGTCAATAAGCGAAGGGACATATGAAATTGTAATTAGTGCGAAACGTCAAGGAGCGAGAGCGGACAATTTGACAATTTGTTATCGTAAAAAAACAATTTGACGTCAGTTTTTAATGTGTCTGTCCCGTTACTGACAATGAATTTCCTCATAATATTGTCAAAGTAGTTGATCAATAACAGGAACACGCATGAAAAGCTGACGTCAATATGTTAAATAACACCTTTATACAATGCCAATCGCAGTTTAGGACAATTATGTTCAAGGCCTACACCTTCCCTTGCATGACCTATCACTTAGCCATTTGTTTTACAAGCCGGAACTATCAAAGACAAACTAGTTTTATGGCCAACAATACTGGATCCTTAAGGAGAAAAAAAGGTATGGTACCAGTCTTATAAGCAACAAAGCCAGAAATCGCTCTCTCAGCATCTGCTGAGTTTCTTGGCCCTACCTTTTGATTTTCTTCATTTTATTCCTGGATCGACCATTGCGTTTTCTGTGAAAAACGAACGGCTGATCCTTATATTTTTTGAGGAACAGTAGGTAAAAATTGAAACGTTGCAATGATTGTCGTCGTTCGTGTCATACTGACAGGATTACAGTAGTCCAAATATTAAATCAATGGGTGGGTGTTTCAATTTCAGTATTGAAATGAAACGAGTTTTTCTTGACAAATAAATCTATTGATCGGCGCGCGCAGGGCAGGGGATCCTCCATAGCTAGTAATTGGTCACGTTACAACTTCTGTGACATTGTGACAAAGGCTACTGAAGCATTCGTGGCATCAACGGATCCCGACGTGCATTTTAAGTGCTACATAAGCGCTGATACTAAAATACAAGCAGCCATCAAGCATGGAACAGACGTAAAGACCATTCATCGCAAAACATGGTTCCATTCAAGCCTGTCGTGTTCATGCAAGTGCCCTTGACGAACTCACCTCTCAGAGATCAACCGGCAAGTGTTCGTTGTTTTTGTTTTGAACATTGTGGCACATAGTCCTCAATTTCCTAGTAGTCTTAGGCTAGTAGTAGTACAGGATTCAATTGTCATAAAAAACTGTAAATGAAAACTTACTACTTTCGTCTTCTCCTAGCGTTCCGTCGATCTGCGGGAGAATTAGTCTCCTTCGCAGCCGTTTTTTGGGATGTCACGCAACGCTCCCCCAAAGAAACGGCTGCTCACAACCGAACCACATTCCTTTCCTGAAATAAGCTAATCACGGCTTCTGTTCCATTTTCAAAAACCGTTTCGTGCCAAATTCGCCCTATGAAACTTGCCCAATCAGAGAAGGTTTTTCATCTTTGTATCCCGTCATCGGAGACGTCACAAATAAACGTGCGGATTTCCGGCCTTTCTTTAGGGACGCCGAAAGATATCTGCGACGCTTGAATGAGCTTTGTTTTTAACTGAAGAAGTTCAAGCTAATTACTAGAAGCTTTCAACTCCAAAATCATTGTGAAGAAGGAAGATATCTATTTTAACTTGCCTAATGAAGGGACTAAGAAATCAAATAGCTTCGCTCGATTTGTTGACAGCGAGTTCTGAATGCCGCTCTTTTCTCCTGTTTTCAATCTGTGGGAAGCTTCAGCCCTCGATTGACGCTTGCAATTAGGCATTTCCAGAAAGAAGTATATTCTCCCATTAGCTGAACATAGCGATGAGCACATGAAGCACTTGTACGTGGGGCTTTTATTTCGTTTGTCATGATCGTAGCCCGCGAACACAGCCCACGTATGGCGTTCCAACACCGCCAAAATTCAAACTTTGCCCTTCATTCACGCATACCATCATTCACTGATAACATTCAAATATTCAATTGAAACACACAAATCTTCACTTACAACATTCAAGTCAGAAGTTTAAAATCCACTCACATCATTCAAACATAGCTCCGAACAATTCAGTCAATCGAGTGAAACATTCAAAGCAGGCATGCAAAATTTACTTACATTTGGACATGTACTTTAAACATGCGGTTATTCAGTTCAAACTCTCATTTCGGACATTCGACTTTCAATTCGGCATTCCATTGGATTAGTCAATGGGGACATGCAATACGAATATTCAATGGAAACATTCAATTCGAACATTCGAATCGAATATTCAATATTCTATTCCAGATTCAATTCCAACATTCGATACCAACATTCAATCTAAACATTCAATTAGAACGTTAGCTTCGAACATTCAATTCGAACATTCAATTCGAACATTCAATATGAACATTCAATTCGAATATTCAATTCGAACATTCACTGTTCGAACATTCAATACGAACATGCAATCCGAACATTCAACCCAACCATGCAATCCGAAAATTCAATTCGAACATTCAATTCGAACATTCAATCAAAACAATCAATTCAGTGGTTCCCAGGGTCATCCGACCATCATCCGGGACGTTCGGTACTCGAAAGGCGGGAAAGAAAGAAGTCAGATCCAGAGGTTGCACGTGTGGCTTACAAAATTTTTCAGCGTTTTCGGTGATTTTTCCAACGATTTAGATCAGGTAAGATTTCATTTATCCCTATCATATTGAAGGCCCCAGAGTAGGGAGTCTTCCAGCCGGCTCTCTGTTGAGCTTAAAATTTTTCGGTCAGTCAAAGTAATGAATGTACCTGAGAATTTGAATGAAAATAAAATTCTGCGAGCTGCATTTTAGGGGACGTAGCAAGCCTCACAAAATCGGTGAATTTTACCTTTCTGATCACGGTCGGCAACCTCAGTTCGGCCAAAATCCAATTTTGGCTCGTTGCAAAGCAAAAATAAGAAAATGGAAAATAATATGCTTTTTTAGATATATGTGCTAAACCCTTTTCACTGACAAAAAATTAGGGAAAATTTTTCAAAATAGGACTGTATTTTACAGTGTACCTTTTCGTTTTAATCGTTTTGTCCTTTCATAAACCAAGCAATAGGAATTCTAGGATTGACACCTTTGTGTTTGTAGAGGGGCTTTTATTGTGTCAAAATACACAATGTATAGTTTTAGTGCTTGAATTTCGTGAATTAAACAGGAACAGTCTTTGCAGAAAAAATATTCTCTGGTTCTCGCCTGTTTTTAGGGGAGAGCTTAGAATTGATTTACGTAAGCCAATTAAATAGCAACGCTACTGCACATGCGTTGCCACGAAATGCTATTTCAGCCGTCTGTCAACTTGGCCTAAGCAAACCACGACGGCAACGGCAACGATGACGCCACCAAACAAAAGGGTTAATGAAAATAACACTGGCTATGCACACAAGTAATGAATCTTTGTTAATTTTGTAGCCTTCCGCAAAATGAGAAATAGCCAAATTATATGTATCTGGAAGAGCGTGAAGCAACACGACGGCTAATTTTCATATTTCATGTTTGACTGGATTCCTTTGCATTGCAAATTTAGTTTGAGCAAGTTTTTTAGACCGATCAACGTGCCGCGTACAAAACAGGTCTTGGTCTTGATAACGGCGAAATTCGAGGTAACGTTGTCATTACGTAAAATAACTCCCGATTAACCGAGAAGTGTAGTTTTGTTTGTGTTTGGAGAATATCTGTTCTCTGAGCCTCTCACAAAGCAGTTCACTTCTCGCTACAGTCTGCAGGCAAATATTCGTAACTCAGGTGTCGATCAAGGGCTGCCCGAATAGCGGTGAGCGATTTCTCATTGTAAAATGTTCCGTCTCGTCTTCTTGCCGACAAATAAAACTTTTGCAGGCACTTGCTAAGTTGCTGCGGTGTCACTTCCTCAATAGTTGACCAAATTCCTCTTGTTGTTGAAACCAAGTTGTAAAACATTAGGTGTTTCATTGTTTACATTACGATTTTAGTGCTCGACAGTTTTCGTAAACAAGGCAATGTACTTTGATTTTTCGCCTTAGAATATGAGGCTGGAGAGATTAAATTACTTACCATTAAATACTGTTGCACCAATCTTTGTGGCAATTTTTGTGTTTTTCGGTACAGCCTCCTCCTCCTCATCGGAAACCGAAGCAAAACAGGAAGCCATTTTGCTTCTCTTCGGCTGCTTGGAGGTGAATAGTACTTGGCTAATCACCTCCGAGCTAGCCAATCAGCGTGCGTGAAAAGTACTATTCACTTGTGTGGTATATACTAATTTAAATTATTAAAAACTGGATCATTGGATATTGCAATTCGAGAGTTTTCATTGGCTAAGCCATCATGGTATATGAGCCATTATACCGTGATCTACAAAAATGGCGAGCGTATGCGTGATTTTTTTGGGCCTTTTTGTCTTTATTGTAGTCTAGTTTTCTATATTTTGGGGGCGTTTTTAATAAAACAATTATTCCACTCGCGCTTGTTGGATAAGTAATGGTAATAAGACTGAGTGGAGTCCAATTCGGTCTGTCATCATACGAGTTATAACAAAATCGGACGACCGCGCAGCGGGAGTCTGATTTGCTAATCACGAGTATGATTACAGACTGAATTGGACGACACGAAGTCTCATTACCAATTAATCGTAAAAATTACAATTTCCGAGAAAAGAAGAATAGCCAAGTTATCAAAGAAAGGAAATATCGCATTCAATCTCGCTCTGAAATTAACAACAGTCCAAATGGATTTGCTGGTTGCCAAGTGACGAGCGAAACACAAGTCTCATGTCAGTCAAAAACGCAACCATGCATGAAAAACGCACAACTGCGCAGAACTTAGCAGAATTTGGTTAAAATTCCGAACGCTTGCCAGGGCAGTTTTTCCTGCAAAATTCAAGGTTTTTAAGGTGAGGCGATAGACAGCTCACTTTATGTTGTAAACATCAGAGCCAGGGTCAGTGATGATTCTTCGTTTCCTTGGCTTTTCGGGACGGGGACTTACTTAAGTTGCTGGTGTTTTTTAAACACACTGAACTGTTTAAAATTTAAAATGGCGCCGAGAGATTTTTGTGTGGCCATACTGTACTTGGACGACGGCATACTGGTCTCCGTAAACCGTCCGAATTCACCTCACACATTCGCTAATGAAGAAGCTTGGTTTAAACTGATTAGAACTGCTGGTCGAACATTCTCCTACAGCTGGTGGATTTGCTGAAGCTACAGGCACCGAACTGTGCAAAGGGAATTTTGAAGAAATCGCAGATATCGAACTGGATTGTACAGGCACGTATCCGCTAGCAATGTGAAATAATTCTCGTCTTTCACTGGCAGCTAAATGCATTAATGTTTTGGATTTACAACGTTCTACCTATGCTGCCATCCATGATTTAGTTGCTCGAGCGATGTTTTGGAGGTTGCGGTTTTACTATTGTTTATTTCTGAAATTGCTCCGTCCGATACAAGGGAGAAACTTAGCTTGGTCTACTGCCATTGTTCCTGTATTTTGATTTTGTTGAACAAAATGACGATTTTCGAGGGAGGAAATTCTAGCGTACTGTGCAGTGGTATTACAGTCGGGTGGATGTTTACCTCCGTTTGCCGCGGTTGTTGCGAAGCGATATAAAACAGTGCTGTGGAGGGCTGAACTTCGTCTGGACATGCCAACATATCCACAAAGGAACTCGTCTGGATAGTTCGCATAAACGTTTGTGCCATAGGATAAAATAAATCACTACTGTCTTCTGAAACATAATCATTGTTCAAGGGAAAAAATTCTCCATTTTGAAGAAAGCCCCAATTTAGGAGTTTGTACACTTGTTTCTATGGTGATTAAAACCAAGGTTGTGATTGGTTGATTTAAACTACAACTTTAAATGTGACTGGTTAATTTTAACTACAACTTTGAATGTGATTGGCTTATTGAACTGTCCGATAACAAACTGTCCGATAACAAGGTGTCCGATAACAAACTGTCCGATAACAACTTTACAAGTGAATTAGTGAGAAATAGGAGTTTTTTAACCAATCACAGTCGAGGAAATTGTAATTTTTATGATTAGAGATGATTATAGCCAACTCGGCGCTACGCGCCTCGTTGGCTATCATCTCATATCTAACTCGCGCTCATGGAATAATTGTTAATTATTGATGGAATTTTGACAGCTAAATATATAAATACGCGCAAATGTGCTCAAATCTTCAGAAGTAACGGTTACCTAAACTACAATTAAATTTAAACAAGAAGACTAATACCGAATAAGGAAAGTAATGACAATGAAAAAGAAAGTCTGCTGGGAAAAAATATAAATGGCTAGTAGAGAAGAAGTTTCTCACTGCCAATATTTTCATTAAGCGCTGGTTTTAAATCGCGAATCAGTAAGGCTTCCTTAATTTTACAGTGAATATCCGACGGTCCAGTGTTTATAACCGCAGTTTGTTTCCTATTTTTACTCAAGTTGAAATGGCCGAAGAATAAGAGTGTATTCATATATATTTTGTTGTCGGGTGGGGTGGGGAGGGGGGGGGGGAGTTGGGGCTTAATGTTGATCCGAAGATTTATGACTTAAAAATGGTTTGATACCTAAAATATTTTTGTTGCTGCAAATTGATAAATTGCAAAAGAAAAGTTTTAGATACATTTCCAATAATTTTACAATACGCAAATAGGCACATTTCCAAGAGGAACTCGAGCCAACTGGATAAGAATTCTCTTTTGGTCTGGTGTAAGATTTATAACAATTTTATTTTCCTCCATGCAAATAGGGTGCCAGCAGGGAAGAACTCAATGTTCATATAAAATAGATACACTACATATACAAATCGAAAGCATATCCACCCTATGAATAAGGAACCAGATATAAATGGGCAGGAGTTTACGAATCATAAAGTATAAAATACCGCAATACATTTCACTCGAGTCAAGCATTTAAATTGCGTAGAAAGGCTGATTCCTTTACTTATTTATTGTGCAACTCTCTAAAACG
Source organism: Catalaphyllia jardinei (assembly GCA_022496165.2). Taxonomy (NCBI): domain Eukaryota; kingdom Metazoa; phylum Cnidaria; class Anthozoa; order Scleractinia; family Caryophylliidae; genus Catalaphyllia; species Catalaphyllia jardinei. The sequence goes on along the minus strand of CM042751.1, from coordinate 18,401,858 downwards.
CTTTATTCTGAACAGATGGGAAGACGACAGAAGCGCAGTTCTCTCACTGCAGAAAGTAAGTGATATGTAATTCTCCATTTCTTCCGAGTCCGTCTGTCGTTTTGATAGAGCCTTTTAGATCCCTGTTTCCCGCGAACGGCCAACCATTGTGGGTCACGCCACAAGGGCCAGGCGTAGCGTTTGAGGTTTTGTTTTTGTCAAATGTGGCGTTAGTTTGAAAATTTCCATTGCAGTGACAAAATGATATTCGATCCTATTGATCCCAATCTATTAAATCGACTAACGTCTGAGCGGCGAAAGGCAAACGTTTAACCTAAAACCTCAATTTTGACGGTTGCAGCAAACATGGATCTGAAGGTCTCTATTTCGTAACGCTATTTCCTTTCATAAGGTTAGTCTATAATGTTATTTACAAAGCTATTAAGTCTTAAGTTCCAGAACGCACACTTTGTAAGATTTCTTGAAAATACCAAAAGCACTGGCAGTTACGAACTAAAGGATCAACGAATTTGTCTCAATGAATTCCTGCCAAAGCTAGAAACGTAACTTCCGTGACATTTTCTAGCTCCACGGAGCACTAACAAGCACAATGAAAACGGTGCATGCATGGCGTTATATTCTCAACTCAGTTCTTGGTTTATCGAAACGTGATCGGAGGGATAACCCACTATCTGAAGTGTTTGATTCGGTAGCTTGTTAGGGCCATCAAAAGTACCTCTTTTTTTTACTTTGACAGTTAATAACTGTCCATCGACAGTTATTAACTGGCCACAAGTCAATCAATCAATCACCTTTATTGGCATACAAATTATTTTACATTATTAAATTGTTATACATTTTAGGTAAAATAATAAAAAAATAATTAATTAATAAAGTTATTGTTAAAAAAAGAGCCTAGAGGCTAAAGGAACCGTAAGGTTTTCGAGTTAGCACCTATAACCATTTAGAGTTATTTTAATAAACAAGAAAATGGAAAAGAGCAATAAGGAGAGAAAATGATGGGAAAGAGAGGGACATTGAGGGCGTTGGCTGGGATATGTCGATTTCACTAAAGTTATTTTTAGCTTTGGGCGGAAACGGAAATCTATTTCCCCAGACGTCCGCATGATGCCTTTCATCCATTGATCTGGGAATTTTGAAATGGCGCTCTGCGTGGAAATACGTTTCGTCAGTTGAAGTGGCTAAAGAACCACAACCTCTTTGGAATAAAAACGCTAGGGGGCATTAAGGAACATCAATGTTTTTCCTCCGAGAACTTGAACCAAAGAAAACAGCGATGAAAACAATAACGAATTTAATTGCTTTTATTTGTTAATTGCAAACAACATGCAGAGAACTATCGTACTGTTCGATATTGTAACATAACATGAAATACTATTTAAATCTGTAGCGATCCTGATACCACTGAACGCATCGACAAAAAAAATCTTAGCGCTTCGAACAAAAGTAGTTTGGGTCCCACGGAAAAACTATTTTTTGAACCGAGCGACAAAATTGCTCTCAACCCGGCTGGAGGAGTAATTATGGTCGAGCTGCAAAACCATTCGGAGGGTCGCTAAAATATTTTGAATCCAGACGGGAACCAAAACAACTCGAAGCCTAGTGATCAGCGACAGAAACCAATTTGAATACTATCCATACCTCAACCATGCGATAGAAGTATATTTTGAACCTTAGCAGCGCGGATAAAACAACTCGGAGGGCGGCGATCAGCCTAGAAAATAACTCAACAAAATAACAGCTTGAAGCTGGAGGAGATGAACAACAGAAATAATGTTGAATAACAGTACAGTGACAAAACATCTCGCAGCAAAGCGAAGTGGGACGACCAGTGACAGAAATAATTTTGATTAGAATACAATAACAAACAGAACAAATATCTTGGAGGGTCAGGCTTGCAGAGTACAGTGAGAGTAGCGTTCAGCGAGAGAAATGATGTTATAATTTTGAATGCTGGCACAGGGACTAAACAACTAAAAGCATGGCGATCATGGGAATGTAAGAACTGACCTAGTTGTGAATACTTTTACGGCGACAAAAAACTCCTGTAGCTTGGAGCGAAGCGATCAGCGACAGAAACCCGTGCAGGAATAATTTTAAATTCACAGAGAAACAGAACAACGTTGAAGTAACATAATTTTCGATTCAACGACAAAATTACTCCCATGTAAGCGGCAAAAAAAAAAAAGATTTTAAACCAGGAACCAAAGTACACTGAACTGAGCGAAAGGGATAACTCAGTTCTTCTGACTGCTTTTCTAACAAAGGAAACCGGCAAAGACGGAGGTGTCATCTTCCATTGATCACGTTCATGCTTTCACCTTTCGTTAATTTTCACTAGTGTAAGCTTTCAATCTTAAATGCGAGGAGAAAATCTCATTGTCCTTGCCAATATCAATGTCTAAGTACATGGGCTCGAGTAAACTCCCGATTTATAGAGGTCACAGTGCATCATAGCCGCCACGACCTTTATAACATGTCCGGCCGGAACGTTTTGTTGTTTTTGTTGACCACTCAGAACTGCATTTCCACCCGTCTGCATACGCCATTTTATTCCCAACAAGTTGTGACATAGATTTATCCATTCAGAAATACCATCTCTCTCAAATGTACCCTTAAAAAGCACATCTATCGACGTATTTCCCCGTGGACCGCCGTTTCTGAATTGCGTGATCACCAAAAGAATGGTCTCATGCGGACGTGAAAGGAAGTGCACTCCCGCAGTTTCCGGCAATCCTAAAATAACTTCAGTGGAATTGACATATTCCAAGGCCAGGACTGGGAGCGTCCCTCTCTGTCCCATCATTTTCTCTTGCTGGCCATCGACACTTATAACTGTCGAAGGGATAACTGTCAATCGACATTTATAACTGTCGATCGCCACTTATAACTGTCCATCGACACTTGTAACTGTCCATCGACACTTATAACTGTCCATCGACACTTATAACTGTCCATCGACACTTATAACTGTCCATCGACAGTTATAGATCGCCACTTATAACTGTCGATCGACAGTTACAACTGTCGATCGACACTTATAACTGTCGATCGACACTTATAACTGTCGATCGACACTTATAACTGGATACCAGGCTCAGCGCAGCAAACACGTGGAACGTCAGTCTGCTTTCAAGATTCAAGATGGGGGACACGAACACAACATAACTTTGATACGTTCTACATCAAAACAAGGAGCTATTTAATAACCTGATGAGAAAATTATGACTGAGATCATCCCTTCTTGTTATCTGTTTACCTTTCGTTGGCCATTTTTGCCTGGAATCAGTAAAAAGCAGTAACTTCACAGATGGAGAATTTCCTACGTGTAATTTTCAGTTAACATTCTTTTACGAAGTAAAATTTTATTCAGTTTCCCCCAAATGCCTCACGAGTTTACAGCGAGTGTTTGTGAGCTACTATGCAAAATTGACCCGCATGCGTTAGATCATCAAGCTATTGTACTTCTCAACACATTCTGCAACTTATGTTATAGCGCTCTATGTAAATTTAACAGATTGAAATGTTTATGATATTAAAAAAAACAGATTGTACGTGTTCGCCATCTTTGCACGTTGCACCGCGGAGGCCCGGTACCCAGTTCTACGTTTCGACAGTTATAAGTGTCGGTCGACAGTTATAAGTGGCGATCGACAGTTATAAGTGGCGATCGACAGTTATAAGTGTCGATCGACAGTTACCCCTTCGACAGTCATAAGTGTCGAAGGCCAGTTAATAACTGTCGATGGACAGTTATTAACTGTCGAAGTAAAAAAAAAGCCACCGTAGTTTGAAATGTTTCATGAAAGGTACAACATTTTGAGCCCGTGGATGTCATAACCGCAAGGTGCAAACAAATAATCAACTAATTAGCGCGTGCTGTTTAATCATGGATGTTTGAGTTGTGCTATGACACAGCTGCCCCGTTATAACAGAAAAACTGTTGTCAGTCCTAGCATCATAGTTTACAAGATCGCCGTAAAATAGACTTCGTCACGCATCTAGGACCATATAACCGAACTAGGCCGTAGGCCTTGGTTCCAACGTTTAAATTACGGTACAGTCACTCATACAATTTTGAAGTTGTATGAGTGACTGTACCGTAATTTAACCTTTGGACTGTTATAGTCGTTATAGTCGTTATTAAGCCGTTAAAAGCGCTTCGTAACGGCTTAATAACGACTATCACAGTCATAACCAATATATCACAGACCAATCGCAAAATAGAGTGCTTTCGCTTCTTTGTCCAATGTTCTTTGTTAACATCATAAGCCAAATTTTTTTAATTCTAATTTTTCTAATTTTGAATGATATACTTGTTAAAGTTTACTTTGCGTCCGCTAGCAGTTCTCGTGAGGTCTCACATGAATGGAGTGATACCCGTTGAAAGGACAATGAAATTAACAACAGAAACAATGCCCCTAACCCAAAACGAATAAGAGCTGCTAACAAGCAATTTAAGAGAGCTGCTACACTGCTGCTTTCTTTCAATAAGCAAGAAGTAAACAGCCGCAAAAACTGATTCAATTTGAAAATGGTCTGTAAATCAACAAAGAAGGACCTGACCTAGTAAATACCTGCAACTTGAGCCATTTCACTCAAAGCACCTCCTTTCTTATTCACTAACGCGTCAAATCTATCAAATTCGACAACTTCCCCATCTTTCAAAACCAAAATCATGTCACAGTCTTTGATGGTGCTCAAACGATGAGCTATAGTGATGACTGTGGAGTCCTTTAGTTTCTCGCGCACTACGTTCCAGATTGTTTGTTCCGTTTCTGGATCCACGTGTGCAGTGGGCTCATCCAAGATGACAATCTTGCTTTGTTGCAACAGCACACGAGCCAAACATATTAACTGTCGCTCTCCTACACTGAGATTTGCTCCATGTTCCAAGAGCTCGTGATCTAGCTTTCCCTCTAGACTCTCTACCAACGCTTTCAGTTGCACGTTCTCCAAGGCTTGCCACAAATCTGAATCATGCAACTGCTCCAAGACATCGAGATTTTTTCTCAGCGATCCACTAAACAGAACAGGGGTTTGGCCAAGAACGGATATACATCGTCGAGCCTCTTGGAGATTAATCTGTTTTATTGGAATATCATCGATCAGTATATCTCCATCAGCATCTGGCATGCGCATGAGAGCTGCCACGAAAGATGACTTCCCTGCACCTGTGCGGCCTGCAACACCAATCTTTGTTCCCCCTTTGTTGTTAAGATTTATTTTCTTCAGTGCTTGAGGTCCCCCCGGATAGTAGGTTAATGACACATCTTTAAATGTGATATTTCCTTCGTGTGGCCAGTTTTCCGGGGGAAGTCTCTGTACTTTGTATCCAGGCTCTGAGTCAAGTTTGGTGTACGTCATCACTCGTTCAACTGAGGTCATGAAATTCTCGACATCCGAGGTTTTCTTGACAGCGTATTGAGCAGTTGTCGAAATTTGGATGACATAAACAAGCGCAAGTCCTGCCCAAGCTGATAAAACAAAAGAGAAAAAGAAAGGAGACTATTTAGATTATTCAGCCGTGCGATGCGGCTGGGTATTGTCTTTTAAACTTAACGAATAGAAATAACGCGCCCTACGATATAACTTTCCGCTATTTCTACATCATCATTTGGCGATATTCTTCTTTTGATTGATTAAGAGACCCGTGTCATCTGTAAATAGACTACTAGTGTAAAAAAACTACTATTGCTACTGCGACTACTTGCATCCTGTGAGCTTAGCTACACACCATAATAGCCTGCTCGTGCGCAGTTCTATCCGCCAGCTCTACCAAGACGGCATGCGCTCCTCACTCGGCCTTCAATGCATTGAAACGGTTGCGTAAACAAAAATTTTTGACCAGTATTATCGTATCATTGGTCCAAGCAGGAAAGAGCATTTGAACGAGCCACATCAACAACAACAAGTAGCTTTATTTGCATGACCAAAAATACATAGAGTGTAAACTAAATTGAAGCAGCATTTATTTTCGTGAACATGCAAGGTTGTGATATGGCGATCAAGTTGCATTGGTCAGATTTGAGAGTAGAATACTGCGTAGATCATCAAAGAAAGATGAAATGAATTTTGCCAATTGAATATTCGTATAACCATGTATAGAAGTAATAAATTCTCGGATGGCTTGTAATGAATATTATTGTTTAAAAGTGGGAACGATATGTTCCATAGAATCGTTCTTGAAAGTATAAAATTCTAGTCTATTAGTTTTGCATGATACGTTGACCATATAAAGTATACTTTTGCTGCATTAGGATAAAATTATATTTGATTTTACAGTTAGATTAAGTACACAAGAGACATACTTATTATTATACTTATTATTAGATTATTACATGCTGTCTCACAAGGACTGGGAACTACAGAATTCACGAATTTGATCGGCTGAATTTGATTGGGGTTACATAGTGGGGTGAAAAAGTTGCAATCTAAAATGCAAAAAGTTTGACTCTTTACTCAGGCAAGTATCGCGCCTTATAAATTCATCTCGCACACAAAGATGCCGATCTTTTTCCGAAAGGGTCGGTCCTCGACCTTTATTCTTGACAGCCCATGCTCATGCTCGGAACGTTCTCGTGGGAACAACTGAGCAGATCGCGGTACTGACAAAAATGGGCAGTCAATGACTGCATGTGGCTTCTGCTGTTATTATTTAGAATATTGTAGTGAAACAAATCATATTGCAATAAAATGAACTAAATAGGAAACCGTTTATGGACTCGTAACTTCGCTCAAAATCTGATGATCTCCAAATTTTTAAAGATAAGACTTTCAGTAACTTGAATTAAATATTTAGGCGCAGAAAAAATAGCATTGTGTGATTATGGAGACAAATTGTATGGGAAAATCAAGACTTCAATTGTGCGGGGCTATTGAGTTTCTTGCCAAGTGCTAAGAAAAATCTGCATTGACGGTAGTTAGTCAAATTTTTGATAGACCCTTCTCCAAAATGGCGGCCGAAAATTCAAATGAGTTAAAATTAGCTAAAATAAAAAACGTATACCAGAGAGAAAGAACACCTTTACTTTAGTAAGACTGCAAAGTTTCAGCATTTCAGGTGTCATATCAGCTGAGAAGAGATAAGTTGAAAATTGGAAAATTTACAGAGGTTTGTATGACTGCGGGGAATGCATTATACCCCCAGTCATACAAGCGTCTCTAAATTTTTCATTTTTTAACTTACACTTTCTCAGCTGATATTACACCTGAAATGCTGAAACTTTGCAGGGTTACTAAACTAAAGGTGTTCTTTCTAGTGCTGGTATACGTTTTTAACTTTGACTAATTTAAAATTTCGGCCGCCATTTTGGAGAAGGGTCTATTGCAACAACACAAGAGAATACAATACTTACGATTACAATAGGCCAATTTCGATATAAAAAAATTCTAACATGGCTCCGAGGCTTGGGGGAATAAAACAAAAGAAATCACATCTAGGTTGAGAGATGAATAATTTTTTTTCTTTTGTTTTATTCCCCCAAGCCTCGGAGTCACGGTAGAATTTTGATATATCGAAAATGGCCTATTACGAACAGAACACTATTTGCAGCACTAGCTCTATTTACATAATATTGCTCTAGTTGTTTGCTCTATTCGAATTACCATATCTACATGACTTACAGTACACTACTAACGAATACAGTACAAATAGAGTGACAACAAAGGGCAAAGAAAAAAAAAGAAGAATAGATAATTATCATTACAGCTTCAGGTTGCACTATAGAAACATCAAAAAACAGACTAATGGCATGTGGTACATTATAAATAAAAATAAGATATGCACCTGACAGGAGATTAGAAATAGACTAATGGGTAGGAGATAAATACAGTTAGGTGTAGAAAATATAATCTAAAATATTAATTAAATCCTCATATATTCTTCAAGAGGTTTCCATATGGTGATTGTAGTGTGCATATGAAATGTGTAAGATTTGGGTGACCTTCTTTTGTTTTGGCGAGCCATATGCGATATCGTGTTAAGAGAAAGCGGTAATTGATAAAGAGCGCAAATTGAGAGATATCTGGCCTCAGACCCAAAGCAGTAATATTTGTCAAAACGTAATCTCTAGGAAGTAAATTTAAGTTTCGTATTAACTCTTGTTCTTAGGCCATCGTAGCTTGATTAAGAAAATAACACAAACAGCGATCATAAACATTGTATTCCAACGCATTTTTATATAGAACTTGATTCGTATGCTAGTCAACATACATTTTCAAAAGTGACTGTTACAATTTTTGAAAACTATAAATATATATCGTAAACAATAGAGGTCTGGAACCTAGACTGAGAAAAATGATCTGCAACAGTACGAGTAGACATAATGAAGAGTAATAGCTAAAACAGCAACAACTTCTCACTATTAATATTGACATTAAGGGAAGGCTCTAGCTCTTGAATGAACAAAGTCTCTTTAATTTTGCAGTGAAAGTCAGTTTTTCCGGACGCTAAAATGTCAAAACGATTCCATTTAATGTCTTGACCCGTGGTTTTCACATGATCAGCAATGGCTGATGAATGGTCACTTTTAGCGAGGGCCTTGAAATGTTCAGTTTTTCTGTCATGGAGTCTTCGTTTTGTATTGCCAATGTTGCATTTATTACAGTTCCAGCAACCAGCTTAATAGATGACCTTGGACCTCTGAGATCGGTTCAAGCGATCTTTGTATGGAAAAAAGGATTTATACGATACTGTTTTTGAGCGGTATGGCCAAACGACGTTGAAGATAGTCAGAGATTATGAGAAAGATCTTCTACGCTTCAACAAAACATCATTGGATATTGGTTTCTTGTAAAAATGCAAGTTGTTCTACATCTTTCCTACGTTCCTCAACTTCAAACTTAGCAAGGAAGAGTTTCATGAAACGAGAGCATGACGTCGATTCAAAGAAGATTTGTTGAACTACGAGCTGAACCACTGCGCCACAACATGAAGAAGTCTTATGAGTCAGCACGTTCCATTCTTCAGACTATTTTGTCTCCACTTGACTTCAACCACGTCTGTTCTATTGAAAATTTCGAGTTCATTGTTAGTGAACGTGTGCAGGTAAATCCCGATAATTCACGAGCAATGAGTGCGTTAACATTTTTATTATTCAAATTGAATACACTGCAAACAGAAATCGTCAAACTTTGAGTCAGACGAAGCCGTGGTGTAATGACAGTGGTGTAATGAATTTACACCACGGCTATTACACCACGATAATGACGTCAAGGAGGTTGTTTCGTCACAACCCAGTGTCACGTGGTACAAATCAACCAATCAGAAAATCGGAATTCGTACAGTGTATGAAAGTTGAATAATAAATAAAGGATATTACACGGTGGCGAGAAGATATGAATTTTAAGTTCGAGTGGCGAGAACAATATCTCACGAGTGAGGGCAGCGAACAGGTGAGATATTGTTGTTGCCATGAGAACATAAAATTTATATCTTCGAGCTAACATGTAATGTTCTTTTTATTATATAGACATACTGATGACGGCGTTTTTGATGATTTTCCGAAGATTTCCGACCATCTTCCAAAGATTTCCGAAGATTTTCCAAAATTGTTCCGAAGGCCGGACGACCGTTCCCGAACATTTTCCGAGAAAATCGGGAAATTTCCGAATATTTCCGAAGATTGCCGATAAATTGGCGAGGAAGACCCGAAGGTGTTTCGATGATACACCAACAAATTTAAGTACAATTTCAGAGACAAACTTGATATCGATGAAATCATCGATAAACTCACGTGTGAGATTATGGAAAATAAACCAGTCGGGTCCCGGATGTAGTTTTTATGAATTTTACGAGTGGTATATTTTCCAGTAAAATACTCGTGTCTATATAATAAGAGCCATTATACCATGATCTACAAAAAAGGCGAGCGTATGCGTAATTTTTTGGGACTTTTTGTTTTTAGTGTAGTCTAGTTTTCTATATATTTTTTTTCACTCGCGCTTGTTGGATATGAGATGATTATAGCCAACTCGGCGCTACGCGCCTCGTTGGCTATCTATCATCTCATACCCAACGCGCGCTCATGGAATAATTGTTAATTATACCGGCTTAAAAGCGTAGTTCCATGTTCCGGGTTGTTCAGTGCCCGATTAAGCTAGCCCAGGAAAAGCTAGAATTTTGATTTGTAACTTTGCGGTGAGGTTTTCTGTTTATTGTTTGGCCTTCTGTTTTGAGTTTTGTAATCACCATATACACAAAACAAAGCGGCAAAAAGCATTTGTTTAGAGGAAAAAGTTGAAATTCTAATAAATTTTAATCCTGGGCCAGTGTTAACTGGCTTCCACACAATCCTGCCCTTCTTTTAACAAGTTAACCTGACATGAGCCCGCGATCCAATCGAAAACCAGCACTTGGCCAGCGGTCAACTTCATAAAACACGTGACCTCAATAAGTTATATACTTGAGCCTGCGATATGGTGACGTGATACTTGCCAGCAGATACCTTGTTTTGACAGGTGTCAATTGATCATAACATTGTATTATCACCGGTATCGCGGAGGTCATGGGCTCGAATCCCGTTGAAGCCCTGTTTTTTTTTTCAGGCTTCTTCTTTCCAATTGCTTAAATTGGAAAATTTACTGCGAGGATCAT
>CM042751.1:18372811-18391251 GCA_022496165.2 Catalaphyllia jardinei | reverse complement strand
ATTGCTTAAATTGGAAAATTTACTGCGAGGATCATACTTCACTTGCAATAAAACGCATGTTGGAAAACAAAATTATTGAACTTTACTTGACGTTTCGTATGTTTCGACATACATCTTTAGAAGTGACCGTTGATAATACAAGTAGCAAGTGAGTTTAAATATAAGACTAGACGTCTTGCTGCGTGTACCCAGGCAGCCGTTATACTGAGAAGCACTAGCTATATTGCAATTGAGCTTAAATGTTCTGCATTTGAAGTCGTGCGAAATTCAGTCGAATCGATCTGCTCAAGCTATTCTGCCTTCGATTGCATTTCTTGGAATCGATTAATAGCTTCATACTCGTACAGACCTTTAGCACGTAAAATGAGTCAAGATCGTTACATCAGCCTATGAACGTTTCAGTCTATTTTCTTTAGCCTTTGTCGTTGTTGTTGTTTGTTTATTATTATTTTTTTTCATTTCTCAAACGAGAGAGACATTTTGAATTTCAGAGTTATGGCGGTGCGTGACATAGAGCCACCCTCGGCTCTGTAAATTTGTTCAAAATAATTCGAGGAATATCTCAGGTTTGGGAAAACGCAGATTAAAAAATTAGAGAAGTGTAATCTTTATAACATCCCCTATAACATCACAATTTCTTGACTTTATCCACTGGATGGTTTTCGAATAATTTTTTTTTATTGCTTCAGGGTTGCGTGACAGTACAATCCAAGAGTTGTTTTGCTGGGGTCAACTCATACATTAGTTTCTTTTATCTTAAATGTACAATAATTTGCTACATGGGTTTCATTCTTGAGAAGACACATACCTCTGTCACAAGAAAATAACGAGAGAATATCGTTTAGTTCGAGATTTTAACTTAATTACACATTACGAAGTTTCTCCGAGCGTTTTACTTAAGTGTACTCGAACAGATACATTTGTAAACAACAGAAACATATTCTCTAACCTTTCTGCTCTTGCTGCTCAGACGTTATGAGTTCGTTCTGGGATCCTACTTGGTTCACGATCACGTCTAAAAATACGATGACGCTTCTGAAGATGCTTTTTATCAAGGCGAAGAGTCGATAGCCCCGGTTGATAGCTAGCTTCTTTGGCATATTAAAAATGATTCTTGATGAATTCACTCCAAACGTTCGCTCGTAAATTGTTGATCTCTCGTAAGCCTTGCAGACCGACCCTTTCCGAAAACGTTTAACGACCATTAGTGTTGGTCTACCGCGAACGGTGTGTACGTTTGTATGTGATTTCATCGCCCTAGAAATAATGGAATCCACCCTCGTAGCTTTTTCACGACAACAGTAAATGCCATGTCTGGTACTGCATTAGTGACGCATACGCTGTAGAGACCAGACGGCGATTTGTGACTGAACGAGGAAAAAAAAGAAAGCCGAAATTTAAACCCAGGCCTCACTGCCTGGGTAATAAGTAATTAATTAACAGTAACATTAAACAGTACACGGTAAACCAAAGCTGTATGTCTCTGTCAACCTATTATTTGGAGTATGGCCGCCATGTTGCGCGACTCCGACGCCGTCGTCGTCGTGGGTACACGCCAACGAGCAACGCCGCTAGCCATGATAACAATGAAAAAATAAACTCATGAGTTCCCTTTTCTTGAGTATGGGGCTCCGCTAGTAACTTGAAAAGCCATTGAAATGTGAGTGAGGAACCCAGTCTAATATTTGATTTAGGAATAGCACAAGTTAAATAATGCCGGGGGCTACTCCTTTATATGGACTATATAGGTATGTGCAGCCCCAAAAGGGCAGAGTTTTTCACCCACTTTGGTAATCAATAGGGTATGGTTTTAGCACTCCAATCTGGGAATATTGGGTATGTTTCTTGTAAGAAGCTACTTTATCATAATTATCAAAAAACTTGTCACCTATCAAAAAACTTGTCACCAAAAGTCCTTCATAACTTATGTTTAGGGTAACTTTACCAACTGCAACAGTGTAGAATCTTTGGCCAGGTCATAAATAGGGTGGCAAAAATCGCAGATTTTGATCATAAATGGGGTAAGGGCTTGGGGTAGTGGTCCGCATACCCCCAACCAGCCTTTCTGGGAGTATCCGCCAGGTACAATGTCACACGTGCAGTAATTGCTGCGGAGCGAGCGTAGCGGGCGAGCAGCAACATAATCAGGATTTAAGAAGAATATATAAAAGGGAGTACGAATTCCCAAATTTTACCAGAATGCATTGCATTTAACCAGAGTGCACTGAGCCACTTTTTACCAGAGTGTACAGACTACACGAAGATGTCACGCCATCTTCTCGTATGGATTCTAGTGAGAAAGGTTTAATGGTGGTTATGCTTTGCTCTGGTTTGCCTCTTGCGTTTGTTCTTAATGCAGTGTGTGAACATTTGTAAATTCGGACGATTAATGGTGACGTCTTAGTTTTGAGCTTAGTATGTCATTTCTTAGCCACAGTCTTGCAAGTCCTCGGTGTAATTCTTAAATGGAGAGAAATCGTCGTTACGGAAGCCTGTATAATAATTTAAACAAACGGAAACCTTAGAACACGCTAATTTCATATATGTTGCGACGGACGCGTCCTCGGCAAGTCTGTCAACATTGTAGAGACATTTAATGTGTACCAGTACAGAATTTTTTAATTAGATTTCTGCTCCTACAGTTTCCACATCTTTCGATTTTCACGATCTGGTAAAAAGGGAGCTTCAGTGATGTGTATCGTTTATGTCCAGACATATATGTAGATCACAGTATGTGCTTTTTTGTCACAATCTTTAATTAATTGTTCCACTTCGCCATCGATGTGTCATAATACATCAATTTGATGTGTCCAAGGACAGATTCCTCATGATGTGACACTACTTTGAGAAATAAATGTTAATGTACAAGTCTTGGAACGCGCTGCTATAGACAAGTCACTGCGTATAAAATATGTCACTATCAACAGAATGTTCCGCAGCATTACTATCTTTTAGATACCCTAGTCATTACTGAAATAAAATTGACAATTATTGTCAATTTTATTCCATGCGATTCTGTCAGCCACTGCATATGCACAAGCTAAAAGATGACATGTTAGGAGATGGCAAGAGTAATGGCCGAATAATGAATTATAAGTCAGGCTCTTGAGCCTGGAACATGGTAAAAATACAATTAAGTAAGCCATAGTCATACAGAACAACGGGAATCTACTTGTCTATTTTGTGTTCAGTGGTTCCATAACAAAACAAGCAAAGTATAGCAGCTTAGAACTTTCAATAGTACTCATTTAGAGTTATCACTTTTAGAAGTAGCCTATTTTAGGGGTAGTTCATTTGGGGAGTCCATGGACTGGGATCAGTTTTTTGTCCATCACCTAATTTTTATAATTCAGTAACATCTAAACCTGAAGATGGCTGGTCTGATAACCCGAAATATTGTTATAAATATAACACGTTGTGTCAGCCTTGCAGTAGTCTTTGACTTATTATCGTTTTACTTTTCAAGTTTGGCTGATTAAATCTCCTGCGAGATCCAACGTTCAATCAAGCAGGATCTTCCTTCATGGCTTTGCAGTTTATATCACTTAAGTTTTTTTTTATCTCGAGTTCTCCACGTTCAACTGACATCGAGAGAACTTTAGATTAAAGTTGTATTCTCCATACTTATTTTGTTTATTTAAGTACATTCATTTGAACTCCGAGTAGGATGTGAAATGCACGAATTCCCAAATACTGTCTTTTGCTTAATTTTTGCTTCCTGATTGAAAAGATAGCAAGGGGAAAGAAACCTCCTGTGAGCTTGTTGGAACACATTTATTGGTCGACAGATTTTTTGGATCAACACTGAAAATGCCCTCAAAAGAGGCTAATTATTTTCATGTAATTTACGTGAAACATATATAGAGGCAAGTCGGGTTCCAAATTGAAAAAGAAGTGTTGTCTCATAAGAAACCTTAACTATAGCCTTGTGTGAAAGGCAGTGATAAAGGTCTGTTCGCACAAAAAGAAAAAATGTCCTTGAAGGCATGCAAATTTCCCAACAGGCAGACCAACATCAACATCAACTTATGGCTGGTGGTGAGGGGAGGAAGTACTCTAATTTTTTGGGCAGGAGTGTCCAATGTGACCCAGGAACTCGTAGCTTTTTCCATTAAATGTTCAGCTGCAATTCTACTACCCAAGCTATTTTGTAAGCCTACGCTTTACAAGGCAAGTGCAGCTTGTTTTGATAGCCTTTAATATTCACCAATAATTGCACGTTTACCAATATGTTTCATCTCTAGATTACTTAATCCACGAGGTTGGCCATGATGTTAACTTTTTTATTCCCAGGGGGAGGGTACGGCTACACGTATGCTATATCTACGCGTTGATTAAATAAGTGTTTCCAAATAAGTTTAATTTTGAACAGTTTCAATGGGTTTATTGTCCAGCGTTCTATTCTCCACTAACAGCCTGCCGCTCGTAGACTACCCTACACGCCGCGCCCATCTTAAAAGAGTACTTGATTTTTGTTATCGCATCATGCAGATATCGTTTCAAGCCAAACTGCCTTTTGCCAGTAACCGAAAACCCTGAGACCGGTAACGATTAATGAGAGGCCGCTCTATTTGCAGGATGCGATTGCCCGTAACTAACGGGAATTTCCCTTGTCCCAATTTGAAGTGCAATGGTAATCTTGGCAATTCCCTGTCACACATCTCCATGAGACTAGTAGATACACAGCCCAATGATATAAAATATAGTGATCAGCTATATTACGAATGAGACAAGCGTATTTTTGTAATGACAAATTCTCAAATGTAGTATCCTTTTTTTGGCCGATTCCCATTTACCTTACAAATGAACCTACCGGCATCTTGAGACACCAAAACAGCTGTCAGAGACACTGCACCGATTATTGTGGATGCGAGAAGGTCCAAGCGCACACCAAGCCATCGCCCACTGGCCATCACCATAATATAGGACTGATTATGAACATCTTGATATCTAACGGAATGAAAATGAAAAATCGTATTTATAGTGGTCATGCACTTAGCTTCAGTCAGCTATGGTAAGCAAGTACCTAGTTATTACTTTAACACTTCTGGCTCTAGAAAACATATGTAAGCGAGTTGAAATTGATCTTGGCGGATATCTCAAGCCAATCAATTTACGTAGTACTACAAACCCAAATCACCTGTAAAACTGATCCACGAAATCCCTTTGTCTTCCTCTGGTTCGAATCGTGTCCAGTCCATTCAGGGTCTCGGAAAAGTGGGAGAAGACTGGACTGCGGCATATTGACTCTAATCTTTTGAGTTCTCTGGACGTCTTTAGGTAATACTTGGAGATATACAAGACCAACACAGTCAACGGAACAACAGGAAATAGAAGCCAAGGATTTGTAACAGTTGGTATGATAATTGATGCAAATATCAGCAAGACTCGCTGGATAGAACCTAGAAAAGTCTTGGGCAACAACTCGTCAAGGCAGCCTACATCTTTAGAAAATCGATTGAGTATTCGTCCCACGGGATTTGAATCAAAGAAGAGAACCGGTGCTTGTAAGATAGCTAAAACCATTTTGTCATGAAGACGCTCTGAACATCTTAAGGAAACCACAAGGAATCCATAAGCTCGGATGATGGCAAAGATAAGAGACGCACTGGCCAGAGAAGCGTAGATAGTCAAGTTTGTGTGGTCTCTCTGATCTTCTGGTAGTTTCTTTGTCAACAACGACAGCCAGATGTCAGGAGCAACCACCATTGCTGAGAAAAGAAAGAGACAAAATAAAGTAATACGATTAAAACCTTGATAAGAAGCATATTATAATGAAATAGTCTTAGATCAGCTTAATAATCTCATAAGAAACACAAAATAACATTATTGTTACTTATGAATGACTGGTAAGTGTGCTCAAGTGATTAAAGAGATGCAGAGATATGGTATTAGTATTCTGGGAGTAAGTGAAATGAAGTGGAACCTCCTGTGGGAGGTTGAGTTTAGCTACAGGGGAAACTTTTCTGTACTCAGGAATGGAGGAAGGTGAAAATCATGAGAGAGGAGTTGGCTTCATTCTGTCTAAAGAAGCTGCACAATGCAGAGTCAGGTTCAACTCGAGGCGGCAATAGGTCACCATCTTGCAGTGCTATGCCCCAACAAATGAGGCAACGGAGGAGGCGAACGGCGATTTCTACTACCAGCTACAGATGGTTTTTGGAGCAGGTGCCATGCAGAGATGTGATAATAGTCATGAGAGATATGAATGCTAAGTTTGGGATGGACAGTACAGGCAGAGAGGACGTTATGGGTAAGCATGGAGCAAGAGCTGAGATTAATGAAAATGGTGAGAGGTGGGCGGACTTCTGTCAGGCAAATGAATTGGTCATCGGTGGAACGTTGTTCCCCCATAAGGAGTGTCACAAGCGGACTTGGAGGTCTCCTGATGGTGTTATTGTGAATCAGATCGACCACCTGGCATTTAGCAGGAGATGGAGGAGCTCACTGCAGGATGTTCGAGTGTTGCGTGGGGCAGCAGCTGGGTCGGACCACCATCTGTTGATGGCAAAGGTCAGGCTAAAGATTGCCAAAGTGAGAAAAGGGGAAGCGGCCGAGTGCGTTTCTAGGTCAGCAAGTTGAAAGACTTGGAGGTTAGGAGCACATTCAAGCTATAATGAGCGACAAAAGTGTTGTGACACTTGGCAGTAAAATTCGATTTCTGCGTCTTGAAACATTTCTCTCCCTTTTCCCTGAAAACAATGTTGATATTTCTATTTTTCTACTGCACAGACCACAGCGCCTACACAACATTGAATTGGGGGGCTGGGGGTATCAGAGATTTAACGCTAGATGCAAATAAAATAGAGCAAATACTCAAGTATTAAAAATCGTCTTTTCCTAAAAGTGTCCCAACTACTTTTGTCGCTCATTTTAGCACTGCACAACAGATTCGGGGGTCTGCAGCAGCTGATAGAGGAGGAGGAGCTCTCAGTGGATGATGAATGGACGCTGACCGAATAAGGTTATGTGAAGACCTGTGAGCAAGTTCTTGGGAGGGCAAAGGCAAACAAGAAGGAGTGGATCAGCAAGGAAACTTAGGAGGTAATCAAGCAGCGAAAGGTGGCAAAAAACAACATGAACATGGCCAGAACGAGAAAGCAGAAGAGAGATGCAAACAAAAGGTACAAAGATCTGAATAGGGAGGTGAAGAGGAGGTGCAGGAGAGACTGGACGGTATAATATATGTGGAATCAGAAGCTGAGAAAGCTGAGGAGGCTGGAAAGAGAGGTGATGCAAGGACTTTGTAGGAGATCACCAGAAAGCTAAGTGGGAGGCTCCAAAATACATGTAAGCCAGTGAGAAACGAGGCAGGCGTGTAGCTCAGGTCAACAGAAGAGGAGATGCAACGGTGGAGGGAGCACTTTCAAACAGTGCTCAACCACGAAGAGCCACTCAGCCCACCAGAGGTGCAGCCAAATAACGAGCTTAACATCAGGGCAGGTCGCATCACACGTATTGAAATCAAGAATGCAATAAAGAAGTTAAAAAACGGCTGCAGGGCGTGATAGTGTACCACCAGAGGCAATTAAGGCAGGTGGGGGCACGTCAGAGGAGGTTCTTTTGGACTTCTGCAACAGGATATGGAGTGACGAAAAGATACCAGAGGAGCAGAAGGAGGGTCTCCTAATCAAGCTGCCCAAGAAAGGTGATCTGAGCTACTATACTGTAAAAACTGGCGTGGCATCATGTTGCTGAACATGGCAAGCAAGGTGTTTTGCAGAGTGATCCTGGAGCGCATCAAGATCGCACTGGAAGAAAAATTGAGAGAGGAACAGGCATGCTTCCGAGCTGGCCTAAGCTGTACGGATCAAATAGCAACACTGCGGATTATTGTGGAGCAGAGCATCGAGTGGCAGTCCTCCTTGTATATCAACTTTATAGATTTCGAAAAGGCCTTTGATAGTATCAGCAGAGAGGTTTTATGGAGGTTGTTGCGGCACTACGGGATGCCTGTAAAGGGTGGTCACTATCATCACAGCTCTCTATGAAGGTTTTTTCGCACAGGTGGCACACAGTGGACAGAGGACCCAACCATTGAATATGAGGACTGGGGTAAGACAAGGGTGCCTGCTTTCTCCCCAACTGTTTCTGGTTGCCCTGGATTGGTTGACGAGGACAGCCTTTGACAAGAAGAGAGGTATTCAGTGGACCTTTACGACATCTTTAGAAGATCTTGACTTTGCTGATGATCTGATCCTACTGGCACACAGAATACAGGATATGAGGAATAAAACACAGGCCTTGGAGGAACAAGGTGCGAAGGTAGGCCTGAAGATCAATGCCACCAAGACAAAGTTGATGGGTATTGGTACCAAACGTGACGATGGTGTGTCGATCGTAGGGGGGCTGATTGAGGAAGTGGATGAGTTCACGTACCTTGGGAGCATTGTAAGCAAGAAGGGAGGCACTGACGAGGACATTCAGGCACGAAATGGAAAGGCAAGACAGGCGTTTGCGATGTTGAGACCAATATGGTGATCCACAGCACTAACAACTAAGACCAAGCTGAAAGTCTTTGGGTCAAATGTAAAGGCAATGCTCTTGTATGGTTCTGAAACTTGGAGGCTGACTAAGAGATTGGAGCAGAAGTTGCAAGTGTTCATCAATAAGCGCCTGAGGAACATCTTGCGGATTTGGTGGCCTAGAAAAATCCGGAACAAGGAGCTCTGGAGACAAACAGAGCAGCGACCGATAGAGCAATAGATAAGTTAAAGAGCTTGGGAATGAATTAGCCACACATTGAGGAGACCGGATTGACATGTGGCCAAGAGGGCACTGGAGCGGAACCCACAGGGGAAGCGAAAGAGAGTAAGACCCCAGCACACCTGGCGAAGTACGAGAATGGCAGAGCTGGGGAGGAAACATCTCACATGGAATGAGGCATAGGGCACGGCACAAAATAGGGTTACGTGGCGTGTTCTATTTGAGGAGCTATGTTCCACTAGGAACGAAGAGGATTAAGTAAGTAAGTAAGTATGAATGACTAGTTGCAATATGAACTTTTACCTTGCGCTACGAAGCACAAACACATTACTGCCACAATTATTGACCAATGTACTCCGCTTTTAAAGTAGTTCCAGTAAAGCTTTGATGAAACCACTCCGATGGAACGATCTTCTTGTGATATTTCCAGACCCTTAGCTTCATTGGGTAATGGAACCATTGTGTCAGAGCCATCACCTCTGTTTTTCTGTTCAATCTCTCGAACAACGCTCTCAGTGTGGTTGCTATCTTTCTGAACTGTCCGATAGAGTGGATCAACAGTTGTGTTTAGAATACCCTTTTCTTGCAATTCAGTGAAACTTCCCTTTTCCAAAACACGGCCCTTGTACAACACAAGCACTTGATCAGCTTCTTTCATGTGCTGTTCCTGATGTGACGTTAACAGTCGCATTTTTTCGCCCAGTAGGTCGTTGATACATGTTTTAAAGATATGTTGGCCAACTATAAAGTCAACGGCACTCAAAGGATCGTCTAACAAGTAAAGGTCTGCATCAGTGTAAACGGCGCGTGCTAAACTAACTCTCGCCTGCTGACGTCCACTGAGAACTTCACCGTGTTCTCCAACAACTGTTTGGTCATGGTCAGGAAATCGCTGAATGTCTGCTGTGAGTGCGCATGCTTCAATTACTCTGGTGTACTTTGTTTCATCGTGTGGTTGACCAAACAGAATGTTTTCTCTTATTGTTCCAGAGAAGATCCAAGGTGTCTGAGGAAGATAAACAAAAGAACCTTGGAAGGTTATCGTCCCGGTAACTTCAGAGACCTCGCCAGCAATCGCTGAGAGAAGAGTAGATTTGCCGCTGCCCACTGGTCCAGTAATGACTGTTAGACTTTGTGGTGCTGTGGAAAATGCAATGCCCTGCAAAATAAATTCATCTTGTCGCTTGACTTGTCTGTTCGTCAGATTCGACACACATAAAATACTGGGCTTGTTCAGCAGACTTTGTACCAGGTCAGGACTGAATGCCTGTTGATCTGATAGATCTTGCGTAACTATGGTTGCATTGCTCACTGGGTCAACGCAGTCCTCTTCAGATTGACCACATAAGATAGCGGGAAGGTTTTTTAAAAGGAGAAAATCCTCTATCCTTTCTAACGACGCACGAGCGTCGTTTGCATGTAACAAAGCAAAGGATATGTAAAGGCATGTTTTATGTCTTGCCAAATTCATAAAACTTAATAGGATAAAGACATTTACAGGTGTGATGGGTTGACCAGTAAGAACAAGAGTAACGACAGACAACAGGGTGGCCACTGGTACTGAACTGTCCCACAAGGCAAGAACTCCTGACAGAATGACACTTTTCTTATGGATGGTCTTAATTTCACATCTGAAAACAAAATCCAAAAAATATTTGAGGATCATGATCATTTAACAACTTTGCTAGTGGCACGTAGTAAGTATTAAATAGTAAAAGAGACTTGTCTTTGTAACTGATTTCTGTTAGAGTCTCTTACAGCCGATCGAGAGCGAAGGGCTAAAACAGCGGTTGTATAAATGAGGGTGAGCATTATAACTGTTTTAGTAGGCATTCGGGAGTTTAAGCAAATCACCACGACTGGTGCTACTACGGCTGCCGTGACTGAAAAGGTCTAGAGAGAGTACGTCTCGGTGATCTGTCAAATTTCAAGTTTAGCAAAGCGAAATACAAAGCCTGTCAGAAAAAAGGACTAAGGAGTTTAAAATCCCTTCTATTTAGTTTCTCGCAACCAAATTTCTCCGCCCAAAAGACAATTGTCGTTATTCGCCTTGTTAGGACGAACAGATTATTTCTGAGCGAAAGCTATACACTTAATACAGCCAAAACTTTAAGAGCGACTTTCTGAGAATTCCGAGAATCGGAAGACACTCACGAAAAATCGATTTTTCTTTTATTTCGCCAAAACATACCTTTGGGTGAACTTATTCAAGGAAAAATAGTTTTAAGTTTCAACGATTTGTTTTGCGGCCAAAATTTAGGAAAGTTCGAAATTTGCATATAATGGCGGTTTTCGCGGCTTAAATGTTCAAATTTTGCGCTTCTTTGCGAAAACAGCAGGGGCGTAAAAATAATCCTATAAAAACGAAACTTGGCACAAATGTTATTTCATTCTTATTCTTTAAAATTGTGTAATAAGTTTTTTGAAGTTTTGTTTGCAGCTTTTTAACGAAGGGCATTTGTACAGCCGCTATTTGTGTCTCTTGGCAAGAAACGAAGAAAGGCCAACTTTGACTAGTATAAATAGCCTCTGGTATATATCATTTGGTCGAAATATTTCCAGTTTAGGAAACCTTGGTTTTTTTTTTTCACCAGAAATGTTATAGCTCTGGGAATTAAAACGTTCCCCGTGAATAAAATAAAATGTTACTACGTGTAAGCGAGTTCAATTTTATGCAAATAACGAGGTTAGTCTTTGGAAGACAACAGTTTAAAAGAGGAAACAACGACTCACTATTATTTACGTTCCTTCTGCTGCTAAAGAAATGATTTTAACCTCCCAGTGTCCTTTTGAGTTGTTTTGTAAAACATTTCCAGTAAAATATTTCCAGTAACCGCGAGACCAAAACCAGGAGACTGGGAATTATTGTGACGTCATTTCAGGGCTTGAAATAAAACCATATGCCCAGTAACCACAGCCATGTATAAAATCAGATTTAAAGACATCGTTTATTTAAGGTTGAACAAATTACGGGCCAAATATATATATATAAAAAACAATCAACAAAAGAAACTTCACTTTATGTATTAAAACTAATAAGAAAACAAGAAATTACATTTTTTTTCTTTGCCGCGCGACAAAAGCCGAGAAAATAACGAGTTAATTATTGACTTTGGAGGACAAAACGACACTGAAAACAACAAAATTTCCATTCTTTTACTATGGTGGATAACATTAGAGAAACCATCGTGAAATAAAAGGGAAAAGACATTGGTAAACAACAATTTAAAGACAAAAAATCAGATAATTTCTTCACGTGCGAGAAATAATACAGCGTAGCGAAAGGAAGATGGAAGTTGTAAATAAAAAAGACGACAAAAAAGCCACTGAATTATTTTGAGATAAATAGTATTTCAACTGTGCTAAATTTGTGTTTTGTAGTAGCTCAATAAAACTCAAAAAAATGTATTTGAACGACGCCAATAAACTAAACAAACACGGCCACGTAGGTCGCCGTAAATTCAATATACAGATATTATTTTTAATTTAAATAGCTAAATTTACCAAAGAAACGTAACCAAATGAAAGAAATGCGACAAGAAGTTCAATAACAATAAATTTTAATTCAAGGGGAGGCAGAAAAGACTATTTAAAAGGGAAAAAAGGTCAAAACTTCGCAAACATGCTTCGCTGCGTGATAGTGTTAGCATGTACGTTCAAATTAATTCTCAACGCTAAATCAAAGGCTTGAATTTTTGCCGACGGCTTTTGCAGTCGTTTTATCGGCCGTGGCTTATCGTGGTTGAAACATTTGAATTAAATTTGGAAGTAATACTGTACATTATAATTACCTTTTTTGTTTTGTAAAGTTCAGGAAGCTGCTTTAAATCCGCGATCTGTATTCAAAACCCACTTGACAGCGAACCGACTTTGTATAAACACACGGACTTTGTATTTACCTTCAAAAACATCCTTAATTTCCGTGTCAGAACTTCCTGGCCCCAAAGCTACAGCATTGACTCCTTTCTCGTTCAGGCTGGACACCTGGTCTTTCTTCAAGGAAATCAAAGGAAAAATAACAAGAAAAACTGTCTCAACAACTTCTCTTTCACCAAGTCGAAAAACGTCCAGCACAAACGGCCTAAAATGTGTTAAACTCTCTCCAGATCCAGTCGGTGATCGCAACGTCTAATGTATCCTTCAACTACTAAAGTTGATTCACTCCGATTCCTTCGAAATCAAGCTTCTTGAACAAAACACCTTGTTCACGCTTAGCTGTGTTGTGTGTAGCTTGCGAAGAGTCCCGGTGCAAAACAAGCCACGAAGACCTTCCCTCAAAACAAACGTTGCGACTCTATTTGCCGACGAATGAACACATGTAACCTCTAGGCTTTAAAAAAGGCATCTCCGAGTGTCAGAAAAAACCCAGAAATACCTAATATACCTAATATTCACTGACAGTTGTTTGGTAAAGGACAAATTAACCCACAGACAATCCTCGTACAAACGGCGAGCCAGCTGAGTTGTCTGCGGTTTTATGGTGGATATGATACGTATGTTTATTTCCTGCCTTCTGATCGTTTAATGTTGACACAGCATAGTGGTACTGACCATGACCATCGCCTCCGGATGTGGGCTGATTTTTAATTTCTCTTTTTTCCTTTCTGTTTTCGTTGTTTTTAGCGATACATAAAAATAAATGCTCTGTGTTCATATCATTTCGCTCGCTATATGCTCATTTACCTTACCATAAAACCGTTCTTCAGCGACTTCCGTTTCTGTAAAATCCATTATTACGAATTAAGTCCGCATCCAGTGAGAACTTATGCTGCTCATCGATTTTATGATTCTCAATGTTCTCATTTTCGGTGGCCGAGTCTTCTTTAAATTATATCTTTTAATTTAGACCTTTAAAACAACTTATTTTAATTAAAAATGGACAGCAATTTAGAAGTTAGCCGCGAGCGTACCTCATTTGCATAATGTTTACAGCCCATCGAGCTACACATTTTCCCACAACTCCTGATAACTCGTGCTGCACATGCGCTTCACGAGTTAAAAATGGAAAAGCAGCATTTTGGCATAATTGATGGTAAGCTAACAATTAGCTTCATAGATGCATGATACCCCGGCCTTATTTCAACACTGGATGCAGGATTGAGGGATCTCTTTGATGTCGACATGATTTATAGTGTTTTGCCCTTAGTGATATTTTGCACACATCTATTAAACGCGCGCAAGGATGAATGCTCGACAATAGCAAACCGTGAACCTGCAGGAAAAGCTGGTTTGCGAAGATAGTAACGTTTTAAATTCTGCATATTATTTATTCCAGTAACGCTCGGCCGCTTAGCAAGGGAATTGCAAAGAAATTGTTTTCTACATATTATTTATTCAAGTAACGCAAGGTACCTGCTTCCAGAACGCTTAGCAAGGAAATTGCTTCTATTAACTGTAAATGAAGTGACAAAACTACTCTGTGTACGTCAATAAAGGCTTGGTCACATTTGTGTGATTCTTTTATTTTTCTTATCTGAAACAGTTTCTATATTTATAAGCTTGAAATATTTCTTTCTAAATATATCATCCAATTTCCTATCCCGGGCATATTAGGAGCCACTCCTCATTTAACTGCTGTACCTCTCTTGAGTAAGTTTGATATTTGCCTGAGTCGTTTAACGCGTCAAAAAAGCATTAGACATTTATTATTAACTTATTGAAGTTGCACTCAAATCAAACACATTCATATCCTTATTAAGTTATTACAATATCTGCAAAGAGCAGCATGACACGATATGCTGTAAACAGTAAATTTAAAATTTTGCGTAAAAAAGTAAACAAACATTACCTGATCCTCAGTTATAGCAGCAGTGAGTTCATCCGTTTTATTGCTAATATGGCTTTTTCAAGCATGTCCAGGTATTGATTCTTTTTCGGCGGCTTGGGTGGCACCTCTAATTCCCTTTTTCCTCTCCTGCTTTCTATTTAACAAATAGATTCCATGTTGCCGTGCGTCTGTTCAGTAATAGATCACAGATGACGTCAAAATGTGGTAAGAACAAAAAAGTGGCACACGAGGCGTAGCCGAGTGTGTCACTGATGTTCTTACCACATTTTGACGTCTTCTGTGATCTATTACTGAATCAGACGCACGGTAACATGAAATCTATTTGTTTTATATAATAACGAAAAGCCTTTTTTGTTTCAAAACATTTTAACATAACGCGAAAGCCGGCCTTTTGCCCCGCCTTTGCCCCGCCTTTGCACAAAAAAAGCCATTTGACGTGATCTATACATTCAAAATGAAGCAGTTTCATTGGTTACTATGCGTAGCAAACAATTGTGATTGGTCGAGAAAAATCACGCCACTGTCAAGCCGGCCCAGTCATTGCCGAGGCACTACCTAGATTTTAAATGCTTTTAAATATTTTACATTTTATGCCTGTATTTTACATTTTATGCTTGTATTTTACATTTTATTCTGTAAGTAATGTTATCACTATTTCAATTTAGTTTCATATTGTAATTATTTCTACACGACCCCACAAGCTCTAAGCTTTAAACCTTATCGTGTTTAAATAAAGGATATGATGATGATGATGATGATGATGACTCGAGCGTCGCTTCTCGTGGAATGAAAACTTACAGCGAAAGCAGAATTGAACTGCGAAATCTACAAATCTTGAAGAAAATGCTGGAAAAATCAAGTTGGTTTTTGTCATCGGAGCAGCCCTGTGAGCCGAAAAGCTTGGACGTTGCCTTGAAAATTACAGGAGTTGAAAGAATACCCTCCGAAAACTTGTGGTTGCGGTCGACCTAGAGGCCATTTGAATCGAGTTTTGAATGAAAGGAGCAAAAATGACGGTGGAGATTTTGTCGTCTGTGGTTGGTGATTCTCAAATCAGCTTGATATAGTGTCGGAGACACATTTTAGCTGCGATACTGTTGACCGTGAGCTCTGGTTAGCAATACTTAGCTCGCTGCTGTGGCTTGAAACGGACAGGAACATTCGCATCGAAAAGCAAGGTTATGTATTTTATTTCACCGATTTTAAGAAGTGATGTTTTGATGTTTTATTCTTGACATTAATCAGTGTGTCAGCAGTTGTTTTGACACTGGGAAAAGTTGACTTTTTAAAATAAATTAATCTCGAGAACATTTTGTTTGTTGGTTTTGTTAAATTCGAGATAAAGTAATGGTTCTCGGCTTACCGAGACCAAGTTTATGCGTGATTTAGTCTCACTCGACTGCCGACTGAGGCTGCTAGAAAATTATTTCTGTATCATTTTCTGAAAGAAACGGTTTTATCTTTCGTTTTCTGGCTTCTCGAACCTGTTCAATTCCATGGCAAGACTTGTTTGTACCTTATCTTTTGCCCAGTCACGTAAAATATCACCCTAATTCTCAGAACTTTCCGCCATTTTAAAACGGCAGTGGGAAAAACTTTGTAACTTTTTCGGTATGTAACTTTATAATGATGACGTCAATTGTGCATCTGTCCTCTAATAGATCATAGGCGAGAACCAATCAAAATGCGAGAATAACTTGGGTTATTATATAATCTCCAATATATGCCTGCTCGTAGCCTAGTATCGCTCAATACAAATGCAGATTGCATGCTACTTTCAGGAGTATTAGCCCTCATGAGTTTTGAAATTACTTTTTCTTGGGAGTGGGGTGAAGTGAATTATGGCTACTTCTAAAAACTAACCATAACAGCAAAACTGGGCGTCATAAGGGACTGAAATGACTAAAACAAAGGCTGCGCCGTTTTAGTTAGCAAAGACTGGTGATATACGAGCAGCAAAAGGAAAGCGTATTTTTGGGGGTGTGAGATTTCCGTTTTCAGCTCGCTCCTTTTTGTGCCTCTAAACACACAAGCACTCTTACCGATATTCGAGTTTAGTGGAAGACAGCATGAGAACTTTAAAATAATTACATTAAGGAAAACTGGAGCCCTAACTGCTCTGGTTAAAAGCAGTGTGACTGAATTTGCATTCACTGTCACGGGCTTTATCATCTTCGCTTTAGACTGTGCAACTGACGATGTCTGGAGATCGGACCCGGATAGTCGCTGCTTTAACTCACTTCTTTCATCAGCACAATAGTAACTCGGAGAAACAAACTCTTACCACCAGCAGACAGCGCCTTTTTTTATTAGTAGTGAAAATGCCCCAATGCTAGCAGATTTGTTTATCTTGTGACAGAGAAAAAAATAAAACCTGTGTCGCCTTATTTTCGTAATTTAATCATTTGTTGTTTTTGCTTCTTAAATAAATATATTTGAAAACATTTTAATACGGTGTTACCCTTGTAATGTGAAACTGAAGGAAAGTAACATAACGACATAACATGTGACCTCTCCTGACCGCAAAGGTCATTTGACTTGTTTATTCAGTGAACGGGGACCGATTTATTTGAATGCCCATGAGTCGACATAAAGTATATAGATATGAGAAACTGATTTGCTACGTTTTGAAGTGTGTATTCTCATATTTTTAAAGGACTCTCGACTAAGCAAGACAATGAAAAGAGCCACAACTGCGTGTGCGACAACAAATATAAACATTGTCGACCTCGTCGAATTTTATGGCCGTTTATGCTCGCCGTGTTACTGGAAATATTTTACAAAACAACTCAAAAGGACACTGGGAGGTTAAAATCATTTCTTTAGCAGCAGAAGGAACGTAAATAATGGTGAGTCGTTGTTTCCTCTTTTAAACTGTTGTCTTCCAAAGACTAACCTCGTGATTTGCATAAAATTGAACTCGCTTACACGCAGTAACATTTTATTTTATTCACGGGGAACGTTTTAATTCCCACAGCTATAACTTTTCTGGTGAAAAAAAGAATAACCAAAGTTTCCTAAAATGTAAATATTTCGACCATATATACCAGAGGCCATTTATACTAGTCAAAGTTGGCCTTTCTTTGTTTCTTGCCAAGAGACACAAATAGCGGCTGTACAAATGCCCTTCGTTAAAAAGCTGCAAACAAAACTTCAAAAAACTTATTACACAATTTTAAAGAATAAGAATGAAATAACATTTGTGCCAAGTTTCGTTTTTATAGGATTATTTTTACGCCCCTGCTGTTTTCGCAAAGAAGCGCGAGATTAGAACATTTTAAGCCGCGAAAACCGCCATTATATGCAAATTTCGAACTTCCCTACATTTTGGCCGTAAAACAAATCGTTGAAACTTAAAACTATTTTTCCTTGAATAAGTTCACCCAAAGGTATATTTTGGCGAAATAAAAGAGAAATCGATTTTTCGTGAGTGTCTTCCGATTCTCGGAATTCTCAGAACGTCGGTCTTAAATAAGTTAATATCAGCTAAAATTGAAAACGTATACACGCACTAAAAAGAGGACTTTTACTTTAGTAACCCTGCAAAGTTTTAGCATTTCAGTTGTAATATCAGCTGAGAAAATGTAAGGTGAAAATTGAAAAAAGGTTTGTATGACTGGTGGTATGCATTACAAAATATAGACGGCACACTGATCCCAACGGCAGATATGACCAAAATGAAATAAAACGGAATAAAGGACTAAATTATTTTAAACAAAATTGCCCTATATTTCGGTTTGCAATACAAACCTTCCTCAGGGGCTGAGTGGCGAAATGAATATGTGAAAAGAAAACCGTTACAAATGAAACTTTAAATAAAAAAGTGATAATGATTGGTAGGCTACGACTAGATAGGTGTCAGATGTGTCACTGGCGGACTTCATCTCTTCTGTTTATGCCAAACAGTGTTTTGGCTTTGTTTATTAAATGAGCCTCCCGAGCCTTT
>CM042751.1:18365311-18367811 GCA_022496165.2 Catalaphyllia jardinei | reverse complement strand
ACTGAGCCATTTGCTTTAAGTCCCTATTACGAAAGTGGTAGTCAGATACCTTCAATTTGGGGACTGCTGGGCCAACAACCAAGAACACTTATCACTTATCCCTTTAAAGACAAAACGCGTGGTCGTGTTCTATCAGCGAAAAGTGAATGATGAGATAACTGATCAAACTCGCAAGTTGGCAATAGAAAACAATGAGTTGTGACTGCAATTTATCTTACAGCTACAGTGAATGCAATTACACCCTGCGTCAACATTAAGTACCACATTTGGGTTCCCCTACCTTCGAGTGTGTTGAATTTTTGCTCGGTATTCGTCCTCCCATGCACGCGTTTTGATGGCACGAATCCCAGAAACGACCTGGTTCATCAAAGAGATCCGTCTGTCTGACAGTGCTGCTGTGCGCAAGCGCAGTGCAGCACTAACATAGGAGAACCCAGCGAAATACGGCACAAGTAAACACAGGAAAAAGATTCCCATCAGAGATTGCCAGCCAATCAAATACACGAGTAACACAGCTATAGCCAGGAGGACCAAGCACGAAGGAATGAACATGTTAAGCCACATGACTGTGTCTTCCTCCACTCGCTGAACATCATTTGATATAAGGTCGATCACGTGGCCTGTTGCAAATTTTAACAATGCACCCTTGCTAAGATGTAGCATCTGCGAAAGAAGAAACACTAAATCTTAGTTTTTACTCGAAATAAGGATTAAAGAAACACAATATGTTTTGTTAATATTACTTTAACTTATGCTGCATCAACGTTAAAGTGTCCTCATAGAACACTCAATAGCGGTATGGTTTGACCTGCAGCCTACAATCTGTGAAGTACTTCTATTAAAACTATTTAGAAAACAGTCCTAAGAAAGCACGCACGCTGATTGGTTAAAAAGCCTGTTTGTATAACTCGATGGAGACACAGAACTAAGCTCGCGCTGTTGACGTAGTGATGGCGCGAGCAAAGAGAATTTACATTTTGATAATCAAAATTTACAAGTTGTTTTCCTTTTTCTCGTCGCGGTGTTTTCTAAAAGAAATAGAAAACATGTACTCCGTGTTTGTATCGAGTTATACAAACACTCGTGAAAGTTTGGGAGAACTCGAAAAAGCTGTGGAAACACTCGCCTGCGGCTCGTGTTCCCACAGCATTTCTCGTTCTCCCAAACTTCCACTCGTGTTTGTATAACTCGATACAAACACGGTACATGTTTTCTATTTCTTAAATAGAGATGTGCTACCCTACGAGTACTGTGGCCTCATGGTTAGTGATATGCCTTCGGGGCGAGCGGGCCGGGTTCGAGCCCTGGCCGAGGACATCCTGATTGTGTTGTGTTCTTCGGCAAGACACTTAACTCTCACAGTGCCTCTCTCCACCCAGGAGTATGAATGGGTACCTGTGAATTGTTGGGAAAACCTAACAAATTGTGGGGGAGTGACCTGCGACTAGCATCCCATCTAGGGGGAGTAGTCTTAGTTGTGACAACTGCGCAAAAAAAGGGGCATATTCCAGGTAGAACCCCCCTTTTAAAACTAAAAGAAGGAAATATTTCAAATTAGTATATACCACACAAGTGAATAGTACTTTTCGCGCGCGCTGATTGGCTAGTTCGGAGCCCTGTCGGAGGTGATTAGCCAAATATTATTCACCTCCGAGCAGAAAAACAAAATGGATTTTGTCGGTATATTGTCACAAATAAAGCTATTCTTTGAGCCGCTAGTTATTCAGCTTGTGTGGTATATACTTAAACAATTATGGTGGATATTTACCTCCACTTCGTTGAATAATTGATAATAATCACAAGAGGTTTCAAAATACCAACTGGTGGGAGGCAGACCAATTGGGTGTTCACAAACCTGACCGAAGAGTTAACTAGTGCCTTCCGAGAAACAAATTCAGCTAAGTGGTCAGAAGGGGAATTAAATTCGCGAGTTTGGCGCCCTAACGAATCGTTCCCTTACTCCCAAAGGAACTCCCTTAAAAAAGAGGGGGGGGGGGGGGGGTAGTAGGCTCGTCGTACCTTTTAAAAGTTAGAAAAGCGGTGTTATAGGGTGCTAAGCCTTAGAAGATACAGGTCATAATCAACTGATTTATCGCTATAAAAACAATGCAAGTTTAATGCATAGTTTAAGTGTTGGTACCTCCAGCTACACCCACAAAAAGTATCTTTTCCGATGACGATTTCCGAGGAGTCCCCCTCCCCCGTCCTTTTTATATGGGAGTCCTTCCTCCTCCCTCCGGGCTCGGCCATGCTGCATATTTACCTATTCTACACTATTCGTGCTTACCTTAGAATAGATTAGACCTTTGAGGGCGCAACTAATTCTGATACCCAACAACTCACATCGGTAGTCATACTGGTGCATGCAAAGAGCTCCTATGACAGAATTTATGCATAAAGCAAGTGTACAACCGTACAAAGGAGCATCTTTCTGTAGCTCAGATGACATCAGTATGGAAATAAAATATCCCAATAACAATGGTTGAAGAACGACAGAAAT
>CM042751.1:18317580-18352683 GCA_022496165.2 Catalaphyllia jardinei | reverse complement strand
TACAGATAATGTCTACAACAAATATTCCGACATGTTTTGAGGGAGACATAACTATTTCAAATTATTATCCAACTGCACCTCGTAGAGTGCAAAGTACAAGGTATTTGTACTGTAGAGGACCGGTTAGACAGGTTTGTTTGCTGTTGACCAATCAGTTAGCTAGATTTCGCGCGCCAAATCGCATACTTCCGTCACGCATTGCCCGTAAATAAATATTCGCGAAATTCGCCCGCACGGACATAAAAATTTGGCGCGTTGGATAATAAATCTCTTATTAGACGTTTTTTTGTGTAGTGTCGCTGAGAATTTTTACTCGTCGTTTGTTGACTCGCCATACGGGCTCGTCAAAATACGGCACAACTCGCAAAAATACTCAGCGATACTACACAGCAGAACGTCTAATAAGACATATTTAACAATTAGATTATGAGCTCGAGATTTCTATCACGCATAGAAATCGAGAGCGAATAATCTAATTGTTTTAGTATAAATCTACTAGTCGTTCAAAACTTTCATCTAAATTCTCTTCACAGACACTTCGAAAACACAAAGAAGCGACTCCCAGCGCACGCTGTTACGCTACTCACTATCTATCACAGAATAGAACGTGAGTAGCGTAGCCAATCAGAGAACGTCGTTTGTGATCGAACGCTAGTAGATTTATACTAAATATATATATATATATATAATTTTAGTTGACTTGCAGAACTGTTACTAGAGTGCTCAATAGATATACTAGAGCAAAATTAGAGACAGTCTGATCAACCTTGGATTTGACTTGGCATATTTATTACTATATAGTTTCGTACCGCACGACTTGTGCAGCACTGAGTGTGACAGCTAAATATATAAATTAATGCCCTCAAATGCGAGGGCGTGGCATGCAGACAGTTTTGGGGGCATGTCCCAAGAAATTGTCTTATCAGGGGCTCCAAAATTCCGGTTTTTTTAAGGCCATATTTTCCAAGCAACAGTTTTATACACCAAAATATGAGAAAACGATGAGAGTTTGATAACGTATGTTCTTTACATGTTCGATTATTGATAACAAGTTTAATGGAAGCGTTTAGGGAATGTCAAACCAGCCTATTTAATTATTACAGACTCTTCAACAGTCAATATTCAATTACCTATTTTTAGTAATATTGATCCGAAGAAATATGACTTAAAAATGCTTTGATACCTAAATGATTTTTGTTTCTGCAAATTGATAAATTTGAAATAAAAAGTTTTAGTTTCATTCGAACAATTTTACAAGACGCAAATATAAACATTTCCAAGAGGAACTCCAGTCAACTGAATAAAAACTCATTTTTGGTGTAAGACTTATAACAACTTTATTTGCGCCAAAAACATACCGTGAAATGTGTACATGCAAATAGGGTGCCAGCAGGGGAGAACTCAATGTTCATATAAAACTGACCCCGTTAATGAAATAGATAAACTACATATACAGATCTAAAGCATATCCACCCTCCAAATAAGGAACCAAATATAAAAGTGCAAGAGTTAACGAACCATAAACTATAAAATACCTTAATATATTTCACTTGAGTCCAGCATTTAAATGGGGTCGAAAGGCTGTTACCTTCAATTCTTTAAATGTGTAACTCTCTAAAACGCTTTATTCTGTGACAGATTGGAAGACGACAGAAGCACAGTTCTCTCACTGGAGGAAGTAAGTGATATGTAATTCTCCATGTCTTCCGAGTCCTTTTGTCAATTTGAAAGAGACTTTTAGATCCCTGTTTCCCGCGAACGGCAAACCAGTGTGGGTCGCGTGACAATGGCCAGACGTAGCGTTTGAGGTTTTGTTTTGGCCAAATTTGGCGCTATTTTGACAATTTCAATTGCAATGGCAATATGATATTCGATCTTATTTACCCCAATCAAAATCGACTAACGTCACAACGGTCTCACATGAATGATGTGATGCTCCTTGAGAGGACAATGAAATTAACAACAGAAACAATGCCCCTAACACAAAACAAATAAGAGCTGCTAACAAGCAAAAGAATTACAATCTTAAGAGAGCTGCTACACTTCTGCTTTCTTTCGATAAGCAATAAGTAAACAGCCGCAAAAACTGATTCAAATTGAAAATGGTCTGCAAATTAACAAAGAAGGACCTGACCTAGTAGATACCTGCAACTCGAGCCATTTCACTCAAATCACCTCCTTTCTTATTTACTAACGCGTCAAATTTATCAAATTCTTCAACCTCCCCATCTTTTAAAACCAAAATCATGTCACAGTCTTTGATGGTGCTTAAACGATGAGCTATAGTAATGACTGTGGAGTCCTTTAGTTTCTCACGCACTACGTTCCAGATTGTTTGTTCCGTTTCTGGATCCACATGTGCAGTGGGCTCATCCAAGATGACAACCTTGCTTTGTTGCAACAGCACACGAGCCAAACATATTAACTGTCGCTCTCCTACACTGAGATTTGCTCCATGTTCCAAGAGCTCGTGATCTAGCTTTTCCTCTAGACTCTCTACCAACCCTTTCAGTTGCACGTTCTCTAACGCTTGCCACAAATCTGAATCCTGGATCTGCTCCAGGAGATCGAGATTTTTTCTTAACGATCCACTAAATAGCACAGGGCTTTGACCAAGAACGGATATAGATCGTCGAGCCTCTTTGAGATTAATCTGTTTTATTGAAATATCATCGATCAGTATGTCTCCATCAGCATCTGGCATGCGCATGAGTGCTGCTACAAAAGATGACTTCCCGGCACCTGTGCGGCCTGCAACACCGATCTTTGTTCCCCCTTTGCTGTTAAGATTTATTTTCTTTAGTGCTTGAGGTCCCCCCGGATAGTAGGTTAATGACACATCTTTAAATGTGATATTTCCTTCGTGTGGCCAGTGATCCGGGGGAAGTCGCTGTACTTTGTATCCTGGCTCTGAGTCAAGTTTGGTGTACGTCATCACTCGTTCAGCTGAGGTCATGAAATTCTCGACCTCCGAGGTTTTCTTGACAGCGTATTGAGTATTTGTCGAAGTTTGGATGACATAAAGAAGCGCAAGTCCGGCCCAAGCTGATTAAAAGAAAAGAGAAAAGGAAAAGAGATTATTTAGATTATTCAGCCGTGCGATACGGCTGGGTATTGTTTTTTAAACTTCTCGAATAAAAATAACCCTATTTCCACATCATCATTTGACAGATATTCTTCTTTTCTTGATTGGTTAAGAGACCTGTGTCACCTGTAAATAGACTACCTTAAATAGTTCCTTGTTACTGCGCTTACTCACATCTTGTGAGCTTAACTGCACACTATAATATCCTGCTCGTGCGCAGTTCTATTCGCCAGCTCTACCAAGACGGCATGCGCTCCTCACCAGACCTTTAACGTACTGAAAGTGTTTTGTAAACAAACTCATGGATGAAATAATTATTGACCAAGATTACTGTATCCTGCTCCAAGCAGGAAAGAGTATTTGAACCAGCAACATCAACAACAACAACTAGCTTTGCTTGCATGACCAAAATGCATAGTGTTGCAATAGCTTTTGTAAATTTAATATAAAACAATATTGATTTTCGTCAACATGAAATAAGGTTGGGATATATATTGCATAGATCAATGGAAGATGTAATGAATTTTGCTAATTGAATATTTATATAATAATGTATAGACGTCATAAATTCGCCGATGACTTGTAACGAAGATAATTGTTTAAAAGTGGCGACGATATGTTCCATAAAAATTATGCTACAAAATTTATTTGTTATAAGCGTTCTTTAAAGTGTTGAAAATTCTGGTTTATTAGAGTTTTGCATCATACATTGCCGGTATAAAGTATACTTTTGTTGCGTTAGGCTAACGTAATGTTTGATTTTACAGTTAGGTTAAGTACGCAAGATTAAAACAAGGTAAATATTAAAATTGAGACATACTCATTATATTAGTTTATTATATGCTCTCACAGGGACTGAGAACTACAGAATTTACGAAATTTGATTGGCCGAAATCGATAATGACCGCGATCTAGGTTTTCCCATATCTAGACCGGCTTGTAGATTGGAATGGGGTTACATTTTGGGGGTGAAAAATCTGAAATGCAAAAATTTTGACTATTTAAGTAGAAGTATGTCAGCTAGTACAAACCAGTTGTATGAAACGAATTAATCTTGTTTGCCATATAACAAGCATGTTAGTTACTTTCAAAGTTAGAAAGACTTGTTTCACAATGGAGCAATTATCGTTACTTTGAAGATATGAGGAGTAATTGATTGCTTTCTGACAAGAGATTAACAAGGTAAGAGAGTGTATCCCCCATATAAGTCCTCTTACTAAGGTAAATTCCTCTTAAAGTATTTTTAGATATTGTACCCAGTTCTTCGGCGGATAATACTCGCGTTTTGCGTGGATGTTTTTGTGAAAGATCTGCCAGTTACAAGTATGTCATTTCGTTTCGTTTCGTTTCAAAGCAAAGGAAAACCTCCAACGCTGTGGGGATTTGTTCTTTGATATTTTGATTACAAGCAAAGGAGCTTCGGCTCTCGGCTCTCGGAAGCTTTAATAGGAGTTTAAATAAGACGGATGTCCCCTGCACAAACAATAACAACTGAATAAACGGCCGAGAAATGTTTAGACAGGCGACAAACGACAAACGACAAACGACAAACGACAAACAAACCCCCCAACACAAGCTAGGCAACTGAACAAACTGATGGTCGTAAGTGCAGGCAGATGCTCGCTGCAAAACTGGCAAAAACAATCAATTTAAGCATCAACGGAAACAAAGTCGATTAAAAAACCACTTAATATTCAACCTACGAATCTCGCGAGAATTTAGATTCATGAAGTTTGTCTGTACTGTCAGAAATATCCTAAACAGAATGTGTAAGACAGAAAAAATTAACAAAGAAAATTAACAAAGTACTATAAAGCGCTTACACAGCCATTGTACTCGTTGCTGCTGCCACCAAATTTTGCTTAATTAAACTTCCTAAAACCAAATAAACGGCCAAATAATAAACAGCCAAACGAGGACAAAACAAACAAAAGCCCGGCCGAACAAATTGAGGGCTGAGAGTGTAGAGAACATCTCTGCAATGAAACGAAATGAAAACATACATTGACATCCCTGCCATTTCGTCTCCTGTATAGTTTCGAGAAAGTTGCTTCGGCTCTCCACGCATTGCGCGAGTAACATCCTCGGAAAAACTGGGTACCATGTCTAAAAATAACTTAAGGTAATTCCTTAGTATTGCATTGCGCATCCCTACTGCGCACGATTTCCGCGTCATCAGCGCGCGCACATTCCTCACATTTTCATTGCGCATCCTTTCTGCGCATAATTTATGGCGTCATTTAGCGGGGCCTCGTGCACGCGCATATTGAAAAAATGGCGAATTTGCCTTGATATTGTTGAGCTCTGCCAGTTGAAAAATGGCTACAGCGCACCAAGGAGCATGGGCACCCCACCTTTTTTTTCCAGTCATTGTAATGAACTTATCTAAAGAGGCTGCGGAAAATTATCGCCCTATTTACTCCCCATTGTCAGAACAGTTTTGGAACGCTGCGTGGGCAATGATTTTACCCATACGTGAAAGACTTGATAAGCGCGCTGCAGCATGGATTCCTGCCAAATCGTTCTTGTGCAACCCAGCTCTTGTCAGTTTACGTGAGGCCGCATTCATTTGTTTTATCCTTACCGAAGCGTGCACATGTAGACTGGAACTGCATATTTCACTGGAAAAATATCTGAATATAGACTGTTCTATTAAAATGCCGTTGCATTGGCTTATTATGGGAGTTTCAGGCTCCTAGTGATGGGCTCCTGACGGGGTAAAAGGTCAACTGTTCTACTGGTTCAAGGACTACCTAACTGAGCGTACTCAAAGGGTCGTTCTCAAGGGTGCGGCCTCACATTGGTCTCCTGTAACCTCTGGTGTACCGCCGGGGAGCATTTTAGGCCTCCTGCTTTTCACTTTGTTTATAAATGACTTGTCGGACGAAGCTGATGGCGGCGTGAAGACTACTCTCTTCTCTGACGGCACCAAGCTTTATCGAAATGCCTTGTCTACAGAACACTCTGACCTTACACAAAACACTCTCTCAAATATGCACGACTGGTCGCAGCGCAATAATATTAGATTTAACACGGCTAAATGTAAAGCACTAACTGTGACTAGGAAAAAGAACCCGATTGTTCTTGACTGCACCCTCGATCGCACGACCTTGACACGCGTCTCAGAAGAAAAAAATGTTGGCGTCATCATAACTAGGATGCTCTCTAGGGACTCACCCAGCCACACTATCAGTGCGAAAGCAAACAAGCTTCTTGGCTTGCTCAAACGGACATGTCCCCTGCTTACGGACGTCTCTGTCAGGCGTTCCCTGTACCTGTCTTTGGTCAAGTCACAGCTGTGTTACGCCACCCAAGTCTGGTCACCCGCTCACGTTACTCTGAACACTCAAGTGGAACAGGTGCAGAGGGTGCAAGTAGGTGGATTCTACACACGCGCAGAGGTGAGATGTCATACAAGGAGCGTTTGAGAGTTTGATTATGCTAGACTTACTTCCACTCTCTTTAGATCGCGAACTCAAATACTTGG
Source organism: Catalaphyllia jardinei (assembly GCA_022496165.2). NCBI lineage: Eukaryota > Metazoa > Cnidaria > Anthozoa > Scleractinia > Caryophylliidae > Catalaphyllia > Catalaphyllia jardinei. The sequence goes on along the minus strand of CM042751.1, from coordinate 18,346,111 downwards.
TCTTTTTTTTTTTTTTACAAAAGGCCACGTTCGATATATCAACATTCTAACATGGCTCCGAGGCTTTCGGGTCAAAATTGTAAATTTTTAAGTTTGTTTTGTCTCTCAATTCCCAAAAGAGACTTGGATACAAAGAAAACACCGCCAAATATAGAAGTTTGTCCTGAAAGCCTCGGAGCCATGTTGGAATATTGATGTATCGAACGTGGCCTATTGCCTTTATCTTAGTGCTGATTTAGATGTCCTAAACTACGTATCTATTGTTTCCTGCGGTCGGACAAGACAAAGTGACTCCTTTAATCTACGCACTCCTCTCTGTAAAACATCCACTTTTCAGGCTTCGTACTTTAACAGAATAGTTAAACTTTGAAACTATATTTTGTAAGCTAGCATACCCAACTAGTCTTTGCTCGCCTAATGCTTTTCAACTTTTTGTCCGCAAACTAACGAGCACTCACCTTTCAAGGGTATATGATCTCAATTACCCCTGATTGTGGACACTATTCCGGCCAAACATGCTCATGCCACTCTTGATATGTATTTCTTTCTTCTAATGAATGCTTGTGTATGCATTTTGTTCTAAAGGCGGTGCGTCGCATGGGAAATTCGACCCGTTGCACCTGCCCCTTTTTTGTATTGCCTTTTTTATATAATATATTATTGTTTTATGTGGTGTACCCAATAAAGCTGTTAACGAAAAAAATCAATGATTTTGATTTCACTTATAATATGGGTGTTTAGGTCATAATTAACCAGAACAATATTCACCTAGAATGCTTCTCGTCAAACTGCAGAACGTTTTTAAAGCCACTGCGGTATCTTTCCAGGTTGACCATTGCTGTCATTCGACTTCTTGTGTCTTTAATTTTCCTTTGATTAGTGTAATTTATATTGCCTATAGCTCGCTAATCCGGCAGTGGTAGTCAGCACGGTGCTCAGGTGACACATTGACAGCGAAGGTGAATAAAGATTGCATAAAAGACAAATTAAGAATGGCATATATTAAAGCGGGGACATAGTTGGGTCAATAATTTTATTCACTAGGAATGGCGGTAATATGCTAAGATTTGTGTGTTCTCTGAAACTGAAAGGCCGTCAGGGGCCTTTCCTTTCAAGTTATCAAGCACCAATCAATATCTACATGCGCGCATGAGTGTTTCCAAATGGGTTCATTGTCGATTACAAGTGCATCGTATCTCTAAGAGCCTGCCGATCGTGGGCTACCCTGCCCGCCGCCTCCATCATAAAAGAGTAATTGACTTTTGTTATCGCATCATGCAGATATCGTTCCGAGCGTCGAACTGGTTTTTGCTAGTAAGCGAAAAACAGACCGGTAACAAGTAATGAGGGTCTGTTCTATTTGCAGGCTGCGATTGCCCATAACTAACGTGAATTTTCTGTATCTCAATTTAAACTGCAATTCTAACAAATAGATTCCATGTTGCCGTGCGTCTGTTCAGTAATAGATCACAGATGACGTCAAAATGTGGTAAGAACAAAAAAGTGGCACACGAGGCGTAGCCACATTTTGACGTCTTCGGTGATCTATTACTGAATCAGACGCACGGCAACATGGAATCTATTTGTTTTATATAATAACGAAAAGCCTTTTTTGTTTCAAAGTATTTCAACATAACAAGAGCCAGCCTTTTGTCCCGCCTTTGGCCCGCCTTTGCACGAAAAGAAACCCATTTGACGTGATCTATAATCTATACAAAATGAAGCAATTTCATAGGTTGCTATGCGTAGCAAAGAGTTGTGATTGGTCGAGAAAAATCACCTGGCTCGGGCGAACTCGAGCGTCGCTCCTCGTTGAATGAAAACTTACAGCGAAAGCAGAATTGAACTGCGAAATCTACAAATCTTGAAGAAAATTCTGGAAAAATCAAGTCAGTTTTTGTCATAGGATCAGCCCTGTGAGCCGAAAAGCTTGGACGTTGCCTTGAAAATTACAGGAGTTGAAAAAATACCCCCGGAAAACTTGTGGTTGCGGTCAATCTAGAGGCCATTTGATTCGAGTTTTGAATGAAAGGAGCGTAAATGACAGTGGAGATTTTTGTCTTCTGTGGTTGGTGATTCTCAAATCAGCTTGATATAGTGTCGGAGACACATTTTAGCTGCGATACTGTTGACCGTTAGCTGTGGTTAGCTCTACTTTGCTCGCTGCTGTGCCCTGAAACGGACAGGAACCTTCGCATCGGAAAGCAAGGTTATGTATTTTATTTTACCGATTATAAGAAGTAGTGTTTTGGTGTTTCATTCCTGACATCAATCAGTGTGTCAACGGTTGTTTTGACACTGGGAAAAGTTTAATTTTGTAAATAAATTAATCTCAGAAGCATTTTGTTTATTGGGTTTGTTAAATTCCAGATAAAGCAATGGTTCTCGGCTTACCAAGGCCAAGTTTGTGCGTGGTTTAGCCTCGCTCGACTGCCGACTGAGGCTGCTAGAAAATTATTTCTGAATTATTTTCTGAAAGAAACGGCTTTATCTTTCGTTTTCTGGCTTCTCGAACCTGTTCAATGCCTCGACAAGACTTTTTTGTACCCTATCTTTTGCCCAGTCACGTAAAATATTATCTCAAAACTTTCCATCATTTTAAAACGGCAGAGGGAAAAACTTGCAATGATGACGTCAATCGTGCATCTGTCCTCTAATAGATCATAGGCGAGAACTAATCAAAATGCGAGAATAACTTGGGTTGTTATATAATCTGTGATACACCTCAACGAGACTAAGCAAGCGTGGTTTTGTTATGACAAATCCTCAAATTTAGTATCATTTTTTGGACCGAGTTTGATTGAAGATACAAATGCACCTACCAGCATCTTGGGACACCAAAACAGCCGCCAGAGACACAGCACCAATTAACATGGATGAGAGAAGGTCCAAGCGCACACCAAGCCATCGCCCACTGGCCATCACCAAAATATAGGACTGATTATGAACATCTTGATATCTAATTAACGGAAGGAAAATAAACAGTAAACTACAGAAAGTAAGTACCAAGTTGTTACTGAACACTTCAGGCTCTAGAAAACATATGTAAGCGAGTTCCAATTGATCATGGTGGATATATTCAAGCCAATTTATTTATGTAGTAATGCAAGAGCAAAGTTTTATGTTCAAAAGTCTAGTGAAAAGCGCCCTTAAGACTGTTATGACTAAAACAAATCACCTGTAAAACTGATCCACGAAATCCCTTTGTCTGCCTCTTGTTCGAATCGTGTCCAGTCCATTCAGGGTCTCGGAAAAGTGAGAGAAGACTGGACTGCGGCATATTGACTCTAACCTTTTGAGTTCTCTGGACGTTTTCAAGTAATACTTGGAGATATACAAGACCAACACAATCAACGGAACAACAGGAAATAGAAGCCAAGGATTTGTAACAGTTGGTATGATGATTGATGCAATAACCATCAAGACTCGCTGGATAGAAAATAGAAAAGTCTTGGGCAGCAACTCGTCAAGGCAGCCTATATCTTTAGAAAATCGATTGAGTATTCTTCCCACGGGATTTGAATCAAAGAAGAGAACCGGTGCTTGTAAGATAGCTAAAACCATCTTGTCATGAAGACGCTCCGAACATCTTAAGGTAACCAGAAGGAATCCATAAGCTCGAAAGATGGCAAAGATAAGAGACCCACTGACGAGACAAGCATAGATAGTCAAGTTTGTGTGGTCTTTCTGGTCTTCTGGTAGTTTTTTTGCCAGCAATGAGAGCCAGACGTCAGGAGCAGTCACCATTGCTGAGAAAATAAAGAGAAAAAACTAAATAATGCGATCAAAACCTTGATAAGAAGCAAATAATAATGAGATAGTCGTTGATCAGCTTAATAATCCTATAAGAAATACAAAATAATATCATTATTATGTATGAATGACTAGTTGCAATATGAACTTTTACCTTGCGCTATGAAGCACAAACAAATTACTGCAATGATTATTGACCAGTGTACTCCGCTTCTAAAGTAGTTCCAGTAAAGCTTTGATGAAACCACTCCGATGGAACGATCTTCTTGCGATACTTTCAGACCCCTAGGCGGATTGGGTAATGGAAACATTGTGTCACAGCTATCAACTATGTTTTTCTGTTCAATCTCCCGAGCAATGCTCTCAGTATGGTTGCTATCTTTCTGAACTGTCTGATAGAGTGGGTCAACAGTTGTGTTTAGAATACCCTTTTCTTGCAATTCAATGAAACTTCCCTTTTCCAAAACGCGGCCTTTGTACAACACAAGCACTTGATCAGCTTCTTTCATGTGCTGCTCCTGATGTGACGTTAACACTCGCATTTTTTCACCCAGTAGGTCGGTAATACATGTGTCAAAGATATGTTGGCCAACTTTAAAGTCAACGGCACTCAAAGGATCGTCTAACAAGTAAAGGTCTGCATCAGCATAAACGGCGCGTGCTAAACTAACTCTCGCCTGCTGACCTCCGCTCAGAACTTCACCGCGTTCTCCAACAACTGTTTGGTCATAGTCAGGAAATCGCTGAATGTCTTCTGTGAGTGCGCATGCTTCAATTACTCTGGTATACTTTTGTTGCTCGTATGGTTGACCAAACAGAATGTTTTCTCTTATTGTTCCAGAAAAGATCCAAGGTGTCTGGGGAAGATAAACAAAGGAACCTTGAAAGGTTATCGTCCCGGTAACTTCACAGATCTCGCCAGCAATCGCTGATAAAAGAGTAGATTTTCCACTGCCCACTGGTCCAGTAATGACTGTTAGACTTTGTGGTGCTGTGGAAAATGCAATGTCCTGCAAAATAAATTCATCTTGTCGCTTGATTTGCCTGTTCGTCAGATTCGAAACACATAAAATACTGGCCTTGTTCAGCGGATATTTTGCTACTACCTTTGCCATTTTCGCCTGTTGTTCTGACAGATCCCGCGTAACTTTAGTTGCATTGTTCACTGGGTCAGCGCAGTCCTCTTCAGACTGACCACATAAGATAGCGGGAAGGTTTTCTAAAAGGAGAAAATCTTCTATTCTTCCTAGGGACGCATGAGCGTCGCTTGCTTGTAACAAAGCAGAGGATATGTCAAGGCATGTGCTATGTCTTGCCAAATTTATAAAACCAAGCAGCATAAAGACATTTACAGGTGTGATGGGTTGACCAGTAAGAACAAGAGTGACGACAGACAACAGGGTCGCCACTGATGATGAACTGTCCCACAAGGCAAGAACTCCTGACAGAATGGCACTTTTCTTACGTATGATGTTTATTTCACTTCTGAAAACAAAAAACAAAAGAACTATGAGGATATATCACTTAACAACACTGCTGGTGGCATATAGTATTACGTAGTAAAAGAGAGCTGTCTTTGTAATTTCCGTTAGAGTCTCTTATAGCCGAGAGCGAAGGGCTAAAGGAGCAGTTGTATAAATGAGGGTGAGCACTATAACTGTTTTAGTAGACATTCGGGAGTTTAAGCAAATCACCACGGCTGGTGCTACTATGGCTGCCGTAACTGAAAAGGTCTGGAGAGAGTACGTCTTGCGTATCAAACGTTGCCTGTTGTTATGGTTAGGATATTTTAAGACAATGAAGCTATTGTTGTCGGTCCGTAGGGATTTTTCTACTTGATGTCGCGAAATAACACTCGTGTTTAGTTGAATCCAGTCGGCAAATTTTCGGTGATGACATTTTTTTGCGGCTTTCTGTGCCTACATCAAGGCTTTTCTGTGCCTACATCAAGGAAGCACAGAAAGCCGCAAAACTCTAGAACAAAAATTTATTTTTCAAATCGGCACTCTTAATCCTCACGGTATCAACGAACGTTTTTCATTTAACTAATTTATTCTGTTTTTCACGTTGCCAGGCACCAACCAATAGCGTAGCTCCATACTTCTGTATATAAACCACACACAACCCACAATTCCTCGATTCGCTCCGACGAAGGGCTAGCGCTCGAAACGTCAGCTTCTGAATCTCTTTACGGTGGCTAATTCACATTATCAACTCAGTTGATAAAACCAAATTATCTTGTAATACTCCCACCGACGCAGCACCACAGTTTCTTTAGAAACTTACCCCCTTTACTCCTAAGAAAAAAAGACTTAGATATCCGGGTGGTGGCGTTTTATTGATTAGCTCGTGTTCTTGGGAGCAAGGGGCCGTAAGTAGTTGGAAGGGATCAGAAAAGCGACTTTTCGTTACTTGCAAGCAGCTGGGGAAGCATTATTTTCGCTATGCGATACAGGTTAACGCACTCAGCGAGTGAATTATGGGGATTTACCTGCACGAGTTCACTAACAATGAACAAGAAATTCCAATACCGCACAAGCCCGCTTCGTGCGGTATTGAAAGTTTCGAGTTCATTGTCAGTAAACGAGTGCAGGTAAATCCCGATAATTCACGAGCTAGGAGTTCGTTAACATTTTTATTATTCAAATTGAATACGTTGCAAACAAAAATCGTTAAACTTTGAGTCAGCCGAAGCCATGGTGTAATGACAGTGCTGTATTGAATTTACACCACGGCTATTACACCACGATACAAATCAACCAATCAGAAAATCGGAATTCGTACAGTGTATGGAATTTGAATTATAAACACTTTTAATTTGTTTCGCTTCCGACTTACAAAAATTGGAATGGACCCACTTCCTGCATGGTTTTAATTGCTCTCTCAATTCAAAGGCCTCTGCACGTGCTTTCATGAGTTAATGAAACTGCGTCGTCATTTAATTTTTCAGCTGAATGTTGTGCCGCGCAGCACTATGAAAACAAATGATGTAACAGAGAATTAACTCTGAAGTGTAAATGCTTATTTAACCCATGAATAACCCACTGGTCGTTAGCCCTAGTAAAGGGAATCAGGGAACAACAGGAGGTAAAAAAAAAAGTCTTTTGACCTCGGTGGGAATCGAACCCAGGACCTCCGGATTAGATCTACCGTTACTCTGCCGACTGAGCTACGAGGTCGGACAGAGAAAGTCGGGGTCGATTTAGATGGTGAATCTCGGCGAAGAGAAAGTAAGGGTACATATGAATGTTGTGCCGCGTAGCACTATGAACACAAATGATGTATCGATTCACCATCTAAATCGATTCACCATCTAAATCGACCCCGACTTTCTCTGTCCATGCAGGAATACATGGAATTTCCTGCATGATATCAGTCGAGTTGTTTTGCCTTCCTAATGAGGCCCTGTTCAACTGTTCCTCGGTAATATTTCCTCGACTTTGTTGCTCTATTTCGATTCTCTTCACTTGTTTATCCGACGATTCCTGTGCTCTAGCATAATCTAACGCCTCCTGAAGCCAATGAGGCTTACTGAGCAAACGCCGTCTGACTCTCTCCGATTTTCCTTTTTTAATGAACTGCATTTGTATTTCGACTTCAAACCAATCCTGTGGAAATTCGCACGGAGCCGCTGCTTGCTTCAAACGAGTGTCGTAATCATCGTAGGACTCCTCTTCCTCCTGGGCTAACTGCCGAAATTTGTAGATATATACTGAAAAGACGGTGTCTCTTAGGCTCAAAATACTCTAAAAGTTTCTCTCCGGCAGTTTCGAAATCTTCTCCCGTATCCCCTAGTGGGTGTCGAAAATATCCTGCACTTTTGGTCCAGCACAGTGTAAGAATTGAGCTCGTTTTCTCGCTTTATCCTTTATATTCATCGCCACAGCGTATACTTTGAATCTTTCGAGATATTTTCTGAATCGAGTGCCAACCGACGTCGGATCTTAGTCTGGGTCAAACGGTCCGAAGGTGAGGTTTGTATCACATGCACCCATTCTGCCCTCGAGTCCGAGTCTCATGGGGCCTTGAACATGAACTTGGAAGCCTGAACACTACACAGTGCAGCCGTTAAAATTTTACAAGGGATTCGACAATAATATGGTAACGCGTCAAGTTTTTAAGACGTCTTAGCATATCACTGCGTTGAACATGGCTGAAAGACTCATTTGTCATTCGACAGATTTAATTCAGGACGCAGCTGCAGTTGTAATGGTTCACGAGTGTTCGAAAAGTTTTAATCAACATTCAGAGTCGTTTCATTGAAATGCGCGGACCCAAGCAGGGCGGTTGTGTGTTTTAAGCGGTGCCTTTACCCTTCTTCTTTCGATGCTTATCTATTAATTACGAGGAAACTGACAATATCAAGCACTCAAAAACTTTACGCCGCTAGGCCGGAAAAATAAAAGAGGTGCCCGTGGTTCCGTTGAAGAAGAAATCTCGGCCGCCAAGAGAAGCAACATGGCGAGCAGTGAGGCCGGAGCGAGCAACGAAGACAATCTATCTCAGCCGAGTGAGCAAGCAGAGCAAGAAGAGCCAAGCCTGCACGAAATCAAATCAATGCTGGTCGACATACAGATTACTGTGTCATCAATTGCGCTTGAAAACAAGCAATTAAAGAAGGAATTGGCAGACCTGAAAACTTATATCCAAATAATGGACAAAGAACTTAGCGAGCTGAAGATCTCGGTTGACAAAACAGCCAAGTCCAACAATGCTTTGGAAAAAAAAAGTTGCAAGCGACAGCTACCTCACTTGAAGCGACACGAAGAGATTTGGATAAACAGTTTGAAGAAGTCGACCGTTTAAATGGGGCGCTGGATAATCTAGAGCAATATACACGCAAAAACAGCCTAGAATTCCACGGGATTCCTGAAAACTCTTACAAATCAACTGAAGAAGTCGTTGTAAAGTTGGCAGCTGCACTCGATGTTCAAGTAACCCCAAGCGACATCAAAATCTCACATAAACTGAAACGCAAAAGCGGTGCATACGTTATTGCAAAATTTTGCAGTCATTAAATTAAAACCAAGCAGTATAAACAACGCACGAAGCTGAAAATTATCAAAGCATCGGACTTGTTTCCTGGATATGCGGCCGCGGCAGCAAGATCCAACGACCGTCTGTTTATCAACGAAAACCTGACATCATACAGAAGAGGGCGCTCAGATTTGTACCGATTGTAGGAGGGGTAAGCTATCGCCAATAAGGATTGGCTAAAGGTGATGTCTCATTCACAAAACCATTTTAAATTTTCTGTCCGTGTCTTTTCGTTTTTTATACGTATGATTTCTTTTAATTTGTATTATATTAAGCAATCCACAATTTCTCCAATCTACTACAATTATAAACCACTGAAATCACTATATTCCTTTTTCCTTACAACAATCAGCGTTTTGATTTTCCTTCACACTAACCAAGTCAAAAAGACACTATGCTTCTCTTGTAGTCTTCTTTTTTCCTCAAAGTCATTCTGCCAAGATGTTTTTGTTTGTGCCCTAAATTTGCATGGGCAAAACTTTACTTAATTATCTTATGTCACGTAAGTTAAAACTGCTTTCTTTGAACGTAAGAGGTTTGCGTAATGTTAACAAAAGAAGAGCAATTTTCTCTTATTTGAAATCGCAAAAAGCTACGATCTTTTGTCTCCAAGAGACATATTCTTCAATCGAGGACGAAAAAGTGTGGGCTGCTGAATGGGGTGGCAAAATGTTTTTCTCGCATGGTTCTTCGCACTCGAGGGGCGTTTGCGTTCTTTTAATTCCTCATTCTACATTTCATTTGCGATGCGTCGAAGCGGACCCAGAAGGACGGTTTTTAATTGTTAAGGTAACAATAAATGAAGAATGTTATTTCGTAACAAATATATATGCCCCGACGGATTACCGTGACCAGGATTCTTTCATCCGTCGTTTTAGCAAACAACTCATTTCGAATACAGACACCTCAAAAGTTGTTATTTCAGGAGATTGGAATAGTACTCTTAACCCAATCGATAAGCGATTGGGTTAAGCCTTGGAGAGCTACAGACTATAGAAATTCTCTCATGAATCTCATGGAAGAACTCAATCTTATTGATATTTATCGACAAATCCATCCCACCACAAAAACGTTTACGTACGAATCAAAACCTTTAAATTTAAAATCGAGGATCGATTTTTTCCTTATTTCTCGTCCTCTGTGTTGTTGCGTCAAGAGCACAGAAATTCGAACATCAATAGCACCCGACCATAAATCAATGTTCCTAAACATCGAAATTAAAAGTGAATTCGCAAGAGGCCCGGGATTATGGAAATTTAACAACACCTTACTGGAGGATGACAATTACAAAGAACTCATCGAATTCTACTACCCGCAAATTTTAGTTAAATACCACGAAGTCACCGATAAACAACTTCTATGGGAATTGATAAAAATGGAGTTACGCGCGAAAACGATTAAGTACTCGAAAGAGAAAAGATCTAAGTTAAGAAACGAAGAAAAAGCTCTTCAAGAAGAACTTCAAGAACTGGTACGGAAAATCTGTAACAACGATGTCTTCGATCAGGAAACTCTGTTAATACCGTTCTTTTTCCCATCTGTATTGAGTCTTTTGTATCAATAATAGTAGCGGTATATAACTTTTGTTTTGCCTCTATACACGGTTTAGGGCTTCCTTGTAAAGCAGGTTTTTATTATCATTTCTTTTATTGTAGTCAGTTACTCATGATTCATTAGATAGGTTGTTAGACTAATTTAACTCAATACTGTTACGACTTGTATGAAATACCGTGTCTAAATAAAGATTTTACAAGGTAAAAAAAAAAATGAAACTATTATGCGTAATATTTCAACACCCTCCCCCACAAAGGCTATGTTTGTAACACTTATCGCCCCAAGAAATTTGAATTTCGCGCTCGGGGAGTTTGCTACGCGTCGGTGATTCCAAACCTTTGTCTTGCCAACAATAGAAACCCTTTCCGTCAAAAAATAGATAAGGACATAAAAGGAGCAAAAGCTTGACTTATTATCCAGCCAAAATCCTAACCAAAAGTTTGATACGTGGTTTTCTGCCAAATTTTATGTTTAGCAAAGCGAAATACAAAGATGTCAGAACTATGGGCCAAGGAGTTTAAAATCTCTTATATTTAGTTTCTCACAGCCAAATGGCTGCGCCCAAAAAGACAATGGCCGTTATTTGCCTAGTTACGACGAACAGATTATTTCTGAGCCAAAGCGAATGCCATACACTTAATACAACAACAATTTTTGGATGAAATATATATTATTTCAGAGACAAATATCTCAAACAAGATTGAATGAAGAACACAGACATCAACACTGAAAGAAACCAAGTAGCGTCGTATAGTTATCCGAATATAAAAAAAACTTCACTTAACTCTCAAAGCAAACTTAACAGAAGAAAAACAACTGCGTGCTCAACACGAATATTACACTTGACTCACTTCGCCATTTCAACACCTTTGCCCAAACGTATGGTAAATTCTAGATACGGATTTCCAAGCTTATGAGAGGCAACCGACTTTAAAGGATATTGTATCCAGTGGAATTTTTAGAATGCGGAGATGCCCCTTGAAAAGAGCCAGAGAAGCGATATAAATCCGACGTAGTGCGCCACTACGGTAAAACATCCCGACTTACCTGGTCAGATTTCACGCTACGACCATTCTCGTCCACAGTGCTACTCGTCTGAAAATGACGTTGACGAGTAGCTCTGGACCCCCTCAAAAATCGAATTTTTTCATTGGCTGACAAAAAATGAATTCACAGCAGAAATGAAAATTAGAAGTTCTACGCATTCCATTTTACTTCCGGCCTGGATGGCGGCAGGCTCGATGGCATGCTTTGTGTAAAAAGAACCACACAACAAATGATGACCATTCAGGATCGATCTAAAAGAATCGTTAAATTTGTCGTGTAGCCAAAGCAGTGTATCGCGGGAACGATGTCATTATCGATTGCAATCATTTTCTTTTAATTTGTTATAGCAGCCGAGAAGATAAGAAGAAACGTTTAAAACTCTGAGAATTCAATCTGCTGATACATCAATTACTTTGTCGCTGCCCATTCCTCAAGAAACCATAAAGCAGTGGCTTTCAAGTAACATTTGTCTTGCTTCAAGAAAAGCTAAAAGGAATCCTTGAGCCAGGTTAACAGCCGAAGAAATGACACACTTGCTTAGCAAATATGACACTGGAATTCCGGTGAATGTGTTTTTACTTTCTGAAAGATCAAGCAGATCAGACTCTAGTAGGCCAAATGTATTAATATTAAATTGCCAAAATGAGTTAAAGGTCCGTGTTGTAACACTCTGCTAAGTACCTGGAGGATGTAGCAAATTGTATGAACATGTCAACTTGAAATTTGGTTTGTTTATTCCAAAGTTGTTATCTGTTACTAGTTACAGAATCTTCAGCTGCGATAGCTATACAATATCTCCTTCTTAGATACCCTCACTTTGAGACCTCTCCTATAGTTTCCCCTGACCCAGAAACACAAGTAAATCTTTCTTTGTTAGGCACGAGTTAAGTTTGCCTGTACCCAAATTTATTGTTTTTTTTTTAAACATTACTTGTGAACATTTTGTGTAAGGGAAAATAATCATTTATGAAATTTGAGGCCTTTACTTCTCGCCACTTAGTAAAGGAAGCAAATATAACTTGCAAATCGTAGTTTCATTTATTACGGATGTCTGTGATTTACGGACATCCAGTAATTGCTGTTACCAGAGCCCTCCGTTTCCCCGAACACGTGACCAAAAGAAAAAGAGGATCTGGGGACGAGAATGCGGCTGGATGCAACCGACTTATATGCGCAGTGTCTCATTTTCAGGGAAATTTTCTTCCGGCAGCCCTATCAGCGCCAGTCGTAGCGATTTGCTTAAAGTTCGTATCATGAAAATATTAGTAAGCAACCTTTAATTTGGGGACTCCTGGGCCAACGACCAAGAACATTTATCCCTTTAAAGACAACGCGCATGGTCGTGTTCTATCAGCGGAAACTAATCTAACTGATCTAATTCGCAAGTTGGCAATAGGAGACGATGATTTATGACTAAAATTTATCTTACAGCTACAGTGAATGCAATCACACTGAGTCAACATTAAGTACCACATTTGGGTTCCCCTACCTTCGTGTATGTTGAATTTTTGTTCTATATACGTCCTCCCACGCACGCGTTTTGATGGCACGAATCCCAGAAACCACCTGGTTCATCAAAGAGATCCGTCTGTCTGACACTGCTGCTGTGCGCAAGCGCAGTGCAGCACCAACATAGGAGAACCCAGCGAAATACGGTACAAGTAAACACAGGAAAGAGAATCCCATCAGAGATTGCCAGCCAATCAAATACACGAGTAATACTGCTGTAACCAGGAGGACAAAGCACGAAGGAATGAATAAGTAAAGCCACATGACTGTGTCTTCCTCCATTCGCTGAACATCATTTGATATAAGGTCGATCACGTGGCCTGTTGCAAATTGTAGCAATGCATCCTTGCTAATATGTAGCGTCTGCGAAAGAAGAAAAGCTAAATCTTAGATTTTTTTCTCGAAACAAGAATTAAATAAGCACAATGTGGTATGTTAAAAATTACTTTATCTTACGCTGCATCGACTTGCGATGTAACGATGTCGATAAAGGTATTTCTTTTGATTACGATAAAGTGTCCGCATAGAACACTCAGTATTGGTAGAGTTTGACCTGCAGCCTACAATCCGTGAAGTACTCCTCTATAAAAACTATACAGAGATGTGCTACCCACGAGTAAGGTATTTGGTCATTTTTACCGGGTGATCAGATAACATGTCATGGCTGTTCTGTTGTTGTTCTGAAAATGTGTTAAGAAAAAATTGTTTAAGTCAAGTTCTAGAACGATCCAGAACGGAAGTCATTCAGCCGTAATCAATTTGCATAGGAACATTCTAGTACGTGTTAAACTGTGTTAAACTACCAATTTAGCTCCTAATAGAGGGTTCTAAAACTTTAAGCCTCATGTATATTAGAGCTACAGTTTCTGCTGTAAGAGAGATTGGTTTTATGTGAAGAAGCTTAGTGCTGTAAACTCGTGATCAAAGTTACTTTGCAGAAATAAATGAGTCTGTTGCTGTTACCAGCGGTCCTGAGTTTTGTCTGGAAACAACCCTGCTCTACAACGATACTTGTAACAAATTGGTTTTGAGTTTTAGGGAAATCATATTCACGTAACCTAGTTAATATGAGACTAAAGGCACACTAAGTAACAAAAAAATGTAATTGGTCATCATCAGAGAGGTTACTCTGATATGCCTTTCTTTAGAAAATAGCCCTAAGAAAATACGCGCGCTGATCGTATTTCTAGATAGAAACGTAAAACTACCACGAGCTGTTGACCGCGAGATGATAGCGCGAGCAAAGAGAATTGGCATTTTGGTGATCAAACTTTAAGGAAAGAAGTTTTTCCCCTTTTTTCGTCTCAATGTTTCCTAAAAGAAACACGTTCTTTATGTTTCTATCAAGCTATAGAAACACTCGTGAAAATTTGGAAGAACTCGAAAAAGCTGTGGTAACGCTTGCCCACGGCTCGTGTTCCGACAGCATTTCTCGTTATCTCAAACTTCCACTAGCGTGTTTCTATTGAAACAATGGAATGTTTCTGTCGAGGAACTATCGGCTGATAGTTGCCCGGCGGAAATTAGATATTCTTACACCAAATATTTGCCCCAGATGACTGGGATGCAGGCAGAAGAAGAGGTAGGAGTGGATCCGTCAGTTAAATGACAAGCCATCGAGAGCAGGAAAGCCCTGCATTATCGAACATTATCGAACAGTGCACTGAATGGCAATGCTTTCGACAACATCCACCGATGAAGTCTGTGGCGCATGCTCAGGGCATATGGAATTCCACAACAGATCGTCCTAGTCATCAAGACCTTCTACAACACCTGGACGTGCAGAGTGGCCGGCGAAAACCGAGAATCCAGCTTCGGTGTGAAGACCAGTGTTAGACAAGGATATCCTATGTCGACGTTGCTCTTTATCCTGACCATTGCCTGGGTGATGCGGCAAACAGCATCGGACCGACACTGTTCTCAACCCTTGAAGATCTGGAATTTCGCCGATTACCCAGTGCTGGTCTCACACAATCATCAGTACATGCAACAAAAAACCACACGCCTACATGCTTACACAACAAGTGGGCCTAAAGATCAGCCAGAAGTCGACAGAAGTGATGATGCTGAATATTAATATTTTAAACCCCTCGCCGGTCAAGGTAAACGGAGATCGTCCAACAACCGAAAAATTCACCTACCTAAGACCGTAAGCTAAGACTGTACCAGAGCTGTATACTTTCCACCCTACTGTACGGTTCAGAATGCTGAAGAATGACTGAAAGAGACCTTAACAAACTGTCCACCTTCAACACCAAGAACTTTAGGAGAATTCTGCAAATAATCTGGTCTGAGACCATCTCCAACCAACATCTCGCTCGCTGCAATCAAGACAGCATGGGCACCATCCTCATGGGAAGGCGCTGGAGATGGATCGGACATATATTGAGAAGAGAGGCAGGCAACATCTCCCGCACTGCCCTTCACTGGACATCAGAGAAGAAGCTGAAACGAAGGCTACTGTAGAGGGGGAGCTCACTACTGTGAGAGCCTAACTGACACATTGAAATATGCATTTTTGTAATTTTCAAGCGATTATCTTTTCAGTGATATATAGTTTGGTTGGGGGTTTGATGAAAATCAGGGTTGTGACAACTGTGCAAAACAGGGCATATTCCAGGTAGAACCCACCTTTTAAAACTAAAAGAAGGGAATGTTTCAAATAAACATAAGAGGTTTAAAAATCCCAACTGGTCGGAGGCAGGCCAATTGGGCATTTACAAACCTGACCGAAGAGTTTAACTTGCGTCTACCGAGAAACAAATTCAGCTAAGTGGTCAGAGCCGGAATTAAAATCTCGACTTCAAGATAATAAGTTTGTTGCCCTAACCAAACGTCCCTATTCCTCCCAAAGTGACTCCCATAAAAAAGAGGGGAGGGGGTTGGGCTCGTTGTACCTTTTAGGAGTTAAAAAAAGGTGGTGCTATAGGTTGCCCAGCCTCAAAACGTCCAGGTCACCGGAGCTTTTGCGGTACCTATTAAAGTACTGAGTCGAAATAAATATGACGTGATATATTTTCTAATCAACTGATTTTTAGCTATAAAAACAATGAAAGTTTAATGTAGAGTTTAAGAATTGAAACCTCCAGCCACACCCACAAAACAGGATCTTTTCCGACGAGGATTTCCGACCAGCTCCCCGTCTTTTTTATATGGGAGTCCTCTTTCCTCACTCCGGGCTCCGCCACGCTATACCCCCTCTTATTCTACACTATTAGTGCTTACCTTAGAATAGATTAGACCTTTCAGGGCGCAACTAATTCTGATACCCAACAGCTCACATCGGTAGCCATACTGGTGCAAACTAAGCGCTCCCATGACAGAATTTATGCACAAAGCAAGTGTACAACCGTACAGAAGATTATCTTTCTGTGGCTCAGATGACATCAGTATGGAAATAAGATAACCCAATAACAATGGTTGAAGAACGAGAGAAATTGAACGCAAAGTATTCATGAATACAATAATTATGGCATCTTTTACCGAGATCAACTTCATGACGCATTTCCAAAGTTTAGGCCTTTTTTGATTTCTATTGCACTTTGTTTTTTCATTGTTCCAGTTTTCTTGAAGCTGATCGGTCAGAAAAGAGGCAGAGTTCTCCTTTGAAAGCGGTGAAAGATCATTTTTATCTAATGGCCGTTCACTGCCTGTCTTGAAGATACTATTCATCCATTGAAAGAAAAGAAGAGACGCGAAGCTGACACTTTCTTCACTGGAAGATATCTTACTGTATCCTTTTCTTGCCATAACGGTTAATCTGAAAACAAACAAATATCATGTATGCAGCATCAGTAGACAAGAAAATTGAAGTCTGACAACAATATAAATTTGTCTTTTTTTTGAGTTCCCCGGCTGGCTTAGAGGTCTCAAATTTATGCTCCGAATACCATGATTGTTATCGGCTTAATTGGCTACCGTGACTGTCAGACTTCAGTGAGCATTGTCCAAAAACACGCACATGTCCCACGTGCTTATTGGAATCCAAGAAACAAAATTTGTAGAATCCACCACGAAACAAAAGTTTCAAGAATGCGCCCAGGATTAGCGAGAGTTTTGATTTGACTTTTGTAGCTTTTCGGTGAGGTTTTCTGTATACACTGATCGTCCTTCAGTTTTGAGCTTGACTAAGCTCAAACTACACAAAACGTTAGCAGTGAAAAACAGTTTAATAAAAGAAAAATCAATACACCAGTTAACTTTAAATCCTGGGTTAGCGTTAACCGACTTTCGGACAACCTGCCCCAGGGCGCTTATTTAATTTTTGGACTTTCAGGGTGGGCGCTCTTTCGAGGTGGGCGCTCTTTCGAGGTGGGCGCCTATTAGAGGCTGGGCGCTCATTAAATTCTCACCAGTTTCAGTAAGTAAAACGTTTATTACGTAGCAAAACCATAAATATGAAAAAAAAAACATGACAGAATATTACAACACATGAATTGTAACTGTTTATTGTTCGGTTTAAGCCCAGTACTAACAGCTCATTGCTCGGTCTTCGTGTGCGCTATTGAGTCTCAGAAAATCTCTAGTGAGCCACCTAAAAATATCATAATTCTCAATCAACTTCAATGTCATCGTCGCTCAGCTCAATAACTGAGAGGGGAGTGCTTATTCGATACTGGGCGCTTAAAAGTACTTTTTGGGAGTGGGGTGGTGGGGGTGGGCGCTTATTCGAGGTTGGGCGCTTAATCGAATAAATACGATAGCTAGCCCGCCAGCAACAAAGCATCAGTTTGCTTCCTGAGCTTTTGAAAGGGGGTGGCAGAGCATGATATGATGCGTGGAACCTTCGAGGTAAGATGTGCATTAATATGGTCTACAAAGTGCTTGTTTGTTTACGGTGAGTAAAGGAAACGAAAAAGCGAGTGCCGTTTATTGGAAGATCACTTCTACTTCCTTTTATAGACTTAATTAAGCTCCAATTAGAAACGTTCTTTTTTGATCCTGTAGACTGCGAGCAGGGTAAGAACTGCATGCTAGCACACATATAGAGTACTAATGTTCATACCATATATGGTATATTCTACCTAATATGGCAGAATCATCAACTTTCAGGCACTCAGCTTCACTGGTACGCACTCTCCTTCACTTGCACCCATTCTCCTTCACTTGCACGCACTCACCTTCACATGCAGGCACTTACCTTCACTTGCACGCACTCTCCTTCACTTGCACACGCTCTCCTTCACTTGCACGCACTCTCCTTCACTTGTAGGCACTCTCCTTTACTTGTACGCACTCTCCTTCACTTGTAGGCACTCTCCTTCACTTGTACGCGTTCTCCTTCACTTGTACGCACTCACCTTCACTTGTACGCATTCTCCTTCACTTGCACGCACTCACTTTCACTTGTACGCACTCGCCTTCATCACTTCTACGCACTCACCTTCACTTGTACGTACTTGACATCACTTGTACGCACTCTCCTTCACTTCCACCCACTCTTCTTCACTTGCATGCACTTTCCTTCACTTGCACGCACTCACCTTCACTTGCACCCACTTACCTTCACTTGTACGCACTCACCTTCAATTGCACGCACTCACCTTCACTTGCACCCACTCACCTTCACTTCCACGCACTCTCCTTCACTTACACGCACTGACCTTCACTTGCATGCACTTACCCTCACTTGCACGCACTTTTCTTCACTTGTACGCACTTTTCATCACTTGTACACACTCACCTTCACTTCCAGGCACTCAGCTTCACTTACACGCACTAACCTTCACTTGTACGCACTCACCTTCACTTGCACCTACTCACCTTCACTTGTACGCACTCACCTTCACTTGGGCGCACTCACCTTGACTTGCACGCACTCACATTCACTTGTACGCACTCACCTTAACTTACACGCACTCACCTTCACTTGCACGCACTCACCTTCACTTGGACGCACTCTCCTTCACTTGTACGCATTCAGCTTCGTTTGTACGTACATTTACAGATAAGAAATTAGGATTATTGTTATTATTATTATTATTATTATTTTTGCTATATAAGTCAAGGAGGTGGACTAGAAAGGGATAACCTCTTCTACCTCCTTTCACAATTTCTCATGTATTTTTGTCGTCAATGTATTGTTGTTAGTTTTTGTTTGCTCTCTGTGGGTGATTAACTGTGAATAAACCATTATTATTATAATTATTGCGCACTCACCTTCATACAAGTGAAGGAGAGTGCCTACAAGTGAAGGAGAGTGCGTACAAGTGAAGGAGAATGCGTATAAGTGAAAGAGAGTGCGTACAAGTGAAGGAGAATGCGTACAAGTGAAGCTGAGTGCGTACAAGTGGAGCTGAGTGCATACAAGTGAAGGAGAGTGCGTACAAGTGAAGGTGCGTACAATCGCAGAAGAGTGCATACAAGTGAAGGGGAGTGCGTACAAGTGAAGCTGGTGCGTACAAGTGAAGCTGAGTGCATACAAGTGAAGGAGAATGCGCACAAGTGAAGGAGAGTGCGTACAAGTGAAGGAGAGTGCGTACAAGTGAAGGAGAGTGCGTACAAGTGAAGGAGAGTGCGTACAAGTGAAGGTGCTCTATATGCGTGCTAGCATGAAGTATATACCGTGAGCAGTCTCTTCCTTCTCCTAGCGCGGGATCCATGTGGTCATAGGTAGTAGCATGTATTATCGGCCTAGACAAAACGAAATTCATTCTTTGATTCTTGTGGCTAGAGCTTCCGTGTATAATTTAGGATCCAAGTTGCTAATAGTCCGCGCACAGGGTCCAATGCGCTGCACGGGATCTTCGCTTCACAGTGTTGGTGAGCCCCAATAAGGACGAAAGAGCTGTTCACTGTTGCGATCTAGCCTGCGTAGCAGCCGATTTCTTTTCTTTCCCAGGCGGAGATCGAACAAGCGAACAAATAGCGGGCGAGTGAAGGAGCACGCCTGGGTTGAGCAAAAAAAGTTGAGGAGAAATGGGGAGGGGGTGAGCAAGAAGGGGGAGGGGGTGGGGAGAAAAGGAATCGCCTGCAGTCAATCCCAAACATTTTACTGAACTCCTTTCGCCCACGAACGGGGAACAATAGTGCAATTTGATTGGTTATTAGCCCGTCAATCGAAATATGACACATTGATTCAGTCGAACTGTCAAGCACAGTACGTTCCTTCTTGTCATGATATCACGAATATCACATCTTTGTCCATCTTTTTCGGGTTTTTCGTCATAGCGGACTGCCGCTACTTCGAGAAAGCTATATATTTGTACAGAGGCGTCGGTTTCTTCCATCAATTTGATCGAGCTTAGACGAGATGGACTATCCATGTTGAGCGTCTCAATATTCTCTTTTGTTTTCGTGTGCTTTCCCTTGAAGGCATACGGTGCATCAATTTTCTTAAATAAACAAGCAGTTGACATGTTTAATGAATTTTTGTTTTCTTTGGGCGAATTTGGAAATATCTGCCTGCCCCACCCGTACACTACGTCGTCTTTGATCCTTTTGGTCCACTGACAATTTTTTTCCAAATTTTGCCCGCATTAGGAAAAACTCCAATTTTGACCCAATATTTGGTAAAACAAACAAAATTCGATCTAATGCGATCCCCATGCCTTATGTATCTCCGTTTTTCAAACTTCGTTCTTTTTAATGAACAATGATAGACCCAACAATTAAGGTGGCTGAAAACAGTTTCCAACCGCGTACTATTTGTTTTAGCGGACTCTATCAAGCCCATGCTGGCCTTCGTCAAAAGGAAGTTAATTATTATTGGCTCTCATGTGACAGTTGGTGCCAAGGGAGGGCGGCATGTTTGGAGGCGTTCGGTAAAATGGGATTGATTGCAGGGGTTTCCTTCACTTGCCTCACCCCTTCCCTCTGCTCCTTATTTTTCGCACTCCCTCCCAGTTTCGTTCCCTTCGCAAAGTTTTTGGAAACACTTGCTACGCAGACTAGTTGCGGTCCTGCATTATCGGTTCTTGTCATTTTTGTGTCTTGAAACGTCTTTTATGCAGTATCAGTCTTGCAGTGTATTGTTTGTCTTTACAATTGTTTTAGATCATACGGTGGCAACGTATACGGTCCCTTGCGGTTTCTGGTTTCTCGTAACGTACGAGCCAGTCAAGGGTCTGGCACGAGCCGGATGTCTTCGCTCGGCAGTCCAGTCTCTATACTATACAGTCGACTCCCGATAACTCGAAACTTCAAAGGAAATAAAAGGCCGAGTTAAAATAATTCCTGTCTAAGCCAAATCACCTCCCCACTGAAATGTTCAATGGTCCACTCCTTACCCTATTTCTATTCATGCAATGAAGAGAAATCAAAGTAATGCAAATTTCCCAGGTTTCAAAGAGAGGTTATTGAGCCCCATTTCAAA
This sequence comes from Catalaphyllia jardinei, assembly GCA_022496165.2. Lineage (NCBI taxonomy): Eukaryota > Metazoa > Cnidaria > Anthozoa > Scleractinia > Caryophylliidae > Catalaphyllia > Catalaphyllia jardinei. The sequence continues at coordinate 18,324,897 of CM042751.1, read as the reverse complement.
ACCATTCAGTTTCCGTCCTGTAGCGTGAGAGCAGTCCCTTTCGTTTTTTAGCGCGCGAAGCTAAGAATGTGAAGGATAAGAAGAACGATTAAGCGGCAAAAAAATTGCGAACACATTTCTTTCTTGTTTGTTTCCCTACTTTGCAGAGAGGATTTCAGAAGCAAAAAACTGTTTTCTCTACTCTATGGGTTCGCCACTTATAAATGTTGACACGCGAGTGTATAATTCAGGGTATGAGCTGCTTTATTTTCGCTGCGTATATTAAACTATTTGACACACGTAAATTCTGCCGAATGTGGAACACTCTTATTTAGAATTTTCTTCCAGTTACTAGTATTTGATTTGGTTTTAGTGGTACCTTCAAGGAAGAAGTTCCATATCATTAGCTCGATTGTCGGAAAACATAACCTATTCTTGGTCGCCTAAACATTTGTCTACCGAGTGACTTTTTTTCAAGTGTAGTGAATCGATGAAACAATCGATATTAATCGATAACAATGCATATTAATCTAAGAGTGATATCGATTGCCAATATTATTTTATTTACCAACATTCATATTCATGCTCAGTTGTAAAAAGGTGTGGAAAAATGATTGATCAGCGCCCAATAGCCTTCACTGTTTCTTTAATAGTTGTTTATTGTTGCACACCGGCATTGCTGAGCTGGCCGGATGCCTAAATCCTCGAATTTGATTGGCTAATCACGCGCACGTGACCGGTCCAGTCTTTTACGATACGGCCCACGGGCCGGATTTTTTTCCCCGCTCTACATAAATTTTGTTCCTAAAAGTTAGCGGTAATCGTCAATCTTGTGTTTGTTTGCTTCTTCCATCGACGAAAAGTCAACGCAGGTTTATCGCTGTTTACTTTAAAATGGCAAGGAAAGTAACTGTAAGTAAATTCAGTTGAGTGTTTTGAAGTTGTGAGAGTTTGCTTGGTTGTTTGTAGCTTGGCACTGTAATGGCGCTTAATCCTGTGTTTCTCTCGCCGTAGAATTTGAATCAACTTTAGTCAAGTTTACCTTTCTGATCAATGCTGTATTTAGGAGAATACAACACTTAACGAATTTCCTCGCTTTCTGCTATTCAATTTACGGTAAAAAAAAGTCTGATTTCAAGTGTTTTTAAAAGCGACGACTGACAGAAATTGTTTTGTAGTAAAACTTCGAACTTCGCACGAAACTTCACACCGCAAAAACAATTTTGGAGAACTTAACTGGTTAAATAAATGCAACTAGCATAAAGTAGTTCGAAAACTATATTTTCTTTAATATATCTTTCTTTGTCTACTATCTGAGTTATTCGCTCGTTGCCAAGATTTTTTTTTACAAATCGTTAGTAGACGGCGCGCTAGCCGATTAAAGACATTCCATAGAGTTGCGTAAACAAACCCATTAGTAATCTGTAAAACAAATTTACAGCAGGAAAAAAATAAACATGTTATTTACCGGGCTAGGTCGGTCCGTATGGGAAAAAAACTGTGCCCTCGGTCTTGAGTATGGCCCGAGGCCGAGCCTCCCGCCCGGCAAATAACATAAATAAACTATATCAAAGATGCAGACACCGTCTGCGGTGGACCTCACTAAACGAATCGGAGCGTTTTTGGAAAAATCGGTCCGCAAACTTTATGAGAGATGTCTTTATGAGTGTACATTTATGAGTGAAGTTATGGAGAATCATGCCACATCAAAGCTATCTAATGTTCATCCAAATAACCATCAATGTAAGCATCGTCGTCGATTTAAACGTGACCGTGAGCCAAGGAGAATACCGATACGAAGTTTGAAACGTCCAAAGATCAAGAACAGAAAGGTCAGGGAATTTGACTATGGACGTATTCTTTCATGTACATGGCATCTACGTCAGTGTAACTGTAATGTGAATGTTAAAAGATAAAATTAATGAAACGACGTTTTTCAGTTTAATTGTTGTGGAGGAATTCGTCAAAGTATAAAGAAGATAAATATCGAGCTAATCTATATTTATCATTGTTATCTTGTAACAAACTAATGAGTCCTTGCAAGACTGAAACCCATTTAGCGAATTATAAAAGTACTGATTCTTTACAAATAAATTTTTCTTTTTGTTCTCGTTTGGTGACAATTTCTACTATAATGCCCTTAAAATATTAATAGTGCAAAATATGCTGAAGTATATCTCACGGGTTCGTAGAAAACAACTCGAACAACCCCACAAAATTAATAGTTTTTAGTATAGTTACTCAGGTGATTATAGAAATCCTCGCGCTCTCATTGGCCGAGATTGACGTCATATTCCGTTATAATCACCTCCGCAGAGGTGATTATAGCGGGAGGGCAAATTTTCAAAATAGGTGTCCCGCGCTTTGTCAACGTGTCTGAAGATGAAATTAATTTAATAAAAGAAAATGCAATTCCGAGGAATACAAAACACGCCACAAAGTTCGGAATGACAAACTTCAAAGGTAAAATGTGAAAATTGTGCTAAACGTAACTAAGAAACCATTCAAATTCCCGTGAAAATTTTGCTGATGTCGACATGCATGAATACATCAATGGTTTCACAACAAACCTTGACTGCTGTGATGACCTGTATCGTTGTCGATAAGAATACAGTCCACGCTAAACCACGCTCGATTTGTTTTTTACCACAACATTAAAGATAACTAAAGAACTCTTTGTTAAGATTTGTTGACAATTGAAAACATCGACTCCGAGTTGAAAGTGCACGCGCTGTATTATGCAAATGAGCTACTTGTACGCGTCAGATTTTCCTTTCAAAAACTTTTGCAAACTCGCTCAACATGCCGAATAATAAGAAAGCATTGTTTGGGAAAAGAGTAATGAAGCGTATCCATTGTGGATAAGAGTAAAGACCACGTTAAACCACATTTTGATTTGTTTTAGCCCGGTATGAACGTCAAAGAAAATTTTTTTTTTCTTCAGAGCGCGAGTTCAAAAAGGCATTGCGTGACACGTTGATGCGAGCAGCGTGGTATACTCTTATCAACAATGGCAAATTGTGGTAATTGTTTTATAGGTATTTCTATAATCACCCGAGTAATTATACTAAAACAATTATTCGCCTCAGGCTCATGAATACTGGTAAAAATTCACTTCGCCTTCGGCGAATAATTGTTAAATATGCTTTGGTAGTTACTCCACCCTAGCACTTGCCATCTCAGCCTGGAACATTTCGTTAACCAAAAAAAAAAAACAAAAGAAGACGGCCTATTTGGCAAATGACTCACCCCGCTACAGCCTCGTAACCCACAGAACCAGGAGAAAAATTTAATCAAGACAACACTCAAAAGAAAGCAGCCCCACAAAATTAATAGTTAATCTGCTAATATGTTTTGGTAGTGACTTCACCCTGGCACTTGCCATCTCAGCCTGGAACATTTTGTTAACCAAGAAAAAAGAAAACAAAAGAAGAAAGCCTATTTGGCAAATGACTCACCCCGCTACAGCCCCTTAACCCACAAAACAAAATTTAATCAAGACAGTACTCAAAACAAAGCAATGGAAATAGCGTCTACTAATATGTATTCGGAAAGTAGCTAATAATACAATCTTAAACTCCCCCCCCCCCCCCCACACTAATAAAAAGTGTTCACACTACATAACACATTCTGTTTTCAGCTCATTGTATCCATATGTTAGAGATCTGTATCTCTGGCATCCCAAAACAAAAAAGAAATGTTACAAGATAAACCCGGCAGTGGTTGCGTAAAAGGCTTAGGCAAATTTAGGCACAAAAAAGAACGTTTCTCTCCAACAGAAAACCCGAGTCAACGCAGATATGCGCCTAGTTTGCATTAGAAAACAATCGTGGGAAAAGATCTCGGAGAAGGCCAAAAGTAAAACATAATCTGAAGTAGCAAAGCGGTCAGTAGTCACTTTGCCACCATAAATATTGACCAGGAGCAGTACAGGTAAAGAAGAAGTAGTTTTCTGTGTTTCTCGTTCTCATAAATAAAACAGGGGTTCGACCTGTAAATAATGGAACTGTACTGTGTAGTCGTATGCTTTTAGCTAGTTTGCTCCCAGCCTCTCCCTACACTTTGAACGCCGGCCTCGAGCTTCACAATGAAATGGCAGCTTCTGTTGAACCAAATTCAACTAACTGTCACACAATAATAACTTCTACCAGGTATGTTTACGAAATTGAGGTAAACCCTAATTTACACGAAATTGCAAGATAAGATATTCAGACATGCGGAGATCCTGCTTTAGACCTCAAAAGACCTGGAGTAGAGATCGCTCCACCTGGACTTTTAATGTCATGTAATGTAACCAATACTCGAGACAGTGTTTCATCGGGATGTCCCAACACCTAGAACACAGTTGAAAATACGACGTGCAGCGGGTTATTTTTGACGAAATTCAGGGTATTTCCCTCGGATAGCCGACGAAACACTGTCTCGAGTGTTTGAGATATCTTCTCAGTCGAAACAAACTAAGGAGTTAACGGAGCAGTAAAATCGTCAAAATCTAGGCTATTTAAGAAGCGGGTATGCAAGTCTTCACGGTTGCGATTTTCTTTGTTTAAACTTGGTGAATTACTGAGAGTTTGAAAATTTAAGATAAATGCCTGTCTCGTGTAGCTCCAGGTATTATTTTACCCAATAACAAGGCCATCTTTGACTTTTCTAGGGGGTTATTATCGATCTTTTTTCAATCAATAGATATCTCTGAAGACAGGGTTTATCAAATTATCGATTGTTGCCAATTGATGGCAATCGATAAAGAATTTTGTTCTGAGTTCGATTGTTATTAATTGCAGCTATCAATCGATAGAAATCGGCGATTGATATGGATTAAATCGATTTTTTTCTCGATACCGATTTTTATCGATTGACTACGCCTGGCTTGTTAAGGCTAACGTCAAATAAATGCACTGGAACTCGTCTGAACTGACCAAATGCAACAGTGATGACCACTAAGGCATCCTGACGTATCGAGCGAAGTCACATTAAACCAAATCTTCAAACTATTGCTTACCATGCCAGTTTGGTGTTGAGGACAGTCTCACTAAACTGCTGAGTGTAAAAAGCTAGACTTGGAAACTGTGTACAAGGCTTTCACTGGTGCATCATCCATTATCATCTGCGACTTGTGACATAATGTTTAATAAAGTACTCATATATGGAACTTTATAAATTTACATCTCCCGCCAAAATCTATATTAGGGATGCAAAATTCTATATTCCTAGGCTATGAAAGAATCTTAAGCTTGAAATTCTGTGTGACTGGATATAGAATTCCTTAGTGTTAAGTAAATTCGCTGCCATAGAGATAAGACACACTACAAAAAAGACATATACTATAGATATATACTGTGCACAAGGTGTTCACTGGTGCATCATCCTTAATCATCTGTGACTTGCGAGATAACACTAATTATTGGATATATGAAGCTGTATAAATTTACTTCTCCCGCCAAAATGTATATTAAGAATGCAAAATTCTATATTCCTAGGCTGTGGAAGAATCCTAAGCTTGAAATACTGTGCGAGATACAGAATTCCTTTCCGTTAAGGTGACCGAACGCAGTTTCCAAGTGCCTCTGCCTAATTCACTCGAGACAGTGTTATTCGAGACAGTTTGTCATGGGGATGTCTAAACACCGAGAACAGAGTTGAAAAATACGACGTGCAGCGGGTTAGTTTTGACGAAATTTAGGGTATTTTCCTCGGATAGCCGACGAAAGACTGTCTCGAGTGTTTGAGATATCGGAGTAGTAAAATCGTCAAAATCTATGCTAATTAAGAAGCGGGTATGCAAGTCTTCACGGTTGCGATTTTCTTTGTTTAAACTTGATGATTTAACTAATGAGTTTGAAAGTTAAGATACACGCCTTCTCGTGTAGCTTCAGTCATTATTTTACACAATAACAAGGCCATCTTTGACTATTCTAGGGGGTAGTTATCGAATTTTTTTTCAATCGATAGATATCCCTGAAGACAGGGACTATCAAATCATTGTTGCCAATCGATGGCAATCGATAAAGAATTTTCTTCTGAGTTCGATTGTCATTGATTGCAGCTATCAAGCGATGGAAATCGGCTATTGGTATCGATTGAATCGATTTATTCTCGATATCGAGTTTTATCGATTCACTACGCCTAGTTTATTACGGCTAACGATGTCAAAGAAATGACTGGAACTCGTCTGAATTGACCAAATGCAACAGTGATGACCACCAATGCATCCTGACTTATCGAGCGAAGTCACGTTAAACCATATCTCCAAACTATTGCTTACCATGCCAGTTTGATGTTGAGGACAGTCTCACTAAACTGCTGAGTGTAAAAGCTAGACTTGGAAACTGTGTACAAGGCTTTCACTGGTGCATCATCCATTATCATCTGTGAACTTGTGACATCATGTTTAATAAAGTACTGATATGTGGAACTTTATAAATTTACATCTCCCGCCAAAATCTATATTAGGGATGCAAAATTCTATATTCTTAGGCTATGAAAGAATCTTAAGCTTGAAATTCTGTGTGACTGGATATAGAATTCCTTAGTGTTAAGTAAATTCGCTGCCATAGAGATAAGACACACTACAAAAAAGACATATACTGTAGATATATACTGTGCACAAGGCTTTCACTGGTGTATCATCCTTAATCATATGTGACTTGCGAGATAAACTAATTATTGGATATATGAAGCTGTATAAATTTACTTCTCCCGCCGAAATGTATATTAAGAAAGCAAAATTTTATATTCCTAGGCTGTGGAAGAATCCTAAGCTTGAAATACTGTGCGAGATACAGAATTCCTTTCCGTAAAGGTGACCGAACATAGTTTTCAAGTGCCTATGCGTAAATCACTCGAGACAGTGTTATTCGAGACAGTTTGTCATCGGGATGTCTAAACACCGAGAACAGAGTTGAAAAATACGACGTGCAGCGGGTTAGTTTTGACGAAATTTAGGGTATTTCCCTCGGATAGCCGACGAAAGACTGTCTCGAGTGTTTGTCCTGAGTTCGATTGTTATTGATTGCTGTTATCAATCGATAGAAATCGGCGATTGATATCGATTGAATTGATTTATTGTCGAGATCGATTTTTATCGCTTGACTGCCTCTGGTTTATTAAGGCTAACGATGTCAAAGAAATGACTGGAGCTCTTCTGAATTGGCCAAATTTAGCAGTGATGACCACTAATGCATTCTGTCATATCGAGGGAAGTCACGATAAACCATACAGTGGCGGATCTAGGGGAGCTCCCCCCCTATTTTGGGTAAAAAAGAAGAAATGACAGAAGGGAAAAAGGACGGCAAGGCAAGTAAATCAAGACCGGGGGGGGGGGGGGGGGGGGGGGGG
>CM042751.1:18284482-18294954 GCA_022496165.2 Catalaphyllia jardinei | reverse complement strand
ACATGAATGGCGTGATACCAATAAAATAAACAACAGAAACAATGCCCCTAACACAAAACAAATAGGAGCTGCTAACAAGCAAAATAATTACAATCTTAAGAGAGCTGTTACACTTCTGCTTTCTTTAGATAAGCAAGAAGTAAACAGCCGCAAACACTGATTCAAATTGAAAATGGTTTGTAAATTAACAAAGAAGGACCTGACCTAGTAGCTACCTGCAATTCGAACCATTTCACTTAAAGCACCTCCTTTCTTATTTACTAACGCGTCAAATTTATCAAATTCGACAACCTCCCCATCTTTCAAAACCAAAATCATATCACAGTCTTTCATGGTGCTTAAACGATGAGCTATAGTGATGACTGTGGAGTCCTTTAGTTTATCACGAACTACGTTCCAGATTGTTTGTTCCGTTTCTGGATCCACATGTGCAGTGGGCTCATCCAGGATGACAATCTTGCTTTGCTGCAACAGCACACGAGCCAAACATATTAACTGTCGCTCTCCTACACTGAGGTTTGCTCCATGTTCCAACAGATCGTGATCTAGCTGTCTATCTAGACTCTCTACCAACGCTTTCAGTTGCACGTTCTCCAAAGCTAGCCACAAATCTGAATCCTGCATCTGCTCCAGGACATCGAGATTTTTTCTTAACGATCCACTAAACAGCACGGGGCTTTGGCCAAGAACAGATATAGATCGTCGAGCCTCTTGGAGATTAATCTGTTTTATTGGAATATCATCGATCAGTATGTCTCCATCAGAATCTGGCATGCGCATGAGCGCTGCTACAAAAGATGATTTCCCTGCACCTGTGCGGCCTGCAACACCGATCTTTGTTCCCCCTTTGTTGTTAAGATTTATTCTCTTTAGTGCTTGAGGTCCCCCCGGATAGTACGTTAATGACACATCTTTAAATGTGATATTTCCTTCGTGTGGCCAGTGTCCCGGGGGAAGTCGCTGTACTTTGTATCCTGGCTCTGAGTCAAGTTTGGTGTACGTCATCACTCGTTCAACTGAGGTCATGAAATTCTCGACATCCGAGGTTTTCTTGACAGCGTATTGAGCAGTTGTCGCCATTTGGATGACATAAACAAGCGCAAGTCCGGCCCAAGCTGATTAAAACAAAAGAAAAAAGAAAGGAGATAATTTAGATCATTCAGCCGTGCGATACTGCTGGATACTGCTTTTTAAAACTTGACGTATAAATATAACCCGCCCTACGATACAACTTTCCATTATTTTGACATTGATATCATTTGACGGATACTCTTTTTTGGATTGGTTTAGAGACCTGTGTCACCTGTAAATAAACTACCTTAAATAGTTCTTTGTTACTCTGCTTACTCGCCTTCTGTGAGCTTAGCGGCACACTATAATATCCTGTTCGTGCGCAGTTCTATCCGCCAGCTTTACCAAGACGGCAGGCGCTCCTCACTCGGCCTTCAATGAACTGAAAGGGTTGTGTAAACAACGAATACTTGTGTTACATCGAGTACTCTAAGCTGGAAGCACACATATCCGCTAACATGGTTCATCGTAAACAAACTCCGTGCGACTGGCAATAATTATTACTTCCGCTCTGATGAATAAAAATGGTCACCACTTTGCTGTTCCTTAGTTCTGGTTTACTCTTACAGGTTTCTGACCACAAAGCTCAGGCAGAGGAGCGAAGTAACACAGCTGAATTTGAGCTTCGTCAATGTTGTTGTTTTTTGCTGACGACAGGCGATTTCGTCTAACAGGGCCAAACTCTAGCTACTTTCGCACCAGAAGTCATACATGCCTCCTTAAGGTATCGATTAATGTTAACAGAGATATCTTTTAGTCTCGTGATATCCAGTTAGAAAGAAAAATCGACTACTTACAGCTTCCAAATTACAATGTAAATATCCACAATTCAAAGACCCGCACTTTACGAAACAAAGACCTCGCACTCCAAAGAAATGTATCGCACATGGTTTGCCGCTGATGTCATTCGTTTCGCCCCTGCTGCGGGGGGGGGGGGGGGGAATCGGTGTCGCAACTTCGATGCAAGGTCCACCGTCCCATGAGACTCGACTCAAGTCTGCATTATGACGAAATTATTGTATCATTGCTCCAAGCAAGAAAGAGTATTTGAACCAGCGACATCAACAACAACAACTAGCTTCATTTGCATGACCAAACATACAGTGTGGCAAAAACTTTTCTAAACTCAAACTATAACAGCATTGATTTTCGTGAACATGCAGTAAGGTTGTGATATACGCGATCAAGTTGCATACGCCTGATTTGAGAGTAGAATATTGCGTAGATCAAAGGAAGATGTAACTAATTCTTCCAATTGAATATTCACATATTAAAATAATGTATAGGCGTCATAAATTCGCGGATGGCTTGTAACGAAGATAATTGCTTTTAAGTGGGAACGATATGTTCCATAACCATTATACTAAAAAATTAAAGTGTTGAAAATTTTAGTTTATTAGAGTTTTGCATAATACGTTGCCGGTATAAAGAATACTTTCGGATCAATATCAGTATCTGGGCAACTGCGCACCTACCCCTCCCCTAACCCAACAGCAACACTAACTTATTAACTTATTATAGCATGCTGGGTTAGAGGAGGGGTAGGTGCGCAGTTGCCCAAATACTGATATTGATACTTTTGTTGCATTAGAGTAAGATAATGTTTGATTTTAGAGTTAAGAACGCAAGATGAAAACCAGGTATATTTTAAAATTGAGACATACTTATTAGGTTAGGCAAGGGCTGGGAACTACAGAATTCACGAATTTGATTTGTTGAAATCAATAATGACCGTGATCTAGATTTTCCCATCTAGACCGGCTTAAAGATTCATTTGGGGTTAGATTTTGGGGTGAAAAGGGTTGCAATATAAAATAAAACTAGACGCCTTGCTACGTGAATCCAGGCAGTCGTTATACTGAGAAGCACTAGCTATATTGCAATTGAGCTTAAATATTCTGCATTTGAAGTCGTGCGAAATTCAATCGAATCGATGTGCTCAAGCTATTCTGCCGTCGATGGCATTTCTTGGAATCGATTAATAGCTTATTACTCGTACACAGACCATTAGCACGTAAAATGAGTCAAGATCGTTATATTAGCCTATGAGCGTTTCAGTCTATTTTCTTTCGCCTTTGCCGTTGTTGTTGTTTGTTGGTTTTTTTTTTTCATTTCTCAAACGAGAGAGACGTTTTGAATTTCATAGTTATGGCGGTGCGTGACATAGAGCCACCCTGGGCTCTGTAAATTTGTTCAAAGTAATTCGAGGAATATCTCAGGTTTGGGAAAACGCAGATTTAAAAATTAGAGAAGTGTAATCTTTATTAATCTCCTATAACATCACAATTTCTTGACTTTATCCACTGAATGGTTTTTGAATATTTTTTTTTATTGCTTCAGGATTGCGTGAGAGTACAATCCAAGAGTTGTTTTGCTGGGGTCAACTCGTACATTAATTTCTTTTATCTTAAATGTACAATAATTCGCTACATAGGTTTCATTCTGGAGAAAATAATTGAGCCTCTCGAGCATGTCGTACTTTTTTGGTCTTAACCACGGTTCTCCCCCTACCTGATCTCCATCCAGTGTAGGTTCCAGGCCTTTATCACACTTGTCTAGAACCTTTGCGGCCGTTACAACCTCACTATTTGTTGGGGCTAACTCTGTATCCTCGGCCTTCACCCTTAAGCATGGATAATTACTGAGTTCCATCCCCCCTGCTGGTTTCATTCCATTTACGCTTCCATTTTTCTACTCGGGGATAAACAGTTCCAGCTGGCCTCCGGGAGCTGCAACGATCTGACAATCATACCGGCGCACAAAATCCATGCCCAAAATCCCTTCAAGCTCTATGTCCGCAACCCACACCTCCTGCAGAACCCGCCCGCCTTCTACTTCCAATTCGAATGTGCCCTTGCCATGAAACGGTTGTGTACTGCCATCTGCTAGAATCATACGGTTCTCAACTCTCTGAAGCACTGGTCGCCTAGGTGCACTGATCTTTTCCATTACTGCTGGGCTCAAAATCGTTATATTGGAACCCGTATCCACCAGAAACCTGACTTCCACTCCCTCGACCTTACTGGAGGTGTATAGTCCTAGCCGATCTTTGCTTTCACGCAGAGTACCAGCTCTTGGATAGAAATGCCGTTGATAACGACGCAGGACGGAACTTTGGCTCGGTCCGTCTTCGTTTCCCTTGTTGTAACGCACATTTGGGCAATTGCGCGAAAAATGTCCAAGCTCGCCACAGGACCAGCAATTTCCTCCACCGGTATTTCTTGGGCCCCATGAGCTAACGGGCTCCATTCCAGGCTGGACGCTCCGGGCAGGACGTTCAATTTTCTTCATCAAGTCCTCCGTTAGACGCCTCTGCTCTTCTCGATCTTTCTTTATTTCAGATAACATCTTGCTGATGGACGAATCAAGGGTATCACAGTGTTTGTCTGAACCCTGTGGGCCCACGATATTCACAGTCAGTCGGCCCGGTCTGAGACACTGACGTTCCGATATCTGAAATGCCTCCACTTCGGTGGCCGTGGCGAGAGCGTCCTGTACCGGTCTAGTTTGAAGTACTTTCCAGCGAATATCCGCATCTGCAATTGCATCGACGAAGTGGACCTTTGCGAGGACTTCCCAAACGGATAGAGGTGCTTCTGGATATGCTTGCCTGACCAGTCGCTGGATCGCTTGTGCAAGTTCTGGAAGTGACTCGTCGTTTCCTCTGACGCGGCTTTTCAGTTGTGATCTAAACACTTCCATTTTCCCACCGTTACCAAACCGCCGCGATAACGCATCCCTGAGGGCCTCATAGTTTCTTCTCGAGCTTGCGTCGAAGTCAGTCAGCACAGCCTATGCGCAGCCTGACAAACTCGCGGCGAGGTAAATAGCCATTGTAAACGTATTCCAGCCATTTAATTCTGCAATCAGCTCGAATTGAACTTGATAGTCGTCCCAAGAAGTCTTTCCATCGTACGGTGAAGGCGTTATTAGTGGTTCAGGGACGATTTTCCACATTTGTAGGGACAATTTCCGGTTCTCGACCTCGCAAATTGTCTTCCGGTTCGCCACCAGGCCCTGCGCGGGATGCATTATCCAGCCGCCATATTTTTTTCGTCGAACCGGTCGATATATAATAATAATAATAATAATAATAATAATAATAGTAATGATTTGTTGTTGAAATCTGTCTGCCATTCGTCGCTCCATGTCTTCACTGGTACTCAAAATTCTGTTGCCCAATTCCTGGAGAGCTGACATAAACGAAGCCGGTGATTCTTGACCAAAGGCGTAGCAACCACTTTCGTTCGGAGTAGCCGAATTCTGCACAACGTCCTGTTCCTTATGAAATTCTCCGCAGTAATTTTCTTCTGGATCCAACTGGACTTCGCAATAACTCTGATTAGCCGCTGCCATCCTAAAGAAGCTCAATGTGCAAACAACGCAACTAAACTAAACTTAAACGGTCGCCTGGATCACGCCAGCAACTATTGACACCAAATGTAACGCGCGTGGGCAACAACAACTTTCACTTAAAGAGTCCAACAGCCAACGGTTTAATTACTTGCCTTCTAACGTTCAGCTTAACTGCACATGTCAAGTCTACTAGAGCACACACACTGGTGTGTGCTTGTACAGATGACACCTGTGGCGGCCCTCAAAGTTCGCACTTGTGAATTCGAAGGAGTTTCGACGAGAAGTAAAAGACGACCGTTGTTGTTAACAGGAATCACTTTATTCCCAAGATAACAACTTAGTTGGCCTAACTAAGGTGGATGACAGAAGGATTACACGGATGAAAACTTGAACTACACGAATCACACTTAGGATACAAACATGGCGGCTCCCACTCCATCGCGCGGTAACTAAGCAGCACCAGAGTTACCAAGCAGTTGGTGGCCTCCGTTGACCTACTACTGCACTGCTGTAGTAACATGGCACCCCAACTGGATACATGCAGTTAACAACAACGGTATAATACTTAACAACGACAAGTGTTAGACAACTATCAGTTCAGTACTTGAACTATGGCAACTAGAGAGTTCATATAATTTTTCGCAAATTACTGAAAATCAAACACATTAACAAGGATTAAATGTTCAACTGCGGTTTTTACTCTCAAAAGTCACTCTGCATCACTCCTCACATGTCCTTTTTGGCTCCTCGAGGGGGACGTCTCCGGTCTCCTGGCTAAGTGTATCCTCTCCAGCCACTTCATCTGTAGTCAGAAAGCTTGTGTATAGGCCTGTCTAGGTATGATGGCGGACTTAAGCGTTTCCCACAATCATCCAAATCTCCGTCTGCCATCAGTAACTTGACTTTTCGGACGAATTCATCCTCACTAGGGTAAACTTGCACTACTCTACCCAGCGACCACTTGTTGCGCGCTTACTCGCTTTCCTTAAAGATCACTACGTCTCCCACAGCAAGATTTCTCTTAGGCTGGATCCACGTTCGCCTGATTTGTAGCATCTGGAGATACTCATTTCGCCATCTCAGCCAGAACTGATTTGCGAAATACTGCACTCTTCTCCAACGTTTGCGACAATACACATCGGCTCTTTGAAATTCTCCTGGAGGTGGTAGGACTCGTTTAGGTTTCATAGTCAGAAGATGGTTTGGTGTTAAGGGCTCCGGTGCCTGTGCATCACATAGGTAATCCACACTGAGAGGTCTTGAGTTGATAATGCACTCGACTTCGATAGTAGTGGTTCCAATGCGTTGCGTACACTGCGAATCAAACGCTTCCAGGTTCCTCCCATGTGACTACAATGGGGCAGGTTCATCTTGAAAGGGATCCACTCGCATCCATTTCTTAGCAGATACTCTTGAACGTGATCTTGATTCATCTCAGATAATGCTGCTTTTAGCTCATTTTGTGCACCGAAAAAATTAGTTCCCTGGTCAGACCTCAGTTGTCTTACAGCTCCTCTCCGACTCATGAAACGGCTCAAGGCATTGATAAAGGAAGAACTGTCCAGTGAATTGGGAGTCTCCAGGTGAACACTTCTTGAACCCATACACGTAAATAACACTCCATAGCGTTTGACTTCACTTCTTCTTTCCTTGACAATAAATGGTCCAAAATAATTAACGGCACAATATGAAAATGGAGGCGCGGGCTCCAGTCTGTCCTCAGGAAGACAGGCCATTTTCTGCTGCTCTGTGGGCCTACGCAGACGTCTACAGGTCACACAACTTGATAGGAACCTTGCTACTCCCGATGATCCATTGATCACCCAGTAGCCATTCTGGCGCAACTCATTGTGCGTCATCCCACGACCCATGTGGTTCAGTTTCAATGATGATGTTTAATCAACAGTTCAGTCAAATGTCCCTTTCGCGGAATAATGACTGGATGTTTTACGTCACCTGGTACATCTGCTCTTCTGTTACGACCTACAACACGAATAAGACCATCTTGGTCCATGAACGGATCCAATTTGTACAACGAACTGGTCTTTCGTAGCCTTTGGTTTCGCTTTCTAGCTTGACTTCTGTTTGTGACTCCATCAGTCACATTCAAGTCACAGAGAATTTGAAGTTCCGTCTGGAAATTTTCATACTGCAAACACTTGATGATGGTCTTCTCTGCCTCTTGGTACTGTAAACCTCTGGGCTGATTTCTCGACTTCTGCGCTTGACCTTGTTCCTGGTTTCTCTGGCTTCTTAAATTCTCTTTTGTGAAACCTGGACTTAAGTCGTAGACACAGAACTATGACCTTCATAGCTTGATATCAGCTGTATGTGCCATCGAGTCTGCTTATCTTAAAGTGATCAGGAAATGGAGCGACGTTCTTAACTTCCTTAGTCAATACAGATGCTTTCTTTACCTCGAGGTCGGACTCTTGAAGGGGGGACACCTCCACGTTTTCAGGTTTGCAGGGTCCACTTTTCCACAGAAATTCTGGACCAATTAGCCAACGTGAACCTTCTACCAGCTGTTTTTCTGTGAGTCCTCTTGATGCTTCATCTGCTGGGTTGCTCTTTGTCTCAACATAGAACCAGGAGTTAGGATCAGTTAGGTCGCGGATCTGTTGAACTCTGTTAGCGACGTAAACATGGAACGTTTTAGCTTCATTACTAATGTATCCGAGAATTACTCGGCTATCCGTCCAGAAGAACTCTTAGATCTCTGGGTACTCTAGTTCATTCCGTAAGAACTCACTCATTCTTGCTGAGGTGGTAGCAGCAGCTAACTCCAACCTTGGTATGGTCTTGTGCTTCAAAGGTGTAACCCGTGTCTTTCCGACAATAAAAGAGCAATGAACTTGGTCGTGTTCGTTAATCAGTCTTAAATAAGAGCACCGACCATAACCTTCTACTGAAGCATCTGAAAAATAGTGCATTTCCACTGCTTTCACTCGGCCAAAGTCATTTGGCTTAACACATCGTTTTATCTCCAGTTTCTCAAACTCCTTGATTTCTTGACGCCACTTCTCCCATTGTGGGTGTAGACACTCAGGGACAGGGCCATCCCAGTCCAATTTGTCTCTGCACATCTGCTGGAGTATCTGCTTTCCTTTGAGTGTTACCGGGCTTATGTATCCATTAGGATCATAGATGGAGCCATGCTCTTCTTCCATTGTGAAGCGCTTTAGAACTTTTGTATAAAGCGCTATAAAAATAATGTTATTATTATTATATTATTATTAAACCTCTTTGAGTTAAAGGGCGGTCACGAAGTTCGATACGGAACCGAAAGCTGTCGTTTTCAACGCACCACATCACGCCTAGGGCTCGCTCAATAGGCAAAGGATCTACAGCTAGGTTCAGTTCTTTGATCGCAACTGTTGAATGGAGGTAATTGGCTCAGATTTGTGTGTACTCTGAGACTAAAAGGCCGTGAGAGGCCTTTTTTCAAGTTATGGAGTGCTAGTTAATCAATATTCACACGTTGATTAGGTGTTTCCGAATAAGTGCAATTTTGAACAGTTTCTATGGGTTCATTCTTGATTACAACTCGAACGTTTCTTTCACCACTAAGAGCCTGCCGCTGGTAAGCTACCCTGCACGCCGCCTCCATCATAAACGAATAATGGACTCTTGTTACCGTGTCATGCAGATATCGTTTCAAGCCGAACTGCCTTTTGCTAGTAAGCGAAAAACAGACCAGTAACAAGTAATGAGAGGGTACTGTATTTGCAGGCTGCGATTGCCCTTAACTAACGTGAATTTTCCGTGTCTCAATTTATACAGCTATGATAATCTTGACAAGTCCCTGTGATACACCTCCACGAGACTAAGAGATAAACAGCAAGATGATAGAGAAACTATTGATAAGCTCGAATGAGGCAAGCATATTTTTGTGATGACAAATCCTCAGATTTAGTATCATTTTTTGGCCCATTTTGATTTACCTTACAAATACACCTACCGGCATCTTGAGATACCAAAACAGCTGCCAGAGACACTGCACCGATTAACATGGATGCGAGAAGATCCAAGCGCACACCAAGCCATCGCCCACTGGCCATCACCAGAATATACGACTGATTATGAACATCTTGATATCTAACAGAATGAGATGTTAAAAGAAATGAAAATCTTGTTTATACTGATCATGCACTGAGCTACAGTAAACTACAGTTCTAAGTAAGTAGCTAGGTATTACTAAACACTTAAGGCTCTAGAAACACATGTAAGCGATTTGCAATTGATCTTGGTGGATATTCAAGCCAATCAATTAATGTAATAATGCAAAAGCAAAACAGATGTGTTTTATGTTTAAAAGTCTAGTCTTAAGACTGTTAAGAATAAACCAAATCACCTGTAAAACTGATCCACGAAATCCCTTTGTCTTCCTCTAGTTCGAATCGTGTCCAGTCCATTCAGGGTCTCGGAAAAGTGAGAGAAGACTGGACTGCGGCATATTGACTCTAACCTTTTGAGTTCTCTGGACGTCTTCAAGTAATACTTGGAGATATACAAGACCAACACAATCAACGGAACAACAGGAAATAGAAGCCAAGGATTTGTAACAGTTGGTATGATAATTAATGCAAACACCATCAAGACTTGCTGGATAGAAACTAGAAAAGTCTTGGGCAACAACTCGTCAAGGCAGCCTACATCTTTAGAAAATCGATTGAGTATTCGTCCCACGGGATTTGAATCAAAGAAGAGAACCGGTGCTTGAAAGATAGCTAAAACCATTTTGTCATGAAGACGCTCTGAACATCTTAAGGCCACCAGAAGAAATCCATAAGACCGAATGATGGCAAAGATAAGAGACGCACTGACCAGAGAAGCGTAGATAGTCAAGTTTGTGTAGTCTTTCTGGTCTTCTGGTAGTTTCTTTGTCAGCGACGAGAGCCAGACGTCAGGAGCAACCACCGTTGCTGAGAAAAGAAAGAGACAATAAAATAATACGATCAAAACCTTGGTAAGAAGAAAATCATAATAAATAGTCCACCGCGTAGAATTGTGTGACACATCCGGGATATTTACGGGTGCAATAG
>CM042751.1:18259482-18276982 GCA_022496165.2 Catalaphyllia jardinei | reverse complement strand
GTGGCAAATTGTAATTGTTATGATTAATTGGTAACATGACATTGTATGGTCCAATTCAGTCTGTAATCATACTCGTGATTAACAAATCAGACTCCCACTTCGCGGTCTTTCGATTTTGTTAATCACTAGTATGATTACAGACCGAATTGGACTCCACTCAGTGCCATTACCATTATTCATGAGAGGCAACTTTGCCACAATCTTTGACCTAAATTGCCAGAAGGATGTGGTATCTAATGGAATTCTTAAAATGTCGAGATGTCAGTTGAAAAGAGCCAGAGAAGCGAAACAAACCGGACGTAGGAGCCACTACGGCAAAACATCCTGACTCACGCAGTCAGATTTCGCGCTACCGGCATTCTCGTCAACAGTGCTACTCATCTTAAAATGTCGTTGACGAGTAGCTTTGGACACACCAAAATAGCGGCAGGCTCGCTGGCGCGTTTTACGAAAAAAAGAAACAAAACTGATCGATCCGATGGTATTGTAAAAGTGTCTTCGTAACTAAAGCAGAATATCGCCTGCCACGATGTCATTCTCGGTTGTACAGTAATCATAGCCTTTCGTTGTAGCAGCCGATCGAGGAGGTGAGAAGAAACGTTTAAAACTCTGAGAATTCAATCAGCTGATACATCGATTATTTTGTCGCTGACCATTCCTCAAGAAATCATGAAATTTAAGGTTCGAATCGGCAGCGGGTTTCGAGAAACATTTGTCTTGCTTCACGAAAAGCTAAAAGGAAACCTTGAGCCAGGTGAACAGGCGAAGAAATACCACACTTGCTAGTCAAATGTGACACTGGAACTCCGGTGGGTATGTCTTTGCTTTCTAAAATATCAAGCAGATCAGAATCTAGCGGTCCAAAACGTATTGATATTAAATTACCATAATGCTTTAAGATGGTTAGAAACAGTTTTTAGTATTTTCCAAGAGTTACAGTTTGATGGGTCATTATAACCACTCTTTATCGGTAGATACCAAAATCATGGTATCAGCAAACTGTCCAATCATCGAGGAACAAGGTGCTGCTAATTTTGTGGCACTGCTAAAAGCACCCTTAGTTTTAGCTTTAAGCGCTTAGAACTCAAAAACAAGCTCGGTGACCCCCATGTTTTATTATCCGTTCGAATTGTAATCAGTATGATATGATGCAACTTTTTGCAATAAAATCTTGCGAAGGGGGTTCAGAGCCATTTTTAAATTTTCGAAAACTTAAGGACTGGGACGAGGGACGAAAGATGGCGGTCACGCGCTCGTAGTATCTTTTCAGTTTCGCAGCCCTAGTGGTGGTTAAAATATAGTTAATATCCATTTGTAATGCCTGACGAACCATCGGGAAAAAAGGAGCCACGGAAAAAGGCAGAAAACGAACAAGAGAGGGTAGCTCTCAAACGGACGAGGAAGACGAGTCCGATCAACATCACAAGCATGGATGCAAAAAGTGCTTCCAAACAACAAACTCGAGGCTCTCCGGTATTGAGGAGAAACTCAACATACTATTAGCTATACTTCCCGAGTTGAAAACTTATAAAAAGCAGATTACTCTTCTTGAAGAAGAAAACAAAGCCCTGCAAACGAGCTTAGAGAATTCGCAAGCAGAGTTAGTAGACCTAAAAGCCATTGTTCATGATGTCAATTTTTAAAGCAAGGAGAAGCCAACACCTTCAGTAAACGCACCGAGAGGGATCTTAAAGAGCTACATCGCCGACTTGTTCTACTCGAATGTCACAGCCGTAGAGGAAATATGAAATTCATTGGAATAAAGGAACGCAAAAACGAAACAAACGATGACACTGAACTCGCTCTAAAAGAATTTATGCGTACGAAGCTGAAGATCCTTTTAGTAGACGAAGCAAACATTCATTATATTTTGATAGAGTCCACACAATTGCTTCACGCCGTTCACAATCAAATGGCCGAAGTCTTCAACCTAGACCAATTATGGTTAGGCTGACGGATTTTCAAGATAAGTTTTTCATCAAATCCTACATCAAAAATCTTCCAAGAGGTGCCGGATTTAAGGTTTCCGACGATATTGTCCTAAAGAAGTTGACGAAGTAAGGAAGGTATTTATATCCGATACTAAAGCTGGCCAAGCGCGAGAAGAAGGCTGCACAATTTAATGTCGAAAAGTCGATCATCAACGGTGCTCTTTACCGTGGCGAAGAAACATCCCAATTTTCTTTCTATGGGCGTTTAATGGATAATTAAGCTGAAATGATCGCTAAACCGAAGTTAAGAAATTTAATTTTGTACGGAACCACCTACTGGAGAGCTGCGGCTGTAATAGTTTTCTGTCCATGTTTCCGCAGGTGTTTTCTTTCTGCTTTCTCTTCTGTTACATTGACCAATTTTGTTTTGATGTTAACGAGGTAATAAGATTTAAGCCTTATCATAAATATCAACCGCACTGTGAGCATATTTCTAAGACAGCTATTTTCGTTATTTCTTGGATATCTTGTCTATCTTTCCATTAAAGCTAGATGTATAAACTGCTATTACTTAACGTTAGAGGGCTAACAGTTCGAGAAAGGGAAGACAAGTTTTTCGTTGGTTGAATCAACAACAATCGGATATAATTTTCCTGCAAGAAACTTATTCCTCGCCGGAATCCATCAAAAGATGGGAAACAGAATGGGGAGGTAAAATCGTGTCCAGCCACGGCTCTTCCCATACGGTGGGGGAGTTATGATTTTATTCAAACCACGTCTTGACGTTGACTTGGAGACAATTACTGCAGATAATTTTGGCAGCTGTATTTTAGCCGAGACTATTATTGATGGTACCAAAATAGTTTAATATTTTCGCACCAAATGCCGCAACCCAACAAGTTGTTTTCCTCAGGGACGTTTCAAAAGATTTTCTTATCCCTTACGCCAACGACAACCTGGTGCTGGGAGGTGATTTTAACCGAAAAATTAGCACTTTAGACAAAAAAAAGGCTGTAGACCGATTGACAGCAAAAACGCTTCTCTCAGCGAGCTTCAGTCGTTAATCAAAACACAATCTACTTGACTCCTGGCGTTTCGAGGATGCAGAGGAACCTGGCTCTACATGGGCTAACCCGTCAATGAAAATGCAGTGTAGACTTGACTACTTCTTTATTTCAAAGCAGCTAAAAGATCACGTTAAAGAGTGCAAAATAGTTCCAAACATTTATTCAGATCACTCCGCCGTCGCTCTTTCCGTGTCTTTTAATGAAAGTGAGTTCCCTCGAGGACCAGGGTTCTGGAAGTTAAACAACTCTTTACTATTAGATACTAACTACGTGGAACTGTTGACGTTTAAAATTCTGATGTTTGCAAAAAAGCATGAACAATTCAACGACAAAGGCTTGTATTGGGAAATGATTAAAATGGAAATTCGTGCCTTTACAATAGCTTTTTTAAAGATGAAAGCGAAACGAAAACGTGACGATGAATCAATTCTTTAGTCGGAAATGATAAAACTGCAGATCAAACTCCAGACGTCATATTGTGATTCTCTTAAGGCCGAGCTAGGGGGAATAAAATTCAAGCTTTCTAAAATCGCCGGTATCAAAACACGAGGAACAATCGTGTGCAGTAGAGCGCGTTGGCATGAGCATGGTGAGAGGAATAGTAAATATTTTTATAACTTAGAAAAAATGAACCAAAAAAAGAAACATATAGTTAATAACGATGGGTGACAAAATCAAAAACCCGACGGATATCCTGGAGGAAGAAGAACGTTATTTCCAAGAGGTTTATACATCGAGAAATATGGACCCCAACTGCGCAACTTTCAATGAATTCTTTGAAATAGAAAATGTATTATCAGAAGAAATCGCGAAAACGTGCGGAGGTGTCTATTGATGAGTGTGAGATTGCGTTAAAAACTATGCAAAACAATAAAAATCCCTGCACAGATGGGTTTACGTCTGAATTCTACCGCTCATTTTGGAACGTTTTCGGTTCATTTATGGTACATAGCTTTAACTACGCCTTTCGAAACGGTACTCTCTCCATCTCTCAACGCCAAAGAATTATTTCCTTAATTCTGAAGAAGAAAAATACTGAATATTTAAGAAATTGGCGACCTCTATCTTCACTGAATGTAGACTATAAAATCGCAACGAAGACCATTGCTCTGCGTTTGTTGAAGATCTTGCCTAACTTAATTCATCCTTGGCAATCTGGGTATGTTAAAGAAAGGTTTATTGGGGAAGGTATCAGGTTAATAGCAGACACAATGCATTTCACTAGAGAGAAGAATATTTCAGGGGTAGCCGTAATTTTAGATTTCGAGAAAGCTTGGGACTCGATTGAGTGGAATTTTATTCATAAATGCCTAAAAACGTTTAATTTCGGTCTCGACTTCCGGCAGTGAATAAGAGTGTTCTATACAGATATCTCTAGTTGTGTTTTGAATAACGGGTACGCCTTAAAACACTTTCATCTAGAACACGGAGTGCTTCAAGGTTTCCCACTTTCCGGCTTATTGTTCATTATTGCTATTGAGTTACTCGCGCAAAGTATTAGACGCTCAAAAGAGATAAAAGGTATCACAATAGATAAACATAATGAGGTTCAACTTTCGCAATATGCAGATGACACAACTGTACTTCTTTCTGACGTCCAATCAGTGTCAAAGTTATTTGATTTATTATCGCTTTTCGAAAGGTGCTCTGGCCTAAAACTAAAACAAACAAACTCTGAAATGCTATGGCTTGGCTGTATGCGCCACAGAAAAGATACCATAGTGATACTTGATCTCCAAATGAGCGGCGAACCAGTTTACGCGCTTGGAGTGCATTTTACATATGATCTAGGAGTGTCTGAAAAGAAAAATTTCTTTGATAAATTAGAATCTTGAAAGAAAACATTGAACATGTGGTCCGACAGAGACTTCTCCATCGTAGGTAGGATAAATATAATTAAAACATTAGCACTTTCAAAACTTGTCTTTATCTGCAGCGTCGTGAGTACCCCTAAAGACTTTAGTAAAGAGATAACCAAGATCACGTTCGTCTTTATTTGGAATCACAAACCCGCCAAAATAAAAAAAGACTACCCTTTTCAAGCAAAAAACAGCTGGCGGCTTGGACTTTAAGGATTTTTTCTCTTCGACAAAGAACTTAAGTTAAACTGGGTGAAACGGTTATGCCCTAACTCGGATGCTCCTTGGCAGTACAAACCAAAATCGCTCCTAGTCGATGTTGGCGGTAAAGAACTGTTTAAATGTAACTATGATTATAATGAGACCTCAACAATCATCTTCCCGCTTTCTTCAAGCAAATCATTTTTTTACTGGCAGGACATCACAACGGCCACACCTAAAACTAACTAGACGCTCTAAGAGCGTTAACTCGGGCTTCGTAACGCAGCACCAAATCCGGCTTATTTTACAAGTAATAGTACGCGAATTGAATCATTTTCCGCTGAGATATTTACTATTCGGGTTGCTTCGTTGAGATCCTCCTAATCCAATTGCATGTTATGAGTTTAAACCATTTCGGTTCAAGGATCAAGCACAGCTATCTACGCATTTATGGAGAACTTGTTTGGAAAGAATTTTCCAGGTCTTTTTCCAATTGCAACCAATGACGATTTAATACATGCTAGCAGAAATTGTATGACGTTCGTTTACTGTTGGTGAGCGATCCGACCGAATCATGCAGCTGAACACCTTTGCCGTGTTGCGAACTTAAACCCTTTTCAAGAGTCATCTCTCCTTTGGAGAGCGAGTAAACTCTTTCGAGAGAGCCGAAACGAACCATGCTAAAGTGGCTTCACGCCAAACAAACAGCCCAACGAGGCGTCAATTTACATTCCACATAATTTGTATAAACTTTCAAGTTGTGTTTTTTTGCAGATAACTTCCGAGAATTTGCGATCATTAACGCATTTTAAAAAGAAATATTCAAGCTACATATTTTTATTGAATCAAGGTAGGAGTATTTTTTAAAAGGATCTCGTTTATAAGGTAAGATGCGCCATTGTTTTGTTATTTAATTGATTTCATACTCTACTCGTCTTGTTCGCGTCAGAGATAGTTTTCTAAAAGCATTGGTGATTGCCAAGACTGCCAAGTATATTTGAACTACTAGTGAAATAAATTTTGCTTAACTATCGTCAATGCAAATTTTTCTTAGGATTTGGCAAGAACCTCAATAACCGCACAATTCCCAACACAATTGTCTTTAAAATCACACAATGCTATTCTTTTTCTGCGCCTAGATAATTTAATTCAAGTTACCGAAAGTCATCAGATTTTGTGCGAAGCCACGAGTGCATAGACGTTTTCGTATTTAGTTCATTTTATTGCAATATGATTTGTTTTACTGCAATGTTCTAAATAACAGCAGAAGTCACGTGAAGTCATTGACTGACTATTTTTGTCAGTGCCGCCATCGGCTCAGTTAACGTTGTTATCTCACGAGAACGGTTCGAGCATGAGCTTACCTGGCTGGCTTTCAAGAATATAACTCGAGGACCGACCCTTTCGAAAAAAGTTCGACATCTTTGTATGCGAGATAGACATATAAGGCGCGGTACTTGCCAAAACTTTCTAAATTCTGTCGGGAGCAAGCAATGTCGAGTCTCGTCCCCAGTTCCTGCGGTCTACGCATGAAACGCCTGGGACTATGACCCCCCTTTTGGCGAGGAAAACAGTTGCATTTTCTGACTCAGGTTTTCCGTATACGGAAGGCCGAGTGAAAATGCGGCTCTCTTAGAGCCCATCTGAAATAATCGATTTTTAACTGTGAATAAGAAAATGGTAATAAAATACTATCGTTTGTCTCACGATGAAGTCACTTTAGGATGTAGATCGCGACGTTTCGACTGCGTACTGCTAGTCTCCATCAGGCGATGAGGTCGACTGGTTACGCGAAACGTTGCTGGGGAGCATCATGCTTTGCATCAAGCTGTGATTGGTGCGTTTCGATTCTCACTGTTCCGGTTGGCTGCTCCCTCAGTGACCCCCTTTATTGTAACTCTCCTGTTGTTGTGTTTCTTGATCATGGGCATCCATGCTTCTGGAATTTCAATTCCACTATCCCTGTTGATGTTGTTAGGGTAAAGTCTTATGTGAATCGCCTCTTTGACCCTGGGTGTGTATCAATTTAAGGTGGATCACGATCAATGAACTTTACCGCGTCCCAAAGCGAATAGTGCCCGGTGATGGGAGCGTGCTCTGAAACGGCGGAGGTCTGGTTACGGGCAAGCCTGATGTCTGGATCGTGCTCCTTTATTCTGTCTTGCATAGGTCTTCCAGTCTCGCTGATGTAAACTTTACAGCATTCACAGGGAATTCTGTAAACAACGCCGTCTTGTTTAGTCGGGTCGACAGAGTCTTTAGGCCATACTAAGTGTGATAGTATGGCCGAAGGGCCCACGACGAAGGGCCCACGACCGAGTTCAAATCCACCGCGGTTTTACCTTACGTCAAAGGTTTGTCCAAACAGCTTCGCTGCTGCCTACAAAAACAAGGCATACACGCTGTGTTCAAGTCGAAAACTACGCTAAGTTAGCGGGCTAGCCCGAGACATCGGGCTAGCCCGTAACCAGACCTACGCCGTTTCAGAGCACGTTCACAACACCGGACACTATTCGCTTTGGGACGCGGTAAAGTTTTTTGACCGTGATCCACATTGGTATACACACCCAGGGTCAAAGAGGCGATTCACATAAGACTTCACCCTAACAACATTAACAGGAATAATGGAATTGAAATTCCAGAAGCATGAATGCCCACGATCAAGAAACACAACAACAGAAGAGTTACAAAAAAACGGATCACTGAGGGAGCAGCCAACCGCAACAGTGAGGATCGAAACACACCAATCACAGTTGTTGAAAACCAACCAATCGCAGCGGAGCAACATGCTTTCGCGTAACAAGTCGACCTTATCGCCTGATAAAGACTAGCAGTACGCAGTCGAAACGCCGCGATCTACATCCTATAGTGACTACATCGTGAGACAAACGATAATATTTTGTTATTATTATTATTATTATTATTATTATTATTATTATTATCACTTTACCACGATGAACAACAGCAATCTTTTTCATGACAAGAAAACGGTATTCTTTCCCCATTGGTATCAAGCGGGAACAAAACAAATCTCGAACCTATTTGACCCCTGCGAGGGTCATTTCCTACCATTTGATTCTTTTCGCAATAAATTTAATGTAAAATGTAACTTTTTACAATATTATAGCATTCTTTCTTCTATTCCACAAAATTGGAAGAAACTATTGGAAGAAAGTTCCAAAGACCCAATGACACCTCCCACCTCAATCTGTTCACTGTCATGCAAGGCAATATACAGTATCTTGCTTAACCTTGAAGGTCTACCTCCACCAACGTCTGACAAAAAAATTTGGCGTCGAGAAAAGTAACTTGAATAAAATCTACCTCCTACCATTTAAAGCCACGAAAGGAATTAAATTGGCAATGTTTCAATGCAAAATCATTGACCGAAATTTACCAACGAATAGCTTGTTACACAAAATGAAAAAAGTTGCTTCGCTCCGCTGTCCCCTTTGTCCTTCTGAGTGAATGAATGAATGTGTTTTTGCCACACGATAAAAATTACAAGTGTCAGATCCTGTGGCATCTGTTTATAAACTGCAAGCATGCAAGTTTTTTTTAGAACAGATTCCAGGAGTGGTACTCAACCTCGAGTAATACGAAACTGATACTCTCAGAAATGGTGGTTATGTTCAGAATTATTTACTGTCACACTTACTGTTTAGGCCTCAACCATCTCATTATTTTGGGCAAATAATTCTTATATGTTAACGCTTTAAATATCATTAAGTGCCGATTCGATGATTTTGTCTCACTTGTGCACGACAAAATGCACCTAGAAAAATATATTGCAGTCACTTGTAATAAGGAGAAGGAATTTAGGAACAAATGGAAATTATTTCTGTCGTGATATAATTTTATTGTGTTCTTTTTTTCTCAGCTTTGGATCTTGACTTGTTCCTTTTCGCTGTCTTTTTATTTAATAATCTATTAAATTCTATAAAATCAATACCCTATTAGTATTGGTTCCTCGACAATTAGCATGCAAATAATAACGTTGTAAATAGATGAACTGTATTAAGAGTAACTGTATTGTAATATATGTATTGTAAGTAGTGCAAGTTAATTTAGTTTAAACATCGTGTAAAAAGTAATTATAGTGTAAGTACATATGTAAAGTTTTAAGTAAGTATGGCGTAAGTATATTTTAGTGTATAAATTGAAATGTTGTAAACATTGTGAGTGAAAATCCTGTAAATAAATAAATAAATAAATAAATAGATAAATAAATAAGTAAATAAATAAATAAATAAAATGAAAAATAAAAAAGGAATGGATATTGTTTTCGGCTACCTTAAGGTGATTCCTAAGAAATTAAAGTTACCGTGGGAACTTTTCTGAAACTTTCCCTGAATGTTCTCTACCAAACACTGTTTCGAAAAACACAATAAAAAATGTTAGGTCACCATGCTCACTTAAGAGATGTGACGGGTAAATCGTACCAAATTTATGCCTATACTCTTGCTAATCACGCGCGTTATTTATCGGTCCAAGTTATATTTTGCGGTAAATGGGAGTATAATTTACTAACGTAATACTAGGGTTAAACCTGACAGGTAGAAAGTGTTGAGCATATGGAAGAATATCATATGAAATTTGTCGAAAACTCATACCTTTTAAAACGGCGCAAGGGTTCGTATAATCGTTGTTTTCGCGGTCATAATTTGCATTCCAGAGTTCTTTTTTTGCACGCTGTCACCTATATCTTTTTTTTCGTCCAATAAAAAAATTATTATTTTTTAATTAAAGAGGATAATCTGTACATTTTTGTTGTGCGATGAAAATTATAGGTCACCATGCTCGTTTAAAAGAAATAAATAATACTGAAAAAGAAGGAGATGGAACCATCTTTAATAGTAAAGGTATGAGGTCGATGTTCTGATCAACCACAAGAAATATCTAGCATGTATGCATTCGAGATGTGTTGCTGTGCATGGTTGTATAACAAGCTGATGATGAGCCTTTTTACTCTGATGTAACATGAACTGTAAAGGAGCAATGACATTGCATTATTTCCTATTCATCTTGTTCAACCAGTTTCCCAAAAAACTCTTGCATGGTGTATGGCACACGAATCGTTCAATCAGTCAAAACAGGCTTGTGAACATGTTTACCAATGCCAATTGGACATTTTAACATTCGTGCAAAAGAAGTAACATACCAGATATTTACTAGACCATTACCAGAACCAAACTACTGTTTGTAATGTTCTTGGCCGAAGTAACAATTTAATAGAACTCAACAGAAGGTTTCCAAGTTGCTTTTGAAAATTGTCAAGAAAATAACTTTTCTTTGAGTTATATTGCAAATAAACTCCTTCATAACATCAATAATACGTTTCATTCATACCCTCCCTGTTGCCTCCTTGGTAAAACGTTAAGAAGATATATTTTTCCTGTTTAGGTTGGGCTTCACAGTTGCATGCTGCAAACCTGAGCTTCACTTCCTTCTCCTTGGAAGCTGTCACACTAGTTGTTAAGGCCAAAATTGGAATACTTTGTATGAAAGCAGCCAATCGATTAAGCCTTTTATAAGGTGTAAAATAAACCAAAAAGAGCCATCATTGACCCCCCAGTGCGCATAGATATTCACTCGATAGCAATTGCAACTGGCATAGGACTTTTGTTTTGTTCTCCGCATTTACCTTAAAATGTAACTATTGATAGACTGGCCTGCCTAGACCAGCACTAGCTATCCGCAAGGCATTCCAACTGTAAAGTGCACATTCCAAAACGTAAATTGATTGATTGATTGATTGATTGGTGGTAACCAGTTCAAAAGCCAGTGGCTACCCAAGTTACCACGCAGATATTTTCAGTTTTTTATTCTTTCCATAGCCATATGCAACATATATTTCTTTTGTCGTATTTGTTTTATAATACTGATGTAAATTAATTCTGTAAATAGTGCATAACTAAAGTTGATTGGTTGATTTTAAAATTTGATAGTTTAATGATCTGTGGATTGTGTAAGACCCTTTGTTATAAAATTCAAAGTTCAACAGGTTTTTATTATGCTGCTCCTTACAAACTTATGTAAATAACCAGAAAGGTCAAGAAGTAAAACAGTTGTTACCACTTCTACATTTTCCCTTCATCTTTAAATCCTGTCGGGTCAGTGATGCAATTTCCACGGCTGAACTTCCGTGTGTCCACAAACAAAGTTTACCTTGTCATCGATAAACGTATCACAAGTAGTATCCTGATTAGTTTGCTTGAGAGCTTTAAAAACTACACACCCTTGTTTAAACTTCTCCATTTTATCGAATATGAAGAGAGGAAACAGCAAGATTCCTGAATTTTTTTTTAAGACGGTCCACCACAAAATGCACAACGAAACCCGTTGGTAAAATAGTAGGCGGCTTTCTGCTTTCTATTTTTTAACTCTAAGTCACCTAACTTCAGCAAAGTGAAAACCCATATGTCAACTACCATCTGTCAACACTGGAGAACACTCTTTGCCTCTCTCCCATCCCCTCTGGCTCAGTTTTTTTGCCTCTCTCTCATCCCCTCTGGCTTAGTTTCTGAGCATGGGTAGATATGCAGGCAAAAATTATGCATGCCTTACCGGATGTCCGTGATTTAGCGACATCCAGGAATTGCTGCTACTAGAGCCCTCCGTTTTGCCGACTATGTCACCAAAAGAAATAGAGGTGACATGCAATCGACGTACATGCACAGTGTCTCATTTTCGGGAAAATTCACTTCCGGCAGCCGTATCAGCGCCAGCCCTAGCGATTTGCCTAAAGTCCCTATTACGAAAATAGTAGTCAGATACCCTCAATTTGGGGATTGCTGGGCCAAAAACCAAGAACACTAATCAATAATCTCTTTAATCTCTTTAAAGAGAAAACGCATGGTCATGTTCAATCAGCCGAAAGTGAACGATGAGGTAACTGATCAAACTCGCAAACTAGTAACTGATCAAACTCTCGTTGGCAGTAGGGAAATCCTTGTTTACAATATTTGCCTCATTAGCATAAGCAATTCAGTTTCTGATGTAGCTACCAATAAATCAGTTCCGAATATTGAAAGGTCATACTAGGATTAAGTCCGGCAATGAATACGAGCCTGATGCATTGAACACGTTTAGTGCAACCCGGGTTTAAAAACTCCAAATACAAATAATGTAGGAGCTCATTAGCGCTTTTGCCAACCAGAAATTTTAAAGTTTTTGCTTGACAATGTCTCGTCGAATATTACACCCAATGAGCTAAAACGATAACTATGTACTAAGTTTCGCTAGCTCTTTAGCTGCCTGGAGTCAATATATACCTAACAGGTTTTCTTCTGTGCGCAAAGTCGTATACAAATGAGCAAAAATGTAAACAATGACGTCAGCATGAACCCCCCCTATAGAAGACGACGAATTGTGACTGAAATTTATCTTACAGCTAGGGTGAATGCAATTACACTCTGAGTCAAAATTACGTATCGCATTTGGTTTCCCCTACCTTCGTGTGTGTTGAATTTTTCTTCGATATTCGTCCTCCCATGCACGCATTTTGATGGCACGAATCCCAGAAACCACCTGATTCATCAAAGAAATGCGTCTGTCTGATATTGCTGCTGTGCGCAAGCGCAGTGCAGCACTAACGTAGGAGAACCCAGCGAAATACGGCACAAGTAAACACAGGAAAGAGAACCCCATCAGTGATTGCCAGCCAATCAAATACACGAGTAACACTGCTATAGCCAGGAGGACAAAGCACGAAGGAATCAATAAGTAAAGCCACATGACTGCGTCTTCCTCCATTCGCTGAACATCATTTGATATAAGGTCGATCACGTGGCCTGTTGCAATTTTTAACATTGCATCCTTGCTGAGATGTAGCGTCTACAAAAAAGCAAGCACACAAAATCTTAGATTTTTATTGGAATTAAGGAATAAAGAGACACAGCGTGGTATGTTAATATTACTTTATCTTACGCTGCATCAACGCGCGATGTAACGATGTCGATAAAGCAATTTCTGTTGATTACGATAACGTGGCAGCATAGAACACTCAGTATCGGTATGGTTTGACCTGCAGCTAACAATCCGCAAGGTACTCCTGTATGAAAACTATATAGAGATTTTGCTACCCCACGAGTAAGGTATTTGGGCATTTTTGCCAAGTGAGATAACATATAATGGCTGTTTTAATACTAGTCTAGAAATGGGTTTGAGTTTTAGGGAAACCACAGAATCATAATCACGTAATTTACTAAATATAAGATTACAAGGCAAACTAAGTAGCCAAAAATGTAATTGTTCATCATAAGAGAGGTAAATTCTGATATGCCTATCCTAAGAAACAGCCCTCAAAAATTGCGTGCATTGAGTGGTTAAAAATCGTATTTCCATTACTAGATAGAAACACAGAACTACCAGGGGCTGTTGACGTAATAATGGGACGAGCAAAGAGAATTTACATTTTAATGATGAAAGGCTAAGTAAAGAAGTTTTTTTCCCTTTTTTTCGTTGCGGTGTTTCCTATAGGAAACATGTTCTCCATGTTTCTATCGAGTTATAGAAAGACTCATGAAGGTTTGGAAAAACTGGAAAAAGCTGTGGGAACACTCGCCCACGGCTTGTGTTCCCACAGCATTTCTCGTTTTCCCAAACTTGCACTCGCGTGTTTCTATAACTCGGTTGAAACACAGTAGATGTTTTATATTTCTTAAATATTAAACAGAAAAAACGCCGGAAAAAATTAAATGCCCAAACCCACGAAACCCCGATTTCATAGTCTAGCCACTGACTTACCCAGGCAGCTACAGTGGAGTGGGTAATTCCCAGTCCGAGAGGCCTCACTTATGTCCAGGATTGAACGCAAGTATTGCTTGATTAGTACTTCATATTTGGTAGAGTTATTTGACTTTTTCATATTACTCCATATTTGACAGAATTGTGTGTGTTTTGGTGACTTTTTACCAATGAGGACACTTTGTGATGCTTACCATAAGGAATTTGAATCTCATTGGCGATCAATCCTGGACATATCTGGCCTGTGAACAAATGCCTGAAAATCGACGTTTGCTTTGTAGCTAGTATTCGCCTAACTCTACAGACCTTCAATGAGATCATAATGAGGCGGGTCACGATTCGAAAAACTGAGCTTACTCCTTGAGAGCTACAAACGAGAATCTTTCTCTTACAAGATTACCAAGCTCGTCAGCGGTAAGTAGGACGGACCCACCGACACGCCGATTACAAATCAACAGGGAAGGCTGGAGGCAAGACGGGCAGATCACTTCAGCGATGGAAGCATAAGTACATGATCCTGATACTGACCTAGATGTCAGCAGCACACCACTAGAGAAAGAAGAAATCATGGCAGCCATCAGACTCCTATAAAACGGAAAACCCCGGGACAGGACAGCCTTAACGCAGACCTCTTCAAGGCAGAGCCACAGTTTGCACTACAAGTTGTTCAGCGACTCTTTGCAGCAATATTGGAGGACAAAAGCTACCTGACAACTGGACGCAGGGTGTTATCGTGAGGATTCAAAAGAAAGGGGCCCTGAGCATCTGTAACAAATGGAGAGTAATCGTCCTTCTGCCTGTCCTCAACAAGATCCTAGTCAAGCACATTATCTCTGATGCAGTGGACCAGCGACTCAGACAAAAGCAAGCAAGTTTTCGAAAAGAACGAGGATGGGCGGTTCAGATCGTCACTCTGCGCAACATCATCGAACAGTGCACTGAATGACAGAGGCAGTTGCACATCAAGTACGTGGTTTTTGAGAGGGCTTTTTCACAGCATCCACCGCATACTCAGGACATATGGAATTCCACATCAGATGATCGTCCTTGTCATCAAGAGCTTCTACAGCAACCTCAAGTGCAGAGTAGGCGGAAACAGCGAATCCAGTTTCGGCGTGAAGACCAGAGTTAGACAAGGATGTCATATGTCGGCGTTGCTCTTCAACCTGACGATTGACTGGGTTATGCGGCAAACAGCATCGGACAGACCACGGGGCATCAGGTGGACCATCTTCTCAACCCTTGATGATCTGGATTTCGCCGGTGACCTAGCGCTGGTCTCACACACTCATCAGTACATGCCGGGGAAAACCACCCGCCATAGCATGTTTTCACAACAGGCAGCCCTGAAGATCAGACAGAAAAGGACAGAAGTGCTGATGCTGAATATCCCAAGCCCCTTGCTGGTGAAAGTGAACGGAGACGACTTTCCAAAAACCGAAATATTCACCTACCTCGGTAGTACTGTAATGCATGATGGCGGAGCAGGCAACGACATCAGGAATCGCCTTAACAAGTTCAGGGACAGCTTAAGAATGCTAACTAACGTGCGGAACTTATCCCACTACAGCACTAAGACCAAGCTAAGACTGCACTAGAGCTGTGTACTTTCCACCGCAATGTACGGCTCAGAATGCTGGAGGATGACTTAAAGCGACCTTAACAAACTGTCCAGCTTCCACACTAAGAACCTTAAAATAATCCTGCAAATATTCTGGTCCGAGACCATCTTCAACCAACATCTCGCTTGCTGCAACCAAGACAGCATGGGCACCATCATCATGGGAAGGCAATGGAGATTGATCGAACATGTGATGAAAAGAGAGCCAGGCAACATCTCCCGCACTGAGAGCCTAACTGACACATTGAAATATACATTTTTGTAATTTGCAAGCAATTATCTTTTCAGTAATACATAGTTTGGTTGGGGGTTTGATAAAAAACAGGGTTGTGACAACTCTGCAAACAGGGCATATTCCAGGTACAACCCCCTATTTTAAAACTGAAAGAAGGAAAAAAATTAAATAATCATAAGAGCTTTAAAAATACTGGTGGGAGGCAGACCAATTGGGCATTTACGAACCTGGCCGCTGCATCCTCTCCTATTCTACACCATTTGTGCTTACCTTAGAATAGATTAGACCTTTTATGGCGCAACTAATTCTGATACCCAACAGCTCACATTGGTAGTTATACTGGTGCATGCAAAGGGATCCTATGACAGAATTTATGCACAAAGCAAGTGCACATCCGTATAGAGGATTTTCTTTCTGTAGCTCAGATGACATCAGTATGGAAATAAGATATCCCAGTAACAATGGTTGAAGAACGATGGAAATTGAACGCAAAGCATTCATGAATACAATAATTATGACATCTTTTACCGAGGCCAACTTCACGACGCATTTCCAAAGTTTAGGCCTTTTTTGATTTCTGTTGCACTTTGTTTTTTCTTTGTTCCAGTTTGCTTGAAGCTGATCGGTCAGTAAGGAGGCAGAGTTCTCCTTTGAGAGCGGTAAAAAATCATTCTCATCTAATGGCCGTTCACTGCCTGTCTTGAAGATACTATTCATCCATTGAAAGAAAAGAAGAGATACGAAGCTGACACTTCCTTTATCTTCACTGGGAGATATCTTGTTGTATCCTTTTCTTGCCATAACAGTTAATCTGAAAATAAACAAAGATCATGCATGCAGCATCAGTAAAGAAGACTATGCAAGTTTGACAACAATATAAATTTGTCTTTCGTTTTTATTTCGTCGGCTGACTCAAAGTTCTCAAATTTCTGCTGCGAATACTATATTTTTTGTCTTCTTAATTGGCTACCGTGACTATTAGACTTCAGCGAACCTTGTCGAATATAACGCGCAAGCTCCAATTGCTCAGTGGAATCCAAGAAACAAAATTTCCGAATCCATCACGAAACAAAAGTTTCAAGAATGATAAAATATATATTGAAGGCAGTTACAGTGATGAAACAGACATTGAAGGGATATACATCACGTTTCCGGAAAAAAAAAATTTCGGCCAAAGTATATTGGCCTTGTACAAAGCATTCAAAGTTACCTTGTTTACCGTTATCCTGCTACTTCGGCGAAACACTTCTCTTTTGCTAATACGGCCGTGGATAGCGTAGTAAACGCCACTTTAAACCTTGCTAGGCACTCAAAGACCATCCTGAGTAGAGACACGTAGAATTAAAAGAGATTGGAAGATGAAAAATACGCGGAAAAAGAAAACAACTCGAAATAACCATCTGCTAACGAAAGTTAAATCTGGAAAATGTCTTCGCGTGACAGCGCTGACCGCCCGTAGGACATTGCAGACTCGTTTTCCCTAATCTCGTTCCCTGAGCTTTGTTCCCCTTGACCAGCGGTCGGAAAACGAGAGCTCTGGGAGCAACCATTTCAGGCATGCGCCATAGCATGAAATAGATGCAGACTGAGACTGGACAGTGAACCGGATAACCAGAATTCGGTTATTTCCCATTCTTATTTCAAAATGGAAGCTGCCAGAGCTCTCGTTTTCCGACGGCAGGTTAATTAAGGGAAAAGAAAGCTCTGGGAACGAGATTGCATTTCCCACGCTCTTGCGATATAGCGTGACAATGACGTCAATGGCCGCTGTCACACGACGACATTTTCCATAGAAAATGTTTCCGCGTGACAGCGCTGACCGCCCGTAGGACATTGCA
>CM042751.1:18244482-18251982 GCA_022496165.2 Catalaphyllia jardinei | reverse complement strand
GAATGACACCAAAACTTACACGAAAGCAATTTTGTTTTGATTTCTCTCTGTTATGGTTCAGTGAGGATGCCTTGAGCGATGGAATTAATATTTCTGAAATCCTTGCGTCGTTTCGTGTCAGGTTTTGAGTTCATTAAGACAAGAACAGTTTCGACGAAAGACATCAATTTTCCAATGAGTCTCAATAATTCAACGACTAACCACGCCATTGTGAATATTAAGGCATCAGATGTGAACATGTATTGATTCACGGTTACACTTGACGGCAATCAACTCCTAGCCCCCGAGTGCCGCGAAAAGTCATACCTCAGACTTCAGACCCCGAAAACTCGCCATTGATATGGACGCGCGATTGATGGAGTCCCACAGTCTAATTCTAACTGATACGACTTCAACATGTTGTGATCATTAGTGAGGGGGAGCAGTCGTCGCACTCGCTATTGTTATTCCCCTCTTAACAGACATTAAGTATTAAGATTATTCTTTCTGATAATGGAAGTTAATCAAAACTTCTCATGTTAACTTTGAATTAGATATCAAGGCACGAGTACTGCAGTTGGATGCTAACAATTCTTTTCAGTCTTCCCTTCTTTGCTCTATCTTCTCCCTTCGCCCCGAGGAAAGCCTGAGAAAGATATTCTAGATCTAAGATTCACATTGGCTGGCTATTTGGGTGCAGAGTTATACGACACATTCAAAAAGCCTCGAGCTATCAGACGTATTTCGTGAAGGGACCGTCCACGAGTTAGCAAAGAAAGGCAACTTCTAGGACGGAATACTCGCCAGAGCTTAAGATTCTCCGAGACAATATAGCTTTTCTGGCACAGCAGGGCAATCATTCTACCCATATGTAAATTCCCTTAAGCAATATTTTGAGTGCTTTCCTTCATATCTTATTTCACTGAGATAGTAATATACCTTAGTTGACAGTTTTTCAGACCTCATCTACAGTTTTGGTCAAGATCATCCGCAAAGCTTGCTGGCCAACACAGTTTTAAGAGACCTTTAAGGAATATAAAGTTAATGAACTGTGAACAATAATATTTATGGTTTAATATTATATAGCTAGTGTTTGTAGGCGATATAACGCGCGCTCTGATTGGCTAAGTGCAGCTTAACGCCAGGGCATTATTCTCCCGTAATGCCCACGGGCCGATTTCGGATTATGCAAATTAGGAAAGAACACGAAAGTATCCATTGAAAATCGTTGTGGTACAAGACTATGAGTGACGATTAACATTTAATTATATTACTATTTTCAGGAAAAAATGAAGTTACATTGGCAAATTACGAAACGAATTAATTGGTCAGGAAGAAATTGAAATGTTCATAAGCTTACATTTAAGAGCAAAACCACGAAAGGAAAGGAAAACTGCCAGTGAAATTAAAACATCTCAGCGATATTTCAGTGTCATCAATAAAAAATGGAAAGCACAGTATAGTAGAAGTTTTGGACTTACCGGCTGCTGTCCTTGACCACTTATTGGCAAAGTTCTTTATAGATATCGGGAAACGGATGACGACGATCATGAACCTGATACCCTGTCGAGTTTGCAGCGAAGAATACAGAGTTAGAGGTTCCTTTCCGAAGGCAGGTCTCCTTTCACTGTACTTTCACCAATCAAAAGGCAATTGGTGACACCGGAGCAGTACAGCAGTCAACATCAACAAATTCTCTAGTTAGTTTAAACTTCTTCAAGGACCATCAGATTTGAACAGTCGAGCGGATTCCTTTTTTCCGGTGAGGGCATTCGCAGTATCTCTGAGCGCCAGTTCAAGATCTTTAACAGGCCAGTAAAAATAATCCAGGAACCTCAGAAAAGGCGAAGAGTTTTCATCGAAAATGACGACGAAGAGTAGTGCTGATTCCGTTTAAATTGTATTTTCTTTTGCCGACACGGCTGCACGGATTTTGAGCAAGTTTGAAGAACTTTTCTGTAGGAACTGACGTTTGGCGGTTGTTTCTTGAGAATGTCTATGAAAATTCTTTCGTGATATACTAACACAACTGCACTAAAATACTTTTTGCAGCCCTACTGATCATTGTTTTCCAAAAATAGATCTATTTTCTTGACGGAATACGCGGTAGGTCACTGAATTCTCAGGCTGTTATGCAGTTTGACGGTTTGGAAAGATGAATGAATAGATAAGCGCGCGCATCGCCGGATGTGAAGTAACGACTTCCCCTTGAATTTAGATTTTTTGCTTCCTTTTGAACCGTTTTGTTAGCCATATAATAAACAACTTAATAACCTCGACCGCTCGGTCGTTACGGGAAAATCTGAAACCTCGGCCTACCGTATTAATCTCGCTATCAATACGGTCAATACGGTCAGTTTGAGATTTTCCCGTAACGACCTCACTCTCGGTTAAGTATTTATTATATGGCTTTGTGTAGGCGATATTACGCGTACTCTGACTGGCTAATTGTCACTGAATTGTAGGGCATTATTCTCCCGCACTGCCTACGGGCCGATAACGGGCTTGCAAAAACAAAGCAAAGAGTTATTAAAAAACACCTTTATTTTTGTTGTTGGTGTCATATAATAAACAACTTAAAAGCCTCGACCGTTCGGTTGTCACGTGAAAATCTCAGACCTCGGCCTACTGTACGACAAGGCCTGAGTTTGAGATTTTCCCGTAACGACTTCACTCTCGGTTTTTAAGTAGTTATTATTGACCAAGGGTGAGGCCAAGACATCTCTAACCTGAAGTCAATTTTTAATTGAGATCCGAAATTCTCTATAGAATTGTTTATGCCTGTCAGAACTATCGCGATAGAGTTCGCTAGTTCATTAGTTATTATTTAACATACATGCACACTACACTTATCACGGTTCACCGGTCCATGAAGTTTGCGTTCCCCTGTGGCCTTGTCGCCAAAAGAAAAATACATTAGAATACATATCCATTCTCTATTTTCCAACTCCCCATAATGCACTCTCCCCCCCCCCCACCCCCCGCTAAGTTTTGCATAAACTATTGTTATGATATACTTTCTGGAATATGCAGAACTCCCAAGAACAGATAGGATTTGACGCGGTAAGTTTTACTTCTGCTACGGATTTCTTATGTCAAACGCAATTTTATCAGTCGCTGGAAATATCCATCAAGGGAACGAAGGATTTAGTGATATCATATTCTTGCTTTTTTCTTTCCTGTTTCCGGTATGGGTGAGGGAGTTAAATAGAATCACCATCATTGATTGATTGACTTTCACTGCAAAATTAAAGAGACTTTGTTCATTCAAGGCCTAAAAATTTAAGTTCAATATTAGTAGTGAGAAGATATTACTCTTCATTATGTCAAGACACGTACTGCTGCAGATCATTTTTCTCAGTCGAGGTTCCAGGACACCAGCATATCGGTCGAGGCATTGGTGATGCAAAATGTTGGCCGACGGGAAGATCGGTGTTGGTTTGTCGTGTTGAACGTAATTGTTCCCTGAATCGATCCCCCAGGGGTCTTCCTGTCTCTCCGATGTATATCTTGTTGCAGGTACGGCATTGGATGGCATATACCAAGTTGTCGCTTGTACAGGTGTACTTGGAAGTGATGGTGATGTGTCCCCCAGGAGTGTTGATCGTAGGTGAAGCATTGGTGTGGGCGCAAGTATTGCACCGCGACCGACCACATGGAAACGTACCACGATCTTCGTCAGAAGCAGTTGCGTTGTTTAGATGACTTCTCACCAATGAGTCTAGCAGGTTCTTGTCGCGACGATACGCACTCAAAACTCGTACTGGTTGGAAAATGTCTCTAGTGTCTGGGTCATCTCGCAGCAAATAGAAGTTTCTGGTCATGATGTTTTTGACCACTGCGTTTGTGGGATGGTACGTCAACACCAAGAGTGATGGTAGGTTGAGCATCGGGTACATCTGAACGCTCGGTAATGATGGCATCACGAGGGATAGCTGATAATCGTTCTTGCGCTCCCTGAACCACATCTGATGGATAGTCACGATCTCGGAAAAAAAGCTCGCCATTTCTTTGCTTTTGTTTTCAAAGTCATTCTCCTCACTGCAGATGCGTTTTAAACGGAGAAACTGACTGTAAGGGATGGAATTCTTACAATGGGTAGGATGAGAAGATTTGTAATTCAGGCAAGAATGAGTATCAGTTTCCTTGTAGTGTATACTGGTGAGGAGACGATCACATGGCTTCAAAAGAAGGTCAAGAAAAGGCAGCTGCACATCCGAAATGACCCAGGTGAAATTGAGGCTGGGATCAAAACCGTTGACAAAGTGCGCAAAATCATCGATCTCCTCTCTACTTCCGGAAGTAGCACCAAGGATGTCGCCGATATATCTTTTGTACAGGGCTGGTTGTCCCGCGTACTGAGCAAAGATTTTTTTCCTCGACATGCCCCATGAACAGACACGCATAATTGGGTCCCAAACGGCTCCCCATCGCAACCCCTCCTGTTTGTCGATAAAAATTCCCATTGAAAGAGAATGTGTTCAATGTAAGGACCAGTTCTGCTAAACGAACCAGAGTATGGGTTGGTGGTTCCAGGGCCAGTCTTTTGTTGAGAAAATGCGTCAACTGGGCAAATTGCGCCATTGGGAATGACAGTGTACAAGGATTTCACATCCATAGTGAAAACATAGTTGGAAGTTCCCGGAAAGCGAAAAGAGTCCGCAATGCGGAGCATGTGATTTGTATCTTTCACATAGCTTGGTAAGCTCTGGACCAAAGGTGTGGTGAGCCTGTCTAAATACGTGGCTATTAGCTCTGTTGGGCAGCTACAGGCGGAAACAATAGGTCTCCCAGGGTTCCAGGGCTTGTGGATTTTCGGTAGGATATAAAATCTAGATGTACGAGGATTTTCCACGATAAGATTGACAGCTGATGCTGGAAGTTCGCCTTTTGTAATAGCCTCCGCAATCACTTCATGAATCGTTTTGTTGTAATCCATGGTGAAGTCATGGTCCAGTCGTTCGTAAAAAGTGTTGTCTGAAAGGTGCCTTTCCGCCTCTTGTAGGTATAGAGCTCGGTCCCAGACCACCACCGCTCCCCCTTTGTCATCTGGCTTTATGACGTTGTCAGCGCGTTGTCGTAATGATGCAAGAGCAGCTTTCTCTTCTGGAGTCAGATTGTCCTTTACAGGATGATGTTTAAAATTGATCTTTTTCACTTCACTCCGACACTTGGAGATGTAATAATCTAAAGAGCCGAACTTGCCAGGAGGTGGGGTCCAGTGTGAGGTTTTTGGCTTGAGAGATTCAAGAGTAGTATCCTAAAAACGATCAGGTGTTTGTGAAGTGTCCATTTCACCGGATCCCTGAATCGAACTGAAGTGTGCCTTAAGGCGAAGACGCCGGTAAAATTTTCCACAATCTGCTCTGGCCGTGTATTCGTCACAGTGTTTTCTAGTAGGAATATAATTCAGGCCTTTTTCAAGTACAGACCTTTCGTGTGAACCCAGCTGGAGATCCTCAGGGATGGTAACCACAAGCTTAGGTGCAGGTGTGTAGGCGTCAACAACAATCTCCTGCGTGACTGGGTTTGTAAGGCCTGTTAACTTGTCACGTTTTAGAGCCAAAAGAGAGTCATAGACGTCAAAATTAAGATGATGGATTGTCGCACTTATGTTGCGGTAGTCCTCCACGCTGCAGAGGTCTTTTTAAACGAAGAGCAACAATTTCCGTGGTGAGGGTGTGACGGCGGCGTACCATGGACGAAATAGTGGTAATCATAAGACGACGTGAGGATTTCTTTAGAATTGCAGATAACTGATGTTATATCCTGATGAGTTGGACTGTTCAAGATTAGATGCGTGAAACCTCACAAGAAATCCTTTGGGTGTAAGTCCACGTCGGAGACATTTTCCGAGGAAATCAATGTGACTTGAAAACCTTGTCTTCTGAAAGGTTTTGTCGGCAATGAGTAATGCTTTCTTTCGTACATGATCTTGGTAAATGGACACGCGTCTGTTAAGTAAACGGTACGACCGTCATTCGAAGTCAGTTTCGAAGTGGGTCGAACATAAAGAAAAAAATTACCAAACATGTCCGAAGACCAACCAAATACTTCCGAAGATTACTCGAAGATTTTCCAAGACTTGTCAGCATTATCAGAAGGATTGCTAATACTTTCGAACTTTTAGAAGATATTTGACCGACCATATTTAGCAGAAGAGAAAAAGACGACATTACATTCGTTTTCAAAACATTATTCACAAGTTCTATTTTTCTCCTGCAGTTTGAAAGAAATAAAGGAATATAAATTTTCAAGGACTGCAAATTGAACTCGTCCTACCGGCTGGTACAATATTTTCCTCATGCCTTATTCCAAATTTGCATGGTTACGTTTTCCAAAGAATACCACCGAAACTTAAGGTAACTGATTGAGAATACTGTGCGGTTCGATTAAGCGAAGAATATTCCCGGAATCCTTTTGTAGTTTTTTTTGTATTAAGTTTTCATTATAGGAAAATCTTTTACGAAGGATATCAATTATTCCAGGATTTCAATAATTTAATGAATTGTCATTGTGACACTGTGATAATAAAGCATCGGCCATTCAGCCATGTTGGCCAAGCAAGTTTGATAAAAAATTAAAGGATGCATCACATGATATAGTGGACAACCTATTCTTGCGGGGTATAGAGAACACTTCCGAGGGGTAAGTTAGGTAGCCCCATGCTGAAGATTTTACTCAGTCGAAGCTCAGTCAAGTTTGTGTGTGACAGAGTTACCTTCATAAGGCTCTCAATAGTCAAGTTTGCGCATTTTCGGTCATTTCCCTTTCAGCAGTGCCCCTTTTTGAAGTGTCCAATGGCTGAAAACATTTTGACACCTAGCAGAAAGATTTTACAGGTAAATTGGCATCACGGTCGTAAAGACAATGGTTAGTTGTTACTTGTCAAGAAAGCTGCGAGTGAAGGCAACTGGAAATTCCTGACATAATCCCCACACAGTATAACCTGGTAGATATCACATGCTCACGCATAGGAAAATTTGTAAAGCAATTTCCCAAAAAATCTTTTTACAGGAATTCTTCAAAAATTGCACCATTGTGAACAATAGCTACATGTATCTTCAATTATTGTGTTCACTTAGCACTGAAAAACATGGAAAAGGTTTGCAGTACTCTCGGTTATTTCAGGCGGGGTTGTTGGTGGAACTACTGAGATAAGACTGGGCTCACCATTAGACTGTTCACAGTCCCCTTTTTTCCATGAGATCGTAGATGTTGATCGTTCAGTTCGACAGGCCGCCATCTTGGGCTCTCCAAACAAAAGGGTTAATGAAAACAACACTAGCTATACATGCAAGTGAAGTATGATCCTCGCAGTAAATTTTCCCATTTTAAGCAATTGGAAAGCAGAAGCCTGAAAAAAATCAGGGCTTCAACGGGATTCGAACCCATGACCTCCGCGATACCTGTGCGATGCTCTACCAACTGAGCTATGAAGCCACACATTGGGAGCAAGGTCAATTTAATGAGCTCATATCTCCCGTAAGGAGTGAAATGATGTAAAGTGTATATGAAATA
>CM042751.1:18220492-18244082 GCA_022496165.2 Catalaphyllia jardinei | reverse complement strand
ATCTATAACCGCAGTTCAAATATGAATTGTTTCATATACACTTTACATCACTAGCTATACACTTAGGTTATGAA
This sequence comes from Catalaphyllia jardinei, assembly GCA_022496165.2. Classification (NCBI taxonomy): domain Eukaryota; kingdom Metazoa; phylum Cnidaria; class Anthozoa; order Scleractinia; family Caryophylliidae; genus Catalaphyllia; species Catalaphyllia jardinei. Next base: position 18,244,008 of record CM042751.1, on the reverse strand, counting down.
TCTTCGTTCATTTTGTAGCCGTCTGCAAAATGGGAAATGGCCAAACTATACGTATTTAGAGGAGTGTTAAGGAACACGACGGCATACAGTTTCGTGTTGAATGGATCCCTTGCATTACATATTTAGTTTGAGAAGGTTTTTAGATCGATTAGCCTGCCGCGTACAGAATAGGCCTTGCCGATAACGGCGAAATTCGAGGTAACGTCGTGACCGCCATTACTTAAAGTAACTACCAATTAACCGAGAAGTTTAGTTTTGTATATGTTTGGAGAATATGTTTTCCTGAGCCTCTCAGAAAGCAGTTCATTTCTCGCTACAGATAAGGTCTGCAGGCAAATATTCATGTTTGGAAGGAGACGTAGTTATTTCAAATTATTGATGGGATTTTGACAGCTAAATACGTTGCATGGATTTTTGATTGAGTACTGACCGAGAGAAAGATAATGGAGCGCCAACTGTAGAGTTTTTGGGGCATGCCCCAAGAAATGTTCTTACAGTTGCTCCAAAATGCCGTTTTTCGCCCATATTTTCCAAGCAACAGTTTCAACACTAAAATATGGAAAAACGATGAGAGTTTGGTAACTTGTGTTCTTTACATGTTCGATTACTGATGACAGGTTTAATGGGAAAATTAGAGAATGTAAAACCAGCCGATTTAATTATTACACACTCTTCACCAGTCAATATTTAATTACCTAAGTTTTTGTTCTGGATTTCTGGAGGTACGCGCGTGCCTCCAAGCCTACGTCGCATATGACCTTTATATCGTTACCGCACCCTCACTAAAACGCGTTACTTGAGACTATGGTAAATTTATACTAAAACAATTGGACTTCTTTCCCTCGTTTTCTACGAGCGATAGTCAACTCGGCTGCGCCTCGTCGTCTATCTGCTCATAGAAAACTCGGGCTCGTAGTCTAGTTGTTAAATATGGTCACTAAACCTCTTCTTTTCCGTCCTCACTGAAGCGCGAAGGAAGTGCTTTCAAATTCCTACGGTTGGAAGAGCGTTTTCGAAAAGTTTGGGTTTTGTTACGGATTAGTGTGGTTGCAAATTACTCCCGGGATCACTTGATTCGTGACCTGTCTTTATTAATCACCCTTGGGGGATGCTCGAAAGTATATACAATTTTTTTGGGGGCTTATTATTGATCCAAAGATTTATGCCCTAAAACTTGTTTGATATATAAAATACTTTTGTTTCTGCAAATTGATAACTTTCAAGAAGAAAAGTTTTGAATACATTTCAAAAAAAGTTTAAAAGGCGCAAATATGAACATTTCCAAGAGGAACTCGAGTCAACTGGATAAAAACGCTTTTTTGGTCTGGGGTAAGATTTTTAACAACTTTATTTGCGCCAGGTTTAAAAATATACCGTGAAATGTGTACATGCAAATAGGGTGCCACTAGGGAAGAACTCAATGTTCATATAAAACTGACCCCATTAATAAAATAGATAAACTACATATACAATTCTAAAGCATATCCACCCTCTGAATAAGGAACCAAATATAAAAGTGCAAGAGTTAACGAATCATAAACTATAAGATACCACAACTAATATATTTCACTTGAGTCCAGCATTTAAATGGCGTAGAAAGGCTGTTACCTTTACTTATTTCTATGTGTAACTGTAAAACGCTTTATTCAATGACAGATTGGAAGATGACGGAAGCACAGTTCTCTCACTGGAGGAAGTAAGTAATATGTTACTCTGCATTTCTTCCGAGTCCGCCTGTCGTTTTGATAGAGACTTTTAGATCGCTGTTTCCCGCCAACGGCGCACCAGTGCAGGTCACGTTACAAGGGCCAAACGTAGCGTTTGGGATTTTGTTTTTATCAAATTTGGCGTTATTTAGACAATTTCCATTTCAGTGACAACATGATATTCGATCCTATTTACCCCAATCAAAATCGACTAACGTCAGAACGGCGAAAGGTAAACGTTTAACTAAAACCGCAATTTGACGGTTGCGGCAAACGTGGATCGAAGGTCTCTATTGCTTAACGCTATTTCGTTCACAAGGTAAGTCTATAAAGTTATTTACAGAGCAAGTCTTTAGCTCCAGAACGCACACTTTGTAAGACAGTTCCTTGAAATACCAGCACTAGCAGTTACGAACTACAGGATCGACAAATTTGTCTGAATGAATTCCTTCCAAGAGCTAGAAACTTAACTCATTTTCTAGCATTCCTAGCTCCATGAAGCACTAACAAGCACAATGAAAATGGGGCATGCATGGCGTCTTATTCTCAACTCAGTTCTTGGTTTATAGAAATGTGATAACCCCAGCATCTTTAAGTGTCTGAAATGTTGCATAAAAGGTGCAACATTGTGAACCCGTGAATGTTATAACCGCAAGGTGCTAACAAATAATCAACCAATCAGAACGCGTGCTGTTTAACCATGGATGTTTGAGTTATGCTGTCGGTATAACAGAAAAATCCGTCGTCGATCTTACCATAATAGTTTTCAAGATCACCGTAAAATAAGCTCTATCGCGCATCTAGGACCATAAAACCGAACCAGACCATAATTTGAAACGCAGCTGACTCATAAAACAACATACGTTTGTTCCAATGGATAAATTACGATACGGTCAAATTTGTTTTGTCCTTTAAACGTTTCGTGACGGCTTAATAACGACTATAACAATTTAAAGGCACTTATGTTAATGCTCGCCTTACTCCGCGTTGGCGAAACAACCTAGTTGCTACTTCATAATAAGCACGTTACATTCAGTTTCGTACAGAATATAATTAATAATCAGGACCTATTTAATAACATTCCACCCACTAAATTCAAATCTTAATTCTAAAAGTGTGAAAGATAAGTGGTTCTATAAAACAAAGAAATTAAAGGTGCATGAGTCCTAACCAATACACCACGAACCAGTCGCAAAGAACGTTGTACAGAGCTAAAATGGAGTGGTTTCTCTTTTTTGTTCAAGGTTCCGCGATGACATCATTAGCCAAATTTTTTAATTCTTATTTTAAATGATACTTGCTACAATTTATTTTGCATCGGCTAGTAGCTCTCGTAAGGTCTCACATGAATGATGCGATGCTACTTGAGAGGACAATTAAATAAACAACAGAAACAACTGTCCCTAACACAAAACAAATAAGGGCTGCTAACAGGCAAAAGAATTACAACCTTAAAAGAACTGCTACACTTCTGCTTTCTTTCCATAAGCAAGAAGTAAACAGCCGCAAAAACTGATTCAACTTGAAAATTGTCTGTAAATTAACAAAGAAGGACCTGACCTAGTAGATACCTGCAATTCGAGCCATTTCACTTAAAGCACCTCCTTTCTTATTTACTAACGCGTCAAATTTATGAAATTCTTCAACCTCCCCATCTTTTAAAACCAAAATCATGTCACAGTCTTTCATGGTGCTTAAACGATGAGCAATAGTAATGACGGTGGAGTCCTTTAGTTTCTCACGAACTACGTTCCAGATTGTTTGTTCCGTTTCTGGATCCACATGTGCAGTGGGCTCATCCAAGATGACAGCCTTGCTTTGTTGCAACAGCACACGAGCCAAACATATTAACTGTCGCTCCCCTACACTGAGATTTGCTCCATGTTCCAACAGCTCGTGATCTAGCTGGCCATCCAGACTCTCTACCAACGCTTTCAGTTGTACGTTCTCCAAAGCTAGCCACAAATCTGAATCCTGCATCTGCTCCAGAACATCGAGATTTTTTCTTAACGATCCAATAACAGCACGGGGCTTTGCCCAAGAACAGATATAGATCGTCGAGCCTCTTGGAGATTAATCTGTTTTATTCGAACATCATCTATCAGTATGTCTCCATCAGCATCTGGCATGCGCATGAGCGCTGCTACAAAAGATGACTTCCCGGCACCTGTGCGGCCTGCAACGCCAATCTTTGTTTCCCCTTTGTTGCTAAGATTTATTTTCTTCAGTGCTTGAGGTCCCGCCGGATAGTACGTTAATGACACATCTTTAAATGTGATATTTCTTTCGTGTGGCCAGTGTTCCGGGGAAAGTCGCTGTACTTTGTATCCTGGCTCTGAGTCAAGTTTGGTGTACGTCATCACTCGTTCAACTGAGGTCATGAAATTGTCGACATCCCAGGTTTTCTTGACAGCGTGTTCAGTATTTGTCGCGCAAGTCCGGCCCAAGCTGATTAAAACAAAAGGGGAAAAAGATTATTTAGAATATTCAGCCGTGCGATACTGCTGGGTATTGTTTTTTAAACTTCTACTTTACTTTACAACTTTCCGCTATTTCCACATCATCTTTTGACTGATGTTCTTCTTCTTTTGATTGGTTAAGAGACCTGTGTCACCTATAAATAGACTACCTTAAATAGTTCTTTGTTATTTCGCGTACTCGCATCCTGTGAGCTTAGCTGCACACTATAATATCCTGCTCGTGCGCAGTTCTATTCGTCAGCTCTACCAAGACGGCATGCGCTCCTCACGAGGCCTATAATGCACTGAAAGGGTTTTGTAAACAAACTTATGGATGAAATAATTATTGACCAAGATTACTGTATCATGGCTCCAACAGGAAAGAGTATTTGAACCAGCGACATCAACAAGAACAACTAGCTTTTTTGCATGACCAAAAATACATAGTGTTGCAATAGCTTTTGTAAATTTAATATAAAACAATTTCGATTTTCGTCAACATGAAATAAGGTTGGGTTATATATTGCATAGACCAAAGGAAGATGTAAATAATTTTGCCAATTGAATATCCATATAATAATGTATAGACGTCGTAAATTCGCCGATGGCTTGTAACGAAGATAATTGTTTAAAAGTGGGGACGATATGTTCCATAAACATTATGCTATAAAATTTATTGGTTAGAAGGGTCCTTCAAAGAGTTGAAAATTCTAGTTTATTGCATAATGCATTGCTGGTATGAAGTATACTTTGTTGCGTTAGGCTAACGTAATGTCTGATTTCACAGTTAGGTTAAGTACGCAAGATTAAAACAAGGTAAATATTAAAATTGAGTGGTACTTATTATATTAGATTATTAAATGCTCTCACAAGGACTGAGAACTACAGAATTCAAGAATTTGATTGGCCGAAATCGATTATGACCGCGATCTAGGTTTTCCCATATCTAGACCGGCTTGTAGATTGGATTGAGGTTACATTTTGGGGGTAAAAAAAGTTGCAATCTAAAACACAAACATTTTGACTATTTTCATCTAAAAATATTAGTATGTGTCAAAAAGTCTGATGGGAAAAATAAGAAATAAAGTAACGAGGACGAGCAAATTTTGGCAGATTTGCAGTTGGCAAGCAAATTAAAATGCCAGCTAGTACAAACCAGTTGCATGAAACTGAAATGAAATGAAATTAATATTGTTTGCCATATAATAAGCACGTTAGTTACTTTCAAAGCGAGAAAGATTTGTTTCACAATAGAGCAATTATCGTTACTTGAATATATGAGGAGTAATTGATTGCTTTCTGACAAGAGATTATCAAGGTAAGTGAGTCAATCCCCCCATGTAAGTCCTCTTACTAAGGTAATCCCTCTTACGTTATTTTTAGATATTGTGCCCAGTTCTTCCTTGGATAATACTCGCGTTCTGCGTGGATGTTTTCGTGAAGGATCTGTTTACATGTATTTCATTTCGTTTCGTTTGGTTTCAAAGCAAATGAAAACCTCCAACGCTGTGGAGATTTCTTATTTGATGTTTTGATTACAAGCGAAGGAGCTTCGGCTCTCGGGTATGTTAAATAAATTTATAAACTTTAATAAGAGTTTAGATAAGACGGATGTCCCCTGCACAAACAATAACAACTAAATGAACGGCAGAGAAATGTTTAGACAGGCGACAAACGACAAACAACAAACAAACACCCCAACACAAGCTAGGCAGCCGAACAAACTGATGGTCATAAGTGCAGGCACACGCGATTAAAAAACGACTTAATATTCAACTTACGAATCCCGCGAGAATTTAGATTCATGCAGTTTGTCTGTACTGTCAGAAATATCCTAAACAGAATGTGTAAGACAGTTGGTCAAATTTCAGTAGTATAGTATATGGGGGTATGAGCACATTTTTAAAATTTGTTTTTGTCGACTGTTTTACTTTTTTATATTTTCTCAAAAATAAAAAAATGATTTTGTTGAAATTTATTAAGCGACTTATTCACTTTTTCAATATTTTTTTATATATTGTTTTTCCAGCACATTTTTCTATATTATTTTTCCAGATCATTTTTTCTATATTATTTTTCCAACAATTAATAAAATATTGGGAAAACCAAACCAAAAACCAAATACTAAACCAAACCTTAAATCAAATGTGGAGACAGACCTAAACCCGGGACATTAGTCTGGACACCAAAACCTTGAATCATTATTAGGAAAAATATAAATTATTTTCTATTTATAATATATAATGAATCTGTTTAAAACAAAAAAATGTGATATTTGTAAAGAGAAATGCAAAACATATTATATAAAATGTCAGTGTGGTGGTAAGTTTTGTTTGATGTGTAAATGTATATTAAAACATATTCAGGATTGTGGAACTTATGTGATGACTATGAAAAGTAAAGAATTTTTTCCAATAAAACAAAAGTTGAGATTTGAAGTAAATTGGGATAGTATTAAATCTAATCTCATATAATAATATAAGATGACTTGCAACACTATTATTCACGATGAATTTATTAATAATAATGAAATGATGTGTCCATTTTGTTGTAAACAATTAACAATATTCAGTAAAGAAGTTGAAAAATGTTGTAATAAAAAGGATTTAGAAATTATAAATGGTATGAATACCTGTTTGAATTGTGGTTTAGTTAATGGTTATGTTTTTTTTAATGAGGACATTAACTTTTATGACAAAATGTATTTGATACAACAAAAATCAGTATATAATAGAAAATACCATATTGAGAATGTGATAGATAATATCTATATTAAGAATAATATCCAATTGACTCCTAAACAAAGGGATCAGATCCATAAAATATTTATTGAGATTGATAGTGTTCTTCATAAGGTTAATAATAAGCGTAAACGGATGATCAGTATTAAATTTATTATAAAGCAATTATTCAAGATGCTCGGGCTTCCTTACAAAGATATCCAAGTAACGAAGTCGAAGAGGACAATCAGATATTATAAACAATTTTGGAAAAATGTTCTATCATTGGTTGGTGATAGAATCCAGTTGATAATTAACAAGTGAATTTTTCATCATATTTACTGAGATACTTATCAATAATGGGACTGTTGTCTGTCACATAATCATCAATGTTCTTCATTGTATTATGAATTTGAGATGAATTGTAATTTCCACTTCTCATCATATCCTTTATCTCAATCAGAAGATGTTGATAGCTTTGGTAAGCATATGTACAATTTTGGATCTTGAGATCAAGGTTTTTATGTGACATCCAACCTTGAATCAGAAGTGCTGCTGTACTGATTGCAATCAAACTGATGCCGCCAGTTGCTATGCTGGAAGCTAAACCTCCAGATGCAAATATGATGGATAATGAATTACCCAATAATTTCCATTCTTTGAAACGTTTCAATGCTTGTTTGTAACCCCAACACTTTTTATGATATGCTTGGTAGTAAGATTTTAATTCTTCGACCTGTTCTTCTGTTAATTCATCTGAAATGTGATTCCAGTTGAATATGCTTTTTCGCGACGCTTTCATATATATTAGTTTATATTGTTTTCATTGCTTAGGAGTGCATATATTTAATGTAGAAATTACAGTATTGCCCTCCATCCAAAATAGCACTACCATTGTTTTTTATATATAATTGTATGTCGGCATAATTTAAACCATCTTTAAAAATAATAGAAAATATTGAGTTTATTGTTATTGGTGTCCAGTTTGTTTGATTATTTAACTCTTGAAAAAACAAAACTTGTAATCTTGTCATATCTTTAATATAAAATTGACCACTTCCTTTATAAAAATCATTGTAGATTATTTGATACGGAGGCAGCGTGGCCGAGTGGTTAGAGCGGTGGATTTGAAATCTGTAGGTCGCGGGTTCAAATCCCGTTCTGACTGCTTGCTGATGTTGTTCTCGGAAGCCCCGAGTTCAGCTTCTCGGTTACGCTTGTAAATAGCCAACTGGTCTGCCTCCCACCAGTTGGGATTCTTAACCTGGTTATGTTTATTTGAATATTAATTTGTCATTGTTTGTTTCCATTGGTCCTGAAAAGCCCCGACGGGGAGTGGCCAATTACGTATATTATTATATTATTATTAACCAGTCAATGGTAACCTAAGTAAATTTTTGTTTGCTTCATTAACTACAAAATGGTGATTTATAGTTGGAAACTTTAATATTTTTTCATTGTTGTGTTCTATTTGTATAAAAATGAATTTTATGCAATTCAGTCATTTGTTTTTTTATTAACAGCATCACTATCTGCAGTACCATCAGCTACTCCAGTTATTTTTTATTACCCATATCAATAGGTACTTTATAATTTAAAACATTATCATCATAATAGTAAAATCTATCCCAAAGATTGACTTGAATATTATTAACTGTACCAGCAACACCGTAAACAACAACATAAATAGTAGTTTGTGGATCAGTTTTACTTTTCAATCTTATATCAATATCTAAATCATCAAAACTAGGAAATATAGTATATTTAGAAAAATTGATGATACTACGTGTCTTGGTTCCATCTATTTTAGAATTAATCTTTCCAACAGAGAGAGTTCCACTTGATGCATTTATCTCATCAATTGTAATACCATCTTCAACATACATTTCATAAACCATTGTATAAGAACCTTTTGGTAAATATACCAAATCAATTGACAATCTGGTGCTATAATAACCAATATCTGAATCAAAATCAATTTTGAATTCATAAGTCTTTTTATTTAATGAATGAAAATCTTTATTCTGAACTCCAATTTTATGAATATCATCATCATCTTCTTTGAACTCATCATTATCCATCACTCTTTTGAAGACATTTTCTTAATTGATTGAATCTATGGATTGTGTTTCAGACGCTTTTATTTTCTCATCAATTATACCAGTTATGATTGTGTTACTATCATTAACAGTTTTGTTAACGAAATTAACAGAAGTTGCATGACTACTGTCTGATGGTAGTGGATCTTTTAGATTGATGATATTATGATTATTTAAATTTAAATCACCTTTCATAGAATCACTTCCATCTGTTAATAAGTAATCTATCTCAGAAATGAAACGGACTTAATAGTCTCGTGTACTTTTTAAAAGTTCAAAATTAACAGCTTTATGTTTTATTTGTTCGTAATTTGGATTTTCTCCATCGTCTTCAACAATTGTTTTTAGATTATCAATATCATTATTACCCATATTCAAAGCACCTGTCATTGCTACTGTGCCATCAACATGAATAAATTTGTCTGTATTTGCAGCATGTGGTATTTTAGCAATTTGAGAATCAACAAATGCTTTACTGACTAAACTATTATCATCAAAAAGTCCATCATAGTAAGGTTCACAGTTTTTTATTATTTTCTGTTTGAGATCATAATATTCTTTACCGTCTTTGTCCACCATTTTGAGAAAATTTTCATTCAGATATCCTTTGTTAACAACACTTCGCAAATCTCTAGCTCTAACTTCCAAAGCATCATCAACCTTATGATCATCTAAATTTTCCACAGATAGAATGTGATTTCTATCCATATCTAAATCACCAGTCATTTTTCTACTGCCGTCCCTTGGAAGTAAGATTTGGTGGCTTTATCAGCAATGGCAATATCCTGCTTAGCGTTTTCACTATCAACATATTTCTTATTAACAGCATTAGCGTATGCTACAGGATCACCTAAACCATCAATAAGATTACCATTTAGATTCAAATTCTCAAAATAGAGAATCATATGATTATCAACAACATCACGGACATTAAAAATAGTATGGTCGAAAGTTGTTGAGTATTTACCCTTCACCACTCTTGAATAAAAGAGAAATTTAATGTTTTTATTGTATTGAGAACCATAATATCTGATTTGAAATTTTATTCCATCATCTACTCCAGCTCTTCCATCAGTTGTGAATTGAATGATTGATTTAGTGTATTTACTATCAATTTTATCACTGTCAAATGTTTTCATGACGAAATGATTGTCACCATGGACATTGAAAATTATTGTATCATCAACAAGAAAACCACCAGCATCACCAATAACGAATATTTCAAAAACAGAGGTATAAGTACCACTATCTAATTGATTACCATTCATTTTTATAGTAGACCATGCTTCTCCACCAAAACCAGTATCATCACCTTCTTTCTCAATTATATATGCATCATTATGCGCTTTATGATTTTGAAAAAAATGGTCTGGCGATGTATTTGGTGGTTGTTTTACAGTTAATTGACTCTTGTCACCAAAGTCTTTATAAAATCGAAAACTTGGTTGTAAATGATAACTATTTTGACTAACTTGTGTATGTTCTTTCAACACTTTTAAACTAACTGCATCATTATCACCAGTAGACTCACCAATATTAGTTAATCGCTTCCCTTCAATATCATAATTACCATCATCTGTTAAATTGAATCCAACACCTGGTAACCCAGGTAGTCCACGTTTACCAATGGCTGATGATGATGAAGGTAAAAGTCCGTTTGAATAACTCATTTATATTAATATATTATATTTTTTCATTGAAATTTTTAGTGGTGAATTTTCGTGGTTTATCGATATATACAAAGGAATATGGTTCTTCAGTTGCTTTTTCATATGATTCTTTTGAAATACTGTTTTCACGGCAAATTAAACTCTTCTCATTAGCACTTGGAAACTCATAAATGGAGAAGTTAGGACAATTCAATTTAATGTCTTTTGGCGTCTTATAATAACTTTGACTCAGATAAATCACACTACAATTTTTATGCCGTCCTCGTATGAAGTAGTCGATCAATGGTTTTTGGTTTTTATCACATACATAATCATCAAAAATGACGATTTTTTGTGAGTCAGAGTCAAGATCTTGAACTGGAATAATTTCATCATTTCTTGCTTCAATAACATCATAACCAACCTCATCACTTATCGGCTGAAAGATATTCATAAGATTTTGATACTTGGATTGTTCTAAATTTTTAGCATACAGATAAACTTTATCAAAATAAAGCAGATTGTAGATCATATGCATTAATGTGTTTGTTTTCCCTGAACCACTTGGACCGCAAATTAACATCCGAAAACATTGATGAGGCATGAAATCATATATTTGTCTAAAGTTTGAGACCACATCATCTTTAACATCATAATTCGGTATTTTCATTATATTTTTTTGGTATATTATTTCAACATGGTGTTCAACATGGTGTTCAACATAGTGTTCAACATTGTTTTTTTATATTTAATTTATCATTTTTATATAACATAATAATATAGCAACAAATGAGTTTGCTTAAATGGCAAGAACTTGCAAAAAGTAAAACAAAATTAGGGAATAAAATTAATTATGTTAATGATCTAATCACAAAACATAAAATCAGTCAGAATACAAGCCAATCATCATTTGAAAAGGTATTCAAACCAGTGACAAGTAAATTAGATGATGTAATTAACAGTAATTTAAAGATGCCTAAAAAAAACCAATGAAGAAATGGGAAGTTCCAGATTACGGTATTGATGTTGATGATGAAGTTGAGGACATGAATTTGGGTGATCTTTTTGATGAACAACCTGTACCACCACAACAGGAGAAACAAGTAGCACAAAAACCACCAACATATGAACAAATGTTAAAGGAGATGTCTGTCGATCCCCAATCTTTTCCAGAGCAGCCACCTGAATATGAGTATGATGAAGGAGTTGATTATACAATTAATGATTATGATTTAGAAAATAAAATTTTGGATGATATGAAGCTTAGTAATTATGAAGATATTAATTATAGATTGACTCAACCTGAGATGACACACAAAAAAAATATTGGCTATCTCAAAAAAATGAAGAAAAATGCTGTAAAAGAAAGGCAAAAATTAAGAGGTTATAAGACTGATATTACAAGAAAATATAAGAATGGGGATATAAACGAAGCTGATAGGCAGATGTTTAACAAAGCAATAGATACTCAAAGAGCTGTATTGACTAACTACCTTAAACATCTTAATGTTAAACTGGAAACATTTCAAATAAAGAAAGGTTCTGGTATAAAAAATAAAAGAAGAAAGATAGGTGGAAATGTTATATTTTTCAACGATCCAAAACAGCTTTTAAAAAAATTAGAATTAATAATTGGTGAAACCGTTGTGGGTAACACATCAATTAAGATGAGAAATAAAGGAGTTAGTATACTAGGCACATTATTGAGAATGTCAACAATAAATAGACTGCAGTATAATAAATTGTATAATCAGTATTTCAAAGTATAATTATGTTCAACATAGTGTTTAATATAATGTTAAACATGGTGTTAAACATGGTGTTCAACATTGTTTTTTTATATTTGATTTATCATTTTTATATAACATAATAATATAACAACAAATGAGTTTGCTTAAATGACAAGAACTTGCAAAAAGTAAAACAAAATTAGGAAATAAAATCAATTATGTCCATAATCTAATCACACAACATAAAATCAATCAGGAGACAAGCCAATCATCATTCGAAAAGGTATTCAAACCAGTGACAAGTAAATTAGATGATTTAATTAAAAGTGATTCAAATGAAAAAAATACCAAAAAATAAAAAAATACCACCAAAGAAAGTTGAGCCTGTTATTGACTATATGCCTGAAGTTGATCCATTTGAAGACATAGATGTAGAAGGTTTGAATAATTTTGATGATGAGGTACAACCACAAGAAGATAAACCAATTACAAAAAATGAATTTACAGATAAGGAATTAGATGAATTAAATAATTAGATGAATTAGATGAATTAGATGAAAATATACAAAATTTAGTTTTAAACTCTTTAAATTTAGATAATTATAATATCATTAAGTTAAAATTAAATGATGATCCAACAAATGAAGAAATAAAAGATTTTATAAAATATTCAAAAGAATTAATTAATAAAGCTCAAATATTGAATAATGAAGAAGTAACTACTAAAATACAAAAACAAGTATTAAATAACTATATTACAGATTTAAATGATGTGAATAATAAATTAAGTATATATTTATCTTCTAATTCAGAACAACCGACTAATTCAAAACAACCACCATCTAAATATCAAGAAGAAGAAGAAGTTGATTATACAATAGATGATTATGATTTAAAAAATGAAATTTTAAATGACAATATGTTTCCAAATTTTTAAGAAATTAATGAAAAAATTTATGATTTTGAAAATAATAATCCACATAAAGATACAAAAAAAGAAAAAGATAAATTAGTTATAAGTTTATCAAACTTAAAAAAAGATGCTATATTTAGAAGACATCAATTAAAAGGTTATAAAACACTTGCTACAAAAGAATATAATGATAAAAAAATAAATGAAGAAGAAAGACAAGAAAAACATAAACAAATAGATGATACAAGAGTTGTATTTAATGAATATATTAATAAGTTAGCTGATTTAATATTTAAATATAAGCAAGGTTTTGGTATAAAAATAAAAGAAGAAAGATAGGTGGAAATGTTATATTTTTCAACGATCCAAAACAGCTTTTAAAAAAATTAGAATTAGTAATTGGTGAAACCGTTGCGGGTAACACATCAATTAAGATGAGAAATACAGGAGTTACCATACTGGACACATTATTGAGAATGTCAACAATAAATAGACTGCAGTATAATAAATTGTATAATCAGTATTTCAAAGTATAATTATGTAAAGTTCTTATATATGGATCGTGAGATTGTTTTATCATCATACAGCGTCAAAGATCAAGGAAACAACACTCCTCAGAATTTTATAACTGAATTCAAAAGGCCTATAATATTGGATAGCAATTCTCAATATGTAGTTGGTTTGAACCGAATCATTAACATGTCATTCACATGGTTCAATGTAAATTCATCATACAACAATCAGCTAATAAAGTACAGCTCTGATAATGGCTCAAACTTTACCAACATCACTTTCCCAGAAGGAGTCTGGAACTATACTGACTTTAATACATACATTAAGGAAATAACGAAGATTGTCAAAGATGGTGCTAACAATAATGAGTATCCCATCACTCTCGAATTCGATAATACAACATTCAGGGTTACAGTCACATTAGCCAAGAATTATCAACTTGATTTAACTGCAAGCAATTTCAATGACTTGATTGGGTTTGATAAAGAAATATTGAAGAGTGAACAGAATATAGGACCAAAAGTGCCTAATCTCAGCCAGGACACAGACATTCTTAATATCCACTGCGACCTAATCAATGATTCACTTGTAGACGGTCAAGATTCAGACATCATTTATTCCTTCTCAACCAGTGTGCTTCAACCTAGTTACTCTTTTACAATTGAACCAAGAAGAGTTACATTTAATCCCATCAACAAGAATACTATAAACAGTATCAGGATACACATTACAGATGGAAAAAGGAGATTAATTAACCTGAATGGAGCTGATACATCTTTTTCATTAATTTTAAAAAGGATAGAATAATATAACGTAGTATTATAATGAAACCATTTGAATTCACTAGGGTTTATCATCCAAAACTTGGTATTTTTGTGGATAAACATGTAGGATCAGGGATTATCGTTGATAATATTTTCAAACCAATGAAGAGTGTTGCGTCATCTGTTGTAAAAAAATTTGCTAAGAAATCAGGTGAGAAAGCATTAAAATCAGTAGGTAAAAAGACATCTGAGAAGTCAGGAGACTTGATAATGAAAAAGCTTAGGAATATGAGACTTGATGATGTTGGAAAAAGAGTTCAAATAGTTCCATCACATCTAGAAGAAAGTACAGATATGATTATTGATAGACTAATATCAGGATCAGGAAGAAGGAGGAAAAATTATATAATATATTAATATAATGGCTTTCAGAACAAGTGAATATTTACAAAGATATGAGTTGGTTCGATTTCAGTTGAATGATGTTATTAATGGCCCAGCTGGTGGTCAACACCAACAAAAAAATCGGTATAAATTCACAATCAATGATAGGTCTGCGTTCTATGATTGGTATAATGCTTATTTTGAGGTGCAGTTTCAGTTACAGGTATTGGCTGATGGTACAGGTCTTCCAAATGCAACCCGGGCAACAGTTATTAATGGAGCTCATTCATTAATTAACCATTTAACAATAAAAAGTGCTGGTAAGATTGTATACGAAACTGATAATCTTCATAAAGTAACTTTTATCAAGAACCTCTTGGAATACAGTGATGATTTCAGCAGATCGGTGGCTAAAGATAGTTTTTGGTATCTGGATGTAGCAAATGCTGATATGACTGCTGATGGAAATACAGGATTTGAGGCTAGACGAAATTTAACGAAAAGAATTGGTGAAGGTGGTGGTGGTGAGGCGGCTTCCCAAGATGTTAATGTAATTATACCTCTTAATAGATACGGTTTCTTTGAAGAGTTATATGATAAAATGTTGGTCCCAATGCAACTTCAGTTTGATATATAATTACAGAATGACGAAGAATTAATTTATAAGGCAGCTGCAGCAGCTGCTGGTCGAGTGGTTGTTAATAGATTCTTACTTTGGGTTCCAAGACTAATACCAAAGGACACTTTATACGATAAGTTTATCCAATCCTTTTTGTCAAAAGGTTCTTGGAAGTATAAAAGAGAATTGTATTCAGCTTCCAATCCAAGACAAAGCAGTGGATTCTTCCAAATCTCACCAAGTATTGACAATGTTGTTTCCGTCTTTGTTTACCTCCAACGAAATAAAACAAATAATGAAGATACAAATCCTTACCACTTTGATACTTTCAAACTTAATGCGGCTAATAATAATAGCAGTCTCTCGTCATGTAGATTGGAATATGGAAATGGAGTATTCTATCCAGAAACTGAATACGATACAGAATCAAAAGTAAGGATCTTCAACGATGTGATGTCATATGGAATGAGAAAGAATAATTACAATAGTGGTACCCAACTCAATATGTCTAATTACAACTCTCTCTATTCTATCATATATTTTGATTTGTCTTATCAAACAGAAAAAGTAACTAGAGACCCGAAGCAATTGATATTCAGGTATAAACTGAACAGAAATAGTGCTGCAAATTTCCGTGTCCACGCCGTCGTCTTATATAATGAGACTATCATCATCGACAAGGTGGGAAATGAATTGGTTATAGTATAAAAGCAAAAATGAGACATTCTTAATTCAGATATGTTTTGTAATAGGAAATTATATAACATATATTATATACAAGAAATGACTCAACTTTTTGCAATAAATGTTAAAGTATCAAAAAATCAGAAGAAGAATATTGGTGATGCTTATAGTAAAAGAGAAACAGTTGTCATAAGGCTAACTAATGACTCTCTTAATGGAAATGACACTCTATATGTCCCAGCTACAGTGAAGAAGAAATTGGAGAAGAATCGGAAATTGAATAAAGGTATGGACATCAAACTTTCCAAGACTAATATCAGAAAGCAAGTTGGTGGCAGTTTGTTGACTTCTGCTCTATCTCTCGCACGCGTATTTGGACCAACCATTGCGAAAACCCTTGGATTAGCAGCTTTAGCGGGAGCAGCTAGTACAGGCGCAAGTCAAATTGTCAAAAAGATATCCGGAAAAGGACAAATTGGAGGTTTCCTAATTCCACAAAATAAGATTGATAAGCTTATTGCAAACAAACATCTTCTAACTGCAAAACAGAAGAAAGATATACTGGACGCTCTTCAAACAGGTTCAGGTGTTCACATAAGACCAACAAAAAAACAATCAGGTGGTTTCCTTGGTACTTTACTTGCCAGTATAGGTATTCCTTTAGTGTTGAAAGCTTTGACTGGAAGGGGTGCCCCCAAAGTTGGAGCACCTCCAAAAGGTGGTAAAGGAGCTCCGAGAATAGGTATGTATAGAAATCCACCACCTTTCTTTGGGACATGGGACAACAAAGTCGGTTTTGGGACAAAAAAAAAGCCAACCAAAGGAAAAGGTCTGCTGTTGGGACCAAACAGTCCATTCAATTCAATTCCACTAGTCGGAGCAATACTCTAAAACCAAAATTCCATGAAAACATCCCGATGAGCAATCATGATCTGCTAAAATGGTGTAGATATCTCAAAATCCCAATAAATGATGTTTTATCAAGAGATGAAAAAGTTCCACACAATCATAAACAAGCATTATTCATTTACAATCTTGAACCATCATATATGAGTGGAAGTCATTGGGTTACAACTTATGTTAAAGATATTCATATCAAAATTTATATCAAAATTTATTAAATATATTTAATATTAATGATACAATAAAAAATGAAAGATTTATTATGAATTATTTCAAAAATTTATAAATTATTTATATAAAATGAGAACATTGAAGGAATTAAGACAAACTGGGGCAGTAGCATTTGGAGTATTTTTTTTAATAATATTAGTCATAATATCAGCTATATAAAAACAATATAATATATATATAAATGGTGAAATCATATTGTGTTAAACAGAAAAAACAAACTGAATGTGTTCCAGGTAGTGAAAAATATATTAAAACTAAAAATAACAGAACAATGATGAAATGTAAATGTGCTGAGTGTGGTATAACAAAATCTAAATTTGTTAAGAATAGGGGAAACTAATTGAGCCCTCACAAGCTGGGGGCTTATTGGGAGAAGCATTGCTAAAAGGTGCCACAAAAGGTTTATTCAATCTAGGACGAGCTGGAGCTGCAAAAGCTGTTAAATCAGATTTTGTCAAACAAAAAATAAAAGAGACGGCCAACCAATATCTTGATCAAGCTTTGGACAGTTTCACATCTGACTTATCAAAAAAATTGGATCCAACACATAGTGGTAGTGGAATTGATATACATAAGGCTATTCTCAAGGTTGCACCAAGAAAAGGGTTTGTGATGCCTGGACATAAGTATACAGGACCTGGTAACCCTCTTGAAGAGCAATTGAGGTATGATCCAAACACTGGTCAGATACTTGAGATATATCAACAACCAACAGGTAGAACAGATGCAGTCAGTGTGCAGCATGATGTTGATTACTCAGTTTGTGGTAATAAACCAAAAAGTGATCAAGTGAAGTGTAAAAATGAGGCTGATCGTAAGATGGTTAAAGCTCTCGATGCAATTCCTTGGAAAGATCGACAATGGGGTCATACTATTGCCAGAAATGCTATAGCAACAAAGTCAAAGTTGGGTATGGGTGTGAAGTCAAAAAACGGGAAAAGCCGTCGAGTGAAGAAAACTGGCAAGAAAAATTAGCAGATGAGTTACATACACCCATAAAACGTAACTTCACTCGGCGGCGTGTAATCACAAATCATATCGATGAAATATGGGCAAGTGATTTGGTTGAAATGCAACAGTTTAGTAAATGGAATAAGGGTTATCGATATCTTCTAATGGTCATTGATGTCTTCAGCAAATATGGTTGGATCGTTCCATTAAAAGATAAGAAAGGTGAATCTGTCACTGAAGCATTCAAAACAATATTCAAGGAAGGTAGAAAACCACAATATATTTGGGTTGACAAGGGAAAAGAGTTCTATAACAAACATTTGAAAGACCTATTAGAGAAAAATGGGATACAAATGTACTCAACCGAGAATGAAGAGAAGTCATCAGTAGTTGAAAGATGGAATAGGACAATTAAATCTAAAATGTGGAAGCAGTTCACAGTTCAAGGTAATACAACGTATCTAGACATGTTACCTAAACTAGTAAAACAATACAACAACACAAAACATTCAAGCATAAAAATGACACCAGTTGAAGCTTCAAAGAAAAAGAATGAGGGTACAGTTTACTTCAATTTATACGGTGATATGGAAACATCAAAACAGAAACCAAAATTTAAAATAGGTGATAAGGTCCGAATATCTAAGTACAAACGGAATGTATTCGATAAGGGTTATACACCAAACTGGACAGAAGAAGTGTTCATAGTTGATAATATCCAATACACTAATCCAATAACATACAAAATAAAAGATCTCAATGATGAATACATTCAAGAGAGTTTTTATGAGCCTGAATTATTAAAAGCCAAACAGGATGTATTCCGAATTGATAAAGTCATTCGCAGAGATTATAAGAAAAAACAAGCTCTGGTGAAGTGGAAGGGGTATAGTGATGATTTCAATAGCTGGATTCCAATGAAAGATTTAAACGCAATATAGACATATAAAAAATAATTATATATAGTATTAATATATAATGGGAAGATTAAGAATATATTCAGATGAAGAAAGATCAGTAAAAACTAAATGCATGTTAAACAAAGAGTGGATATGTCCAATTTGTCCACATCATAATTACACATTAGCTGGAAAATGGACACATCTCAAGACAACAAAACATATTAAAAATGAGCAATCCTTAAAAACATTTTAAATCAAGTAATAATTAGAAATATAATTTTTCTTATTATTAACAATTCTAAACGCACTATAAACTGATATAAAAAGAAAATAATATAAATATAATATATAGAATGGAAAAATTATCTCAACCTATAGTATGAACAACCGCGATCTCTCAAAACTAACCAAATCTCAACTGATCAATTTAATATTGAAGCAGAATGAGAAAATAAAACTATTGCTTCAATAAAATATAAAACAACAGGTTGAAACACAAGACAGACCAAAACCTTTACCAAGAAAAAATGTAAAACAGATGGTACAAGATTATGAAGACAACATAATTCAACCACCATTAGAATTTAGGGATAAACCAGTCCCATTGCCAAGGACTAAGAAACCAGTACCATTACCAAGGACTAAAATAGAAGAAACTGCTAGAGCTCTGAAGGGTTACACAAAGTCCTTCGAAATCAGCATTAGAAATAATAAAGATCCTCTTGATCAACTGCAAAACACAAGAAAAGCAGTTGAATACCATATTGTTAAGATGCTAACATCTATGAAAGGTCTAAAATTTGTTGAAACGCTTAAAGTGACATTCAAAAAATCAACAAATGATAAAATAATATAAAAAACCGCTTATTTCAATAGCAAACCTAATACAATAATTAATAACACAGAAAACCTTGAAGCATTACAATTATCAAAACAACAAATCTTGAATATGGTAGCTCAATGGATTTCTGAAGGTTCTGGTTGGACCATTGAATCTGTTGACAATCATTATCTTAATATCGTACAATATAAGCCAATGAAAGGCTCATCATATATTGAACTACCCTCAGAACTCAGACATCATAAAAAAGGATTAATAAATATGAAAAATGAGGACAATGAATGCTTCCGATGGTGCCACATCAGATATTTAAATCCTCAAGATAATAACCCACAGAGAATTAAAAAATCGGATAAAGAATATGTTAAAAATTTAGACTACTCTGGAATTGAATTCCCAGTAACCACAAAGCAGTATAATAAAATTGAAAAGCAAAATGAGATTAATGTTAATGTATTTGGATATGAAAACAAACAGCCATATCCCATCTATGTGTCAAAAGAAAAATATGACAGACATATGAATTTATTATTGATAACTGAAAATAAAAATAAACATTATGTTTTAATTGAAGACTTTGATAGGTTCATGTATAACCAAACAAAACATAAAGAAAGGAAGCACTTCTGCATGTATTGCCTTCAGTGTTTCAGCTCTGAAATAGTCTTGAACAATCATAGAGATAATTGTATTCAAATTAATGGAGCACAAGCAGTAAAAATGCCTGACCCTGATAACAATATCCTAAAATATAATAATCACAATAAACAACAGCCTGTGCCATTTGTGATCTATGCAGACTTCGAGGCAATAACAGAAACGATATCAGGTTGCCAACCCAATGACAACAAATCATTTACTGAAGCATACCAGAAGCATACAGACTGCGGCTATGGCTATAAGGTTGTCTGTTGTTATAATGATAAATATAGCAAAACTGCTAAAACGTATAGAGGTGAAAAGGCAGTTTTCAAATTCATGGAAGCTATGTTAGAAGAAGTCAAATATTGTAAGAGATTGATGAAAAAAGAGTTCAATAAACCATTGAAAATGACAAAAGAAGATGAAAAGCCGAAGAATGTCATATTTGCGATAAAAAATATACTGATAAAGATATTCGAGTTCGAGACCACTGTCATATCACTGGTAAATATAGAAGCTCAGCCCATCAGGATTGTAATTTAAAACTTAGAGTAAACCCAGAAGAAGTAAAAATACCTGTTATATTCCATAATCTCCGTGGTTACGACTCTCATTTCATTATGCAAGAGATTGGAGCCATTGTCAAGAAATATGTTTATAAAAATAAGAAAGGTGAGGAACAAGAGATTACCATCAATGCCATCCCTATTAATATGGAGAAGTATATGGCGTTCATGCTTGGTAATAGCTTAGTTTTCCTTGATAGTTTCCAATTCATGAGCTCCAGTCTAGAAAAACTAGTTGGTAACATTACAAAGTGTGGTAAATGTAATACATGCAACCCAGGAAAGTGTTTGAATAAAGTTTGCAATAAAGATAAGATAAGACAACATAAAACAAGCTTACCATGTGGTGAATGTATAAATTGTAAAAACATAGACAAACCTTGCAAAAATATTCAATGTAATGATTTGAAATATACTTCAGAAATGTTTAAAGATGAAAAACTTAAACTTATGGTAAAGAAAGGAGTATACCCATATGATTTTATGGATAGTTTTGAGAAGTTCAAAGAGCCACTACCATCAAAAGAAGATTTTTACAGTATCTTAAATGATAAACATATTAAAGATGAAGACTATCAACATGCTAAAATGTATGGCAAACTTTTAATCTTAAAAATATGGGTGAATATCATGACTTATATCTTACTTCAGATGTTCTTCTTCTTTGTGATGTTTTTGAAAATTTCAGAAAAACATGTCTTGAATATTATAAACTTGATCCATGTCATTATTTTACATCACCAGGTTTATCTTGGGATGCTATGTTGAAAATGACAGACATCAAACTTGAGTTAATTACTGATATTGACATGTACCAGTTCATTGAAAAAGGATTACGTGGTGGGATTAGTTATATAGCCAATCGTTATGGTAAAGCAAACAATAAATACATGAAAGAATACAATGAGAAGGCGCCCTCAAAGTATATCATGTATCTTGATGCTAATAACCTCTATGGTTGGGCTATGAGTCAGTATCTCCCAACAGGTGGATTCAGATGGATGACACAAAAACAGATTGATGAATTAGATTTGGCTAAGTATAAAGAAGACTGTAAGAAAGGATTGATATTAGAAGTAGATGTCAAATATCCCAAAAAATTACACGATCTCCATAATGATTACCCGCTGGCAGCAGAAAAGGTGGAAGTAACAAATGATATGCTATCTGATTACTGCAAAAAAATATCTGAGAAATATAATATATCAACCGGTTTGGTTCACAAGCTTATACCAACCTTAGGGAAAAAAGAAAAGTATGTTTTACATTACAGGAACCTCCAGTTATATATGAATCTTGGTTTGAAGGTTACCAAAGTACATCGAGTACTAAAGTTCAATCAATCCCCTTGGTTGAAACAGTATATCGACTTTAATACTGAGAAACGGAAAAATGCTAAGAATGCTTTTGAAAAAGATTTCTTCAAACTGATGAATAACAGTGTATTCGGTAAAACAATGGAGAATATCAGAAAGCGAGTAGATGTTAGATTAGTTACTGATGAAAAGAAATTATTAAAATTAACCAGTAAGCCAACCTATGTCAGTAGTAAGATCTTTAATGAGAATCTGGTGGCTGTACATAAAATAAAAGAAACCCTCACTCTGAACAGACCAGCATATGTGGGGATGTGTATCTTAGATTTGAGTAAGACATTGATGTATAATTTTCATTATAAATACATCAAAGAGAAATATGGAAGTAAGGCTAAGTTGCTATTTACAGATACAGATAGCTTAACATATGAGATTGAAGCTAAGGATGTGTATCAAGACTTCTGGAAGGATAAGCATAAGTTCGATAATAGTGATTACCCAGAAAATTCACCATTTTATAATAAAGATAATAAGTAAGTGATTGGTAAAATGAAAGATGAAGCAGCTGGAGTTCCAATCACTGAGTTTGTGGGCTTACGATCAAAAATGTATAGTTACATGAAAGATGATCAGAAAGGAGGAAAGACTGCTAAGGGAATCAAAAAGAATATCATCAAGAAAAACATCACACATGAAAACTATAAAGATACACTCTTGAATAATAAACAGATGTTTCACAAAATGAAAACAATTAGAAGTGAGAACCATAAGCTTGGTAGTTATGAAATAAACAAAGTATCACTCAGCTGTTTTGATGATAAAAGATACTTGCATGATGATGGAATAACAAGCTATGCATATTGTCATAAAAGTATAAAACAAAAGTATAAAACAAAAGTATAAAACAAAAGTATAAAACAAAAG
>CM042751.1:18204193-18215492 GCA_022496165.2 Catalaphyllia jardinei | reverse complement strand
GGACCATTAGAAAAGTGATGGGAGAGAGGTGGGGAAAGAAAAAAGAAGAAGTGAAGAAAAAAAGATTCTGCAAAGTGAATTCCAGTGTCGGGCTTAGAAGATGTGCCCACCTGAAGGACACTTGGCAACCACTTTACATCGCAGTTTTCTGAGTCCTGATTTAACTGACTTTCTCTACAAATCATTTTCCCTTCCCAGAGTGATACATTTTGGCAAAGCAACTTCATTGTTATGGATATATACTGGTAGCCATGGCTTAAAAATGATAGAACCATGTGCTTTATAAGCAGCGATCTTGCTTTATTCTTCTTTGAATAAATGACGATTTTCGATACAGATGTGCATATACATGTCGAACGGAACCGTACATGTAAGGCGTCTTCTTAATATTGCTGGACAAACATTGTAACTCCAAGACAATTAACTGATGTGTTTTAGTTTGAGCAGTTTCAATCTATCACGGTTTAATTGACAAAGTAATGCTATTCAAGTGCGATCGATATATTAGATTTATTGGCTGACAATCTTGGACCCCCTAGCACAGAAAGTCCCATTGTTGTTAGTTGAAGACCGCTCAATAGTTAATGTAAGGTAACTTTATTTAGAGTCGTAAATGTATGGAGTGGTTGCCCAATCTCCCAAGCCAGCGCCCTGCGAGCAGAGCCCCTTTCCTCTCTTTTTGCTTTATCTTTTATTGCACGGAAAAAATAGGCTCTGCACAAATCTGCTTCATTCTTTAAAGGACCCTAGTCAGCCTCCGCCATTTAATGCCATCGAAATTATTGATATAGCATGGTCAAGCGAATTCCCATTGGTTTACTGTAAGCTGTGTTCCTGAAGGTATGTTTAATTATCTTGAGTAGTTTCACAGTGATTTTTCTTCGTTTCGACAGGCTCCGAATAAAATATAATAGCCAAAGTCTCGCATGTATACAAAAACAAAGGTGTTGCTGACTAGGGACCTTTAAAGTCGCTGTAGCCCCAGGCCAAGGTTTGGGGTAGTCATTTCAGTTTACTGGGGTCAAACTGGTTTTCGAGTGCGAGCATCAACTTTACGAGAAACCGATGGTCGAAAGTGAGCCCACTGGATGCAAGGAAAACATGGCGGCGAAAGGGCCGGGAAACGAGAGTGCTTTTTCTGTATTCGATAATTTCCATGATTCACGCAAGCATCAGTCAGCTTCTATCAAGTCTTTCGCATCTGTTACATCTTTGCCCACGGTCACTGATCACAGAAAATCTTTAATATCATGCCAACCTTGGTTCCCATTCGCGAAAGAGTCGCGAAAGGGTGTATAGAAAACATGGGCTAGGCCATGGCCAGGGCCATGGCCTACCCTGTGGCCTACTAATGGCCTACCGTATGGCCCACCCAAAATTTGTAATTTTACCAATTATAAAGAAAAAAATAACTATTTACCTGTGCAGGGATCAAACGCTGGAAATTCGAGCTATAGCTGCCATATTGTTTTAAATCAAACTCATCCCCAAGGCGTCCTAGGTTTTAATTAGGCGTTTGGGCCCAACACAAGACGCCATCTTGAACCCAGGGCACAGAGACCCCTGTGAGAAAGGCAGGCAACAATAGCCGATCTCGTGGGAAAATAATAGCCTGCGTAGCTTGCATTTTAAGCAACATTTTAAGCACTTTGAGTGCGAGCGCACACATCGGTAAAACCAGAAAAATGAGTGGCGAAGCCGCTCTCTCTCAGGCTCCTCGCGGCCTCGCCGCCAACGTGCTTTAAATTCCCATTCGAGCAAACATAAATTATTTAACATAATTTAAATTCGATTCGGCACGTTTAAATTAGCTGTCGAACTTCAGTGGTTTATTCGACTGGATCAGTCGAATATTCGACTGACTCGCCTCGAATTAAAATATGTCGCATTTAATTGATTTAGACGTTGCATTTTATATGCACTTTATTTGGCAATTCGATTCGGAGCATGTAAAATGCGACGTTTAAACCGGGCCTTACGTCTAGAAAAGACCGCTGGATATTTACATAACAAAGCACTGAATAAAATCACTTCTGTAATCGAATATTATGTAAGATGTTGATACAATTTTCAACAACTACTGATTAACATAGGCTTAGTCAATGTTTGCAACGTGTTGTGTGTGTAGGGACGTTTTGATGTCTTCAATTAATTGCAAATAAATTACTCAAATAATAAAAAAACTCAATAAATTTATCGTCATAATTATCGTCATACTCATTACAACTTTTTTCGAGAGGATCAAAAGGTTTAAGTGCTCTCTCAATGAGGCATTACACAGGTGTATTGTTGAGGAATCGTCAGGGCACATTGCATTGTTTTGGTTATTTCAGCTATTTCTACCATAAAATTTATGGCTGAGACTTCAGACACAGAAATAATCTTTCTGGGCAAAAACTTTGGAGAGAATCTATTCTCAGCATGTGCATGTATTTCAAACCGACAGAATCTTCCAATCAGGAAAAGCTTGGTTAGTAAAGGTGAAGCCTTAACACTTTTTAGAAAAAAGATTATTCAGAGAAAACGTTTAAAGAAATCATTGGACAACTTAAACAAAGATTGTGATCAAGGGGTTATCCTGATGATCTTTCGGAGAAGATTCTTTCAGGAGTTAAATTTAGCGATAGACTGACAGCACTACAAAATAAACAAAACGCATGTAAACGAATTTCTCCTTTTGTTACAGAATATTGCCCTTCTTTGCCTTATCTTAAAGTGGCAGTGTCACGAAGATTTTGCTGTTTTAGGTCAATTCTGTGCTAAAATCATTATTTTGAGGCTTTAGTCATAAACAAAATGCTTTTGTAAAGCCACGACGAAGACATTAAATGATTTTATCAGAGAGGGCTAACCATAATAAATTTTTTGAGGATTTTTTGGAACACGTAGCATTAAAACTTGAAAAAATTGTCAAGTTTCAAGTTTCAAGCCATTTCCATTCATGCCATCCTTAGCGACAGGCGACAGAAAACAGTTTCAGTACATTCAAATAGTCTTTAATAACAAACCCAGATCATTAGTTTTGAAATTTAATTGATGCGAAGACACCTTCTGGCTTTTTATAAAGTTGCCAAATAGCGTGACAATGCCCCTTTAAGAGTATTCTAATGACAAAGCGGCACCTTATAGAGAATCAACGTGTGGTTAGAGAAATTTTATCGGAGAGGGCTAACCTTTGAAAGTGACCGATTATAAATCTGGACCAATGGGAGTCATGTTTGGCTTGTCGTTTTTACATACCACCGAGTCTTTTAAAATCTCAAATAAGAGACACTGCACAAGCCTTAAATATGCGTATCTTTGCCAAAAAGACCTGGGACCAAAATTAATCTACTCAAAAACATGGCGCCCATCCCTCGACCTTTCACAGGAGTTTAATGCTTGTTCTCTGGGCGCGTAACTACAACGAGCGACAAAAGTGTTGAGACACTTGGCAGTAAAATTCGATTTTCTGCGTCTTGGAATCATTTCTGCCCCTTTCCCCCAAAACAATGTTGATTTTTCTATTTCTTCGACTGCACAGACCACAGCGCCTTCACAGCATTGAATTGGGGGGCCAGGGGTATCAGAGATTTAACGCTAGATGCAAATGAAATAGAGCAAATGCTTGAGAATCGAAAATCGTCTTTTCCTAAAAGTGTCTCAACTACTTTTGTCGCACATTGTCTGGAGGCTATTTATGCAAATTGTAGCTAAGCTCTAGCAAGTTTATTTTTACAAAAGCGACTAAATGCGTGGTTCAGAGTGATTCCTGACTAAAGAAAAAGTGACAAGGAAATGAAATGCAACCACCAGAAATAGCTGGCGAAATGAATCATGTCATTGATGGTGGGTCGCTTCTTCAGCGAATTCCGTGGAAACGCGACGAGACCTTTAACTCCATAGCAAAAGGCCATGTAGAGTATATCCAACAAAAGTTCACAAACCCTATTGTTGTGTTTGACAGATATAATGCGGGCCCAGGTACTAAAGATACTGCACACCTTCGTCGCACCAAAGGCTTGGTAGGTCCTAAAGTAAATTTTGTCGGAAATATGCCTCTTAAGACAAAGAAAGAACACTTTCTAACTGTGAAAATAAGCAGAGGTTTATCGACATGCTTACGTTCTAAACTGCAGGAACATGGCGTAAAGACCCTCCACGCGGAAAGCGATGCCGACCTAATTGTGCTGCCAGCTGTGGGTTCGGCAGCAAATAGCGCAACAACGGTTGTTGGAGAGGACACTGATCTGTTAGTAGTACTATGTCTACATGCGGATGTGAAATCACATCCTCTTTTCTTCAAATCGGAAAAGAAGCAGACAGTAAAGAAGAACCACAAGGTGTGGCACTTTAGTTGACTAAAAAGAGTAATGATCCCTGAGCTGTGCCTTTTATTGCCCTTCGTGTATGCAGTTTCTGGCTCTGATACAACCTCGAGGCTATATGGCGTTGGGAAAGGAGCCGCATTACGCAAGTTGAGGAGTGATTCTGTATTTAAGGAGGCGGCCTATGTCTTCATCACACAATCTTCTTTGGAGGAAATTGTTGCTGCTGGTCAAAAAGCTTTGTGCTGTTTGTATGGAGTTCGACCTAACAAAGGTTTAGATGTGCTGCGCTGTAGGCGTTTTTGCGAGAAGGTAGCCACCAGCAACACCACAGTACAAGTCCAGAGCCTTCCTTCCACTTCTGCAGCCGCGCGATACCACAGCGCCCGAGTCTATCTTCAAGTGCAGCAGTGGATGGGAAGAGGGAAAAATTTAAATCCAGAAGACTGGGGATGGTTAAGAATTCAAGACCGCCTTCATGCGCGCACTACTGATCAACCTCCAGCTCCTGACAACCTTTTGAAAGTTATCAGATGCACATGTAAACAAGAATGCGCTAGTCGGAGGTGCAGCTGTAGGAAATTTGGAATTCCTTGTTCATTTGCGTGTAGTGATTGCCAAGGTGTAAACTGTACCAACTCAAGCACCAACCTTTCTGATGTTTTGTTAAATGTGGAAGGTGATTCCCTAAATGAACTGGACTAGCACAAGGTTTATAGTACCTACCACGCCTTGTTGGTTGTTCCCCTGTGAATAACATAATTAGTACAAGTTTTTAGTAGTACCAATCTAGCTATCTTCAGTTGCAAATGTGTAAATGAGATTATTATTTCCGAAGTTGTGTAGAATGTGAAGACTTTTAAGTGCCAATATAGAGAACAGAAACAATACAATTTAGTAAAGTAGCAGCAACGACGAAACCTGGATCCATATTTAGCCCTCAAAGTGGTGTAAACCGCCACCTTTTCTCTTTTAAAGCGTTTAGAGTGTCTACCTCACTTTCATTCAACGCAATTCTCACTATGATATCATGGCTACAAGTGTTTCTCTATCAGTTGTCATATTTTGACGAAGAAACCGAAATTGCATCGTTCTTTGGCAAAAATCTCTGACCTCAATATCATACTTTACCAATACATATGACCTCATAATGGCGACAGAACATGTACATATCATTTTGATAACGGCATTGTACTGAACACATCAAATTTTATATCAACCGATGGTTTTAGTGCTTTTACGCTTTTACTGGGCGAGTTTCCAACGGTTTCCCATTAGTACACCTTTTGCATTGAAAAGTTAATTAATTTATTCCATTTTTAACGCTTCACCATTGATAAAACATTGCGAAGTCATGACATGAAGTTCAAAAGCGTGATAAAACAAGTGATCTCATGTAAATTTGTCCGCTGAACAGAATGCTTTCGACGGAATGCTTCTAACACGTAAGTGTGATGTAAAAATAATGCCATTACACACGGTCAGCTGTCGCTAAACCAATAAAAAGGTGCCTTCTGAGCCCAATAGTTACTTTAATGTCATAGTGTCTCATTTTAATTTCTATTGTACAAAGTTCTTGCTTCTTTTTGTCAGTTCAGCCTGGAATAACGATTATTTAATGCAGATAAATGCAGTTTTTTAACCGGTTACCACGATTAACCACGAGTAACCAAGGGTAACCAAATGATGGTTAAAAGGATACTATAAAATATTGATTTAGTCAGTTCATGGTTACCCGTGGTTCACCGTGGTTCACCGTTGATTTTCCTGCACAGCGATTGTTTGAATTACTCCAATAAAGTCTGCTTTGGAAGTACCACCAGTAGTTGTAATTTCAACAATTACTTTCTTATTTCATTCTTTTTTCTGAGAGAAATAAGGTGGAGATGACCAACACCCTAAATTGGCGATGTCACGCACGAATGTCACGCAAGATTACAATTCCAAAACAAAAAGTGATAATTTCCTTAAATTTTCGTACTGATGAGTCAGCTTGCCATAATTTTCCCATAAGAAGAACCCAAATCCCGGAATAAAACGACGACAGGCATTTCAATTAAGTACTACAACGGCTGTTGTACCACAACATTGAATTGGGGGGCCGGGGGTATCAGAGATTTAACGCTAGATGCAAATGAAATAGAGAAAATGCTTAAGTATCGAAAATCGTCGTTTCCAAAAATTGTCTCAACTACTTTTGTCGCTCATTGTAGTTTTGTTTATTAAAGACTATCTAAAGGTATTGAAACTGTTTCTACGGATGGCAAGGATGGAAATGGATTGAAACTTGAAAAAAAAAGGCCAAATGTAAGATTTGATGCTATGTCTTCAAAACATCCTCAAGAAATTTATTATGGTTAACCCTCTCTGATAAAATTCATTTGATATCTTCGTCGTAGCTTTACAGAAGCATTTTGTTTGCGAGTAAAGCCTCAAAGTAATGATTTTAGCACAGGATTGGCCTAAAACTGCAAAATCCTTGTGACACTACCCCTTTAAAGACTAGAGTAGCTTTTGCTAGTGTAAGCTTATTAGAGAAAGTGCCACACATGAACGAATCCTTTATCAAAGATGAAAGAAGGGGAGCAATACGACACCTAAGTATTTTTAACAGGGGACTGGGACCTAAGTACTTCATGTATCCCTTCCAGATATTATAGTGTATCTAATACACTATGATAAGGGATACATCAAGTACTTACCGACTGGGATACTAAATGGCCCAATAGATTTGTTATTGTCTATTTGAGGTGTAACAGGGGAAAGGAACATAGACTCTGAATAGCTTCCCTTTAGAAAAGAAGCAGAAGATCAGTTACCAGGAGGAATGACCTTCCCAGTGTTTTTGCCCACATTAACAAAAACGTTGTTGAAAATGTTTGCAATAGCGGAGGGATTGTCAACAACCTTTCCGTTTTCATTTAGGGTAGGTATAAAGTTAGCTTTAACTTTGCTTATATTAATTATTGACCTAATTCCAAACCATATTTTATTATTATTATTATTATTATTATTACATAAAAAGTTTTTTTTTTTAAGTAATTAGTCTTACTAGCCTTGATATCCTTAACTACGCTTTTCCTGAATATTTTTTATGAAGGGCTATCAAATTAAGGTTTGGCTGTTTACACTTGTTCCTTGAAGAGAGTTTATCCTTGTATGTATTTAGTATGTATTTAGTGATCCAAGGTTTTGTGCTTAACCTAATCTCATGCTTAGAAAGTTTTTTTACATGGTACACGAACACTGACAAGATGGGAAATCTTATCGTAGAAAACAAATCAAATTTTGCTGATGTATCTAATTCATTGTCAGAAATACTGATCCAATAAATATATAAAAAAATATCGATAAAATTCTCTTCATTAAATTTAGAATAATTATTTTTTAAGTAATTAAGAATTTTACCATTAACTCTAATATCATCAACAATCACAAATTGAGGAAGATGATCAGGCAATTTTAGGACTAAGTTAACACTATTAGCATCCATGGAATATGAATTTGCAAATGTATTATCAATTAAAATTGCAGATCTTTCGGTGATGCGTGTTGGTTGTAAAATGTAAGGAAGGAAGAGATAAGAGTTAAGCATTTGTAGGAATCAAATCATTTGATTCAGGATTATTTTCGTAATTTAGTAGGGTAATATTAAAATCACCCATAAGAAAAAAGTTCTGGTTTTGTTTAGTCAGATGAGATAATGTAGATTCAAGATGTTCTTTAAATCTTACAAGGTTAGAGGAAGGGTGCCTATAGGCACAGCAACATAGAATATTTTTATTTTTAGTGTTAACAATTTCAACCCAGACAGTGTCAAATTCGCCATCAGTAATGCTCAGATCAGCTCTTTTGAAGGCATTAAGAGACTTGCTAGTATAAATGGCTATACCACCAGCAGCATATTTTGAGGGTTGAGACTGAAGTGTAAAACTAAGTTGTTACTCATTTTAAAGCCTGTAGAAATGTTTTCCCTAGTTTCACTAATACCTATAATAGGAAAAAGGAAATTCAAGGATGCAAGTGTAGTCTGCAAATCACTTAGATGGGTATCAAGACTGTTTAGATTAATCTGATAATGAAATAGGGAGAAATAAGAACTGGAAGCTTGTAGGATTAGTTTTTCAAAATCAGAAGGAAAATAGTACTTAGGATTGATAGGATTAGGTATGCTCGGTTCGATATCAGACATATCTAAACTACTTAAACCAGATATTTTAGACATTATATCAAGGGAATGGAGCAATTCGATATCAGAAGGCTTCCTGGTGTTAATAAAAGTACAGAATTCAAACTCATTTAAAGAACTAAAAGGAAAAATATTTGCAACAAAAAAACCGTTTGCTCTGCTCTATGGGCCGGCCACTCCTAAATTTTGCACACAAGTGTATACTTTAGGGTGTGAGCCGCTTTTTTCGCCGTGTAAATTAAAGTTTTGGCACATGTGGATTCTGCGTAATGTGGAATACTCTTATTTAGAATTTTCTTCCAGCTTAAGTTTGGGATGCTGATGACTAGCTACTGATTTGTTTTTAGCGGTACCTTTAAAGGGAAAGTTTCGTATCATTAGCCCGATTGCCGGACATCAAACCCTATTCTCGGACGCCTAAACATTTGTCTGCCGAGTGACTTATTTCCAGGTGTAGTTATTCGATAAACCGCCAATAAATATGGGTCATTGACCAAGTTTGTTCGGTCAAGATGGCTGAATATTGGTTCTTTTATTGCGTGTTTATGGACCTCGGCTTCGTCTCGGTCCATAAACTCGCAAAAAAAAAACAATGCCAATATCCAGCCATCGTGACCGAGCAAACTTGGTCAATAAAGGATTTATTATATGGCTTTCTTGCGGGATACAGTGGGTATTCCCGAGCGGGCAAGATGGCTCCATCTTGCCCGCTCGGGTAGCCAATCACAGTGCGCAATTTGGGTCATCTTGCCCGCTCGCGGAGCTAGCCATATAATAATCGATATTAATCTAATCTATATAATAATCTAAGAGTGATATCGATTGACAATAGTATTCTATTCACCAACATTCATATTCATGCTCAATTGTAATAAGGTGTAGAAAAATCATTGAAAAGCGCCCAACAGCCTTCACTGTTCCTTTAATAGTTGTTAATTGTTGCACGCCAGCAATCAACCTCTAACAACTCTCCCCATTCTTCAATTCCCAAATCTCTCTCATTTATTACTTAAAACTTCTAAGCAGAGTGAAACACACCTATGCATTTTGCAATTATAATCAACTAGACTATAGTGGCAGTTCTGTAACAGCATTTTTCTCAGAGAGAAACGACGAGGCAAAGATTTATTGAGTAATTCGTTACAAGCCGGCAACACCCTAAACCCTGCTCCGTATCAAACCCCTATGCAATCTGTCATGGTCAGCCTGTTATTTCTCAATCTCGACGGGGTTCCGTAACAACTCGACACAGGTCATCAGAATTTAAATCTCCTTGTCCGGCTTATAACCCTTGAAGAGTTATACCAACACTGTATCTTTCCCTTGGAAAAGGGCAGTAAAAATCAGCTTAAGACACCTAAGGACCATCACGATTCAAAGCCACTCCGTCAAATTCAGGAGAGAGACAACAGCTTTCACCAGCTAGCAAGGCTGGAGGGCCCTTGAATCAAGGATACCCCTTTTCCGAAGTCGTCGTAAGTATGGTGACAAAATAGAGAGACTAAAACATAGGGGTTAATCTTCCAAAGAAACTGTGGTGCTGCTTCGGTGGGGAGTATTACAAGGTAATTTGGTTTTATCAACTGGGTTGATAATATGATTTGGCCGCCGTAAAGAGATTCGGAAGCTAACGTTTGGAGCAACTGCCCTTCGTCGGAGCGAATTGAATCGATTCGGGCGGGTGGCGTAGGTCAAAATCCTTTCTACGAGATTTTCTGGCGTCGCATTGGTAACCAACTCAACCGATTGCTTTAACTGTCTAACTTCCTCACATAATGTATTTAAAGAGACAAAGAGACCCTAAATTATCTCACAACATGATGTGTAAAGCATTTACTATTATGCAGAGAAAACCTCATTTGCTGGCCACATGTGCTGTGCTCCGCTCAGAATGAATTGTTTTCGCGCCAAACCAGAATTTATCATCAGTGATTACATAATTGCATGTGAGACTGCTTAACTAACCACGGAATACCCTTTATAAAATGTATTTCGACTTCGCCTATCATTATGAGTGTTATGAATAGTAATTGGTAACGATTGATTCCTGGGTTTACGTTGGTGCTAAAACCTGTGAAGTCTTTCTTTGTTTTGTAGCTATTGTTTGGCTCAGGGTTTATTGTGTTGACTTCTTTGCTTTACGTCACTGGTGAGTGTCATAGGTTCTGACACCGAGGAGGAGCTAATTCCTCGATTGGTATCGAATATTATTGATTGTTATCGAAAATTATTTTTCTTCTTTAACAAGATACAGAGGTAAAATGTTTGACAAAATTTGTCTGTAATGGAACAGGAAACAACTG
Organism: Catalaphyllia jardinei; assembly: GCA_022496165.2. Lineage (NCBI taxonomy): Eukaryota > Metazoa > Cnidaria > Anthozoa > Scleractinia > Caryophylliidae > Catalaphyllia > Catalaphyllia jardinei. Next base: position 18,204,693 of record CM042751.1, on the reverse strand, counting down.
AGAGAAACGTTTTGGGATTTACATCTATCGTTGCTTGTTTGCTACACCGGATCAGTCTCAGGTCAGAGTAGCAGTGTAAAAGCCTCTAGTCTCATTGTAGCATCGGCGTTTAGATCAAGCAAAATAAACAACAGAGTCAGTGTTTTAGCTATTTCAATAATTACTCGGGCCTTGTTTTTGTTTTCGTTCAGTCGCAAAGTCAAGTCGTCAACACGCATGCGCGAAGTCATGCGGTGCGTACAATGATGCATCACTTCACTGCACGGCAAAATATGAACTCAATAAATTGACCTTGCTCCCAATGTGTGGCTTCATAGCTCAGTTGGTAGAGCATCGCACCGGTATCGCGGAGGTCATGGGTTCGAATCCCGTTGAAGCCCTGATTTTTTTCAGGCTTCTTCTTTCCAGTTGCTTAAATTGGAAAATTTACTGCGATGATCACTCTTCACGTTCAGTAGTAGTAGTAGTAGTAGTAGTAGTAGTAGTAGTAGTAGTAGTAG
>CM042751.1:18185334-18195486 GCA_022496165.2 Catalaphyllia jardinei | reverse complement strand
CTGTACCTTTTGACATAACACACTGAAATTTTGATGTAATTTATTGTTTTGCAATCAGCTTCATAGCTCGGCAAATGCAGAGTGATTTAAAAACAAGTTCAACAGAAATATTTATCAACAACTTAACTATTCTAAATTATCTTCAATAAACCTAAACCAGAGGTCTAATTAATAGGTGCAGTATAAGCCTGCATCACAGACATTAACAACATCCTAGCAGTTTTTATTGGGAGTATGATTATGGCCAAGATTCTGCAAGAAACTGACACTTTTCTTCTTCATCATAGCCAACCCACCCAGCCTCTCAACAAAGAAATGTTCCAAACAGTCTTCAAAGGTTCCTTCAGTTTGTGTCAGTTACTTTTATCCCAAGCAGGCAAAGGAGGGTCAATATTATGTAATCCTCAGAAGGGTGGGTCATAAAATGGGGACGTCCTTAAAACCAAAACATGATAATCGGTTATAAAAATAACTTCTCCTTTTTTATGATAAAATTCGTGATACTGCAAATCATTTTTACTGCCTCACTAACAGCTGGAATCAATTTAGCAGCTGGTAGCTGCATGTTTTCCACTGGCACACATCCTTGTGGTCCCAGAATCCTGTGATGATTCCATGAACAGATCAAGTTCTCAGCGGCATCATTTGCAGCATATGTTGTCACCCAAGAAATGCAAAACATTGTAACTGGGCAAACGACAATAACTAAAGGTGATACAGAAGTTCTATCCAAAGACTTTTTCCCAGAAAGTAAAATTTGAAAATGTCAATTATACTTTTTCTGAATCCAGTTAGCAGCCCAGGGAAGACATCTTTTCCACAAAAGATATTTTCAAGTACACGTATTTACTTATTTGCTATTTTAAGAAAGTGATAAGGTTAACAATACACGACAGATCACTAGGACTTTTCCAGGACTCAGATTGAATTATTTCCAGGACTCTCAAATTCATGAATAACCATTTTTTTTCCCTAGATCTTGATGTTTATGCTCCTTACTGTCTGCCATACATTTCATATTTTTGCCTTGAGTTTAATATATTTCAAGAACTTTCTTGGACCAGTAGCCTTGTTCCAGGACTTTCCAGCCCTGGAAAATGCAATTCAAGGCCATGTCGCATGACCGATTATAAATCTTCTCGCTCAAAACAGCTTTGCGAGAGTTTGACATACCTGGCTAGCCATTGGGATGAAAGATTACTCAGGACTGGAAAAGTTTCAGTTACAGGAACTGATGTAAGAAATATTGGAAAAAAAATCTATTTCGTCCAAATGCAAGAAATCGGCGAAAGTATTCCGAAACGCCGAAAAGTTTATCGACATCGGGGGGTGGACAAAAACTCTCAGTCTAATGTTACGATACCTGCGAAAGATCCAGCGTATTTCAGGCGAGTTTCGTGCGGAAGTGGGGAAAAATCACCACTACATTTTGATTAGAACTTTTCTCCTTGAGTAAACCCTTGGCGGACGACCCAGACAAATATGGCGAGCTACTGGCCTGTATGTATTATTCGTGTAAGAAGACACGAAACGATTCCTGGTTTTGCTGCTTTATGATTGGGCAGAAAAAACGAAGGTTTTGGGGCACCATTCAGAAGCCAGAACTAACCTGGCCGTTTGGAACTGGTCCGTTAAAACCTTGTCCCCAGGGGCGCTCCTCTGCGTTCTTGACTTTGAAATTTTTCTCGCCCGTTTAGACTTTTTCCCGCCCCCACTAACTGCCCCTGGGTCTCCGAGGATGAGGGTGAGCTGGGTATTCGAATTATATTGGGGAATGTCTTGGGGAGCAGCTGGGATAACGCAGAGGTGCGGGCGCTCGCCTCCCACCAATGTGAGCGGGATTCTGTTCCGGTGCAGTGAGTTTGTTGCTGGTTCTCACCATGCTCCGAGGGTTTTTCTTCGGGTTCTCCGGTTTTCCTCCCTCCACAAAATCCGACATTCACAAATGCTAGAGGACCCGAATGAAAACCAGCTAAGGCTGATGTGGCTTCCTCACTAAATATTTTAATTTTAATCGCCATCAAAGATCGTCGGGTTTCACGCGGACAAAAAAAGCTCAAATGCTTGTTTCATGGTGGACATTGAGGCGTCTTATTGAGAAGTATGGGCTAGAGGATGGCCTTTGGCTAGAGGAGATAACAGGCTTCTCGATGATTTGGGATGAGCAACTAGAGAATCTACCTATTGAGAACAAGAATAAGGCTACAGTTGGCTCGGGCTGAGAGGATGAAGAAAGCAAGGGTAAGGTTTGATGTGCGCTAGCTGCAAAGTGAAGAGATCAGGAGGAGATACAACTTTAAGATATAGAAGACCCAGAGGAAGAACACGATAAGATTTTGGAGACGTATAGAGATGCTGCAAAGAAAGTTATCGAGTGGTCAAAAAAAAATGCAGAACAAGCCATACATAGGGGACAAAACATGGGAAAAAATTGAGGAGAGGAAAGAGGCAAAACTTAAGGTGGAAAACGCAAGAAGAAGAAGAATACATTGCGAAAAACACGTGAAGTGAAGCAAAGTGCTAAGGAGGATAAGTGGTGTGACGAATAATAATCCTTGCGTTACGCACGTGTTAAGTTAAGCATTACTAGTTACCTTTTAGTATTTCGTAATTGAAACTCGATCGCTTTCTTTTGGAGACGAAAGATACGGACACGAGGTGTAGTTTCATCTAGATTGAGTGGAGATACTTGGGAGATATTCGTGGAGATATTATACACATTATAGATATTTTGCTGTGTTATCCGCCCTAGAAGGATTATAACGTAAGTTCTTCAACTTTGTCGTTTCTTTCACTGTAATATTATTTTGTTTGTTGATCATTTTCTTTCGTCTAGCTATTTCGTTGCGTAATACACATTTATGTAATTTTCAGTTCTCACCGCACACTTCAATTCAGCGAATCCTGAAAGAATTAATTTACAATCAAGATCCTGAAATTGTGTGCTGGTTGATCACAGCGAACTCCGAATCGATACTTTGGTACAAGGACTCGGTTCGGGAACGCGACAAGTGGAATTGTATGAAGGAGAGGCCTGCAGCATCAGAAAAGGCCGCTGAGAATGGTAGAAACAAGGAGCTATACAACATAACCAAAACAGCAACTGGGCAACGGAAGAGACAAGAAGAAGGCGTAAAAGACAAGCAAGATGGGTGAAACACTTTAGTGAAATACTAAACAGGGATGTCCCAATGAATCCAGTGAAGGAAGATGGGGGAGAAGAATTGGAAGAGATTGAGGAAATAGATCTGGGAAGATGGCGAATACAAGAGGTTAAGAATGCTTTGAAGATGACAAAGCGTGGGAAAGCAGCGGGAGTAGATGAAGTGGGCCCATACTGACATGGAACAAAACCGCAAGTAGGTTGACTAGATGTTATAATAGGCTTTGGGAAACGAAGAAGTGGTCCCAATTGTCGGAGAAAGGGGCTTATCGTCAAGATATTCAAGAAAGGGAATTTGTAACAACTGCAGAGGAGTGATTTTACTACCTGTCATTAGCAAGATATTTTGCAGGATGATACTAGAGTGGATCAAGATAGGTATAGACAAGAAGCTTCGATAGGAGCAAGCTGGGTGTAGGCCGAAGAGAAGCATAACGGATCAGATCTTTATTTTAAGAAACATCTTAGAGCAGGCAAATAAGCTGAGGGCAGGTCTGTAGATACACTTTATGCACTTCGAGAAAGCCTTTCATTTGGTTCACAGAGAAAGCTTATGGTACATCATGAGAAGCTATAATGATAGCAGACATATACGAGGACTTTGACTGCGCAATTATTGACGGAAGCGAGACATCAGACAGGTTCCAGATTAAGTCTGGAGTAAAGCAGGGATGTGTGATGTTAGGATTCTTGTTCTAACTTGCTCTGGATTGGATCATGAGGAAGGTAACAGCAGACAAGAGAAGAGGAATACGCTGGAAATTCACAACAGTGTTGGAGAACCTGGATTTCGCGGACGATATTTCCCTGCTGTCATCCAAGTTTAATGACTTGCGCGAGAAGACTGGGAGACTGACTGAAGAAGCAGCCAGAGTAGGCCTTAAACTCAATGCGAAAAAGTGCAAGACCCTGAATACTGAGCATGCTAGCAACAAGGAGAGCATCGTGGTGGATGGCAGGGAGGTGCAGGATGTCGAGGAGTTTCCATGCCTATATATAAGAGCTACAGTTGAAAAGGAGGGCGGAGGCATTTAAGATATTATGAACCGACTACAGAAGGTTCGGAGGGCATTCCAGAAATTAGGGAAAATGTACGTGGGCAGCGAGAAGAATAGGAAGGAGAACCAAGATACGCCTATGGAAGACTTAAATCCGACTGGTCCTGCTATATGGCTGTAAAACGTGAAAGATCACAAAGGCTGACGAACGAAAACTGAATAACTTCCAATGCCAATGCCTGGGACGAATAATGAAGATCACGTGGCAGCAAAGAATGACGAACAAGAGGGTGGTTAAGATGGCAGTGATCAATGAGATAAGCTGTGAGGTACCACGAAGGAGGTGGAACTGGTTAGGACATGTACTCAGGAGAGAGGGTGAGAACGGCTGTTTTATAGCATTGGGGTGGACTCCCGAAGGACGAAGAGCGAGAGGGAGACCAAAGACCACTTGTCTGCTTGTGTTTGGGGTCTTACGTCTTTTGTTCCCCTCCGTCCGCCATGTTGCGAGAGCGGGAGCTAGGACCTAATGATGCGCAAAGGTGGTGGGCAGAAAATGTTGAATGAATATTTTGATCATGAATGTGACGAATATAACGCGTTAAATGTGAATGAAGCCGTCTCGTAAATCTGGGTAAATATAATCGTGAATAAGAAATACACCGTTAAATGTGAATAAATATATTTTTTGAACGTAAACTCTGTCGTTGAATGTGAATAAATATATTCGTTGAATGTGAATGAATATAAACTTTGTGAATTTTGCCGCATTTCGCCAACCATGCAAGTGCAGAGAATTAAAAGACTTTCTATGGTGTCAGAGTTTCGTGATTTTGCTACCTCACGCAGGATACTCATTCACTGCTTGCACGTGAATGAGCTAAAATTGTGCTAACAATGTCATCGGGTAACAACGTGCAATAAAGTGTAAACACTCTTCAGTATCTTGTGATTGGTGCGTGATACAGTAGTCTTCTTAAGGGTACTAATTACCTTTCTTTGTTATCTTTTACTTTTAGAGTTACGATTTCAAGTGACGGGGTGGAATATATATATGTTATTTACCGTGCGGGAGGTCCGTATGGAAAAAGCCGTGCCTGAGGTCTTGAGTACGGCCCGAGGCCTTACTCAAGACCAAGGGCACAGTTTTTCCCATACGGACCGACCTAGCCCGGAAAATAACATATAGTTTACGAACTACTTTATGTTAGTTGCATTTGTTTAACCAGTTAAGTTTTCCAAAACAGTTTTTCCGGTGTGAAATTTCGTGCGAAGTTTTATTACAAAAACAATGTCTGTCAGTCGCCACTTTTAAAATCACTTGAAATCAGACTTTCCCAACGTATATTGAATAGCAGAAAGCGAGGAAATTCGTTAAGTGTATTATCCGAAATACAGCAACGATTAGAAACGTAAATTTGACTGAAATTGACTCAAATTCTGCGGCGATGGAAACACAGGATTAGGCGCCATTACAGCGACAAGCTAAAAACAACCAAGCAAACTCTCACAACTTCAAAACACTCAACGGAATTTACTTAAAGTGACTTTCCTTGCCATTTTAAAGAGAACAGCTAAACTCTTGCGGTGACTAATCGTCGATGGATGCGTAAAAGAGGCAAAAGATTGACGATTACCGCTAACTTTTAGAGCGAAATTTAAGCAGCGGGGGCGGCAGCGGGGAAAAATCCGGACCGTGGGCCGTATCGTAAAAAGCTGGACCGGTCATGTGTGTAAGATTAGCCAATCAAATTTGAGGCTCGTTCAGATTCTTGAGAAAAAAATAATATCAATTAGTAAATTCTCAGCTCCGACTAATGCATTTTTAGCTTTTTGATTGGCTAAAAAACTCCGACTATGAGCCAATAGTCGGAGTTTTACGTCATATGGAAAATCTTGCGCCAAGTTTAAAATTTTTCGCTTTGTGAAATTGTGGAAAATCGGCGGCAAAACCCGGTTTGAGAATTTACTAAAACAATTATTCCATTCGTCCTTGTTGGATATGAAGTGATTACAACCAACTCGCACTACGCACTCCTTGGTTATTTTATCACTTCATATCCAACGCGGGTTCATGGAATAACTGTTATATATCCCCTAAAAGTTGATCATATAGTCTTCCTAACGAAAATATAACGTGCTTTTTATGAACCCGGAGTAAGGTGAGCATTACGTAACTTATGCTACTGACACTATTTGTAATCATAATAGGACTGAGTGGAGTCCAATTCGGTCTGTAATTGGACGACCGCGAAGCGGGAGTCGGATTTGTTAATCACGAGTATGATTACAGACTGTATTGGATGACACGATGTCCTGGTACCAATTAATCATAACAATTATAACTTCCAATAAAAGTTAGACTTTCATTTGAAGAAGAACTTTTTGAAGTCATTTTTGAATATCATAATTAAAAATATGGAGAATAGCTTCCATAATGGCTGTTAAGTTCTTTTCAAAGCCTCCACAATTTTACAAGGTTGGTCTCGAATTGGTTACTATAGTGACTTTAATCAATGTTGTGATTAATGGATCTAGTGGAGAGGACTGACAATGATTGGGTCATGTAACTGTCCGATTACAAGTGTCCGATTACAAGTGTCCGATTACAGCCAACTGTCTCAGTACACTGTCCCATTACAACTTTTCAGATTAATTAGACCAAAATACAGCAGCTCAGTACACCAATCACATTTGAGGAAATTGTTATTGTTATGATTACCGTCGATATCGCGAAAATTCCTCAAAATAAAGTGTCTCAAGCGCTTCCTTTTGCCGAAGTTTTACTCGTACTCGGTAGGAAAATACCTAGCTTGATATTTCTCGTTGGTTTCGAGTTCGGTTAAGACCGCGAAATAGCGTTTGTGTTTATGTGTAATTGGAAGTTCATGAAATGGCCGTAAATCGTAAAGTTCTATGTAAACAATACGCCAGCACAGACAGAGTATTGAAGTCCCCAAACATTTTATGGCTCTTTCGAGAACTCTATTGATTGCGCTCAGTATCCATGTTAGACTAATGTGTATACGATTTTGTCCAATGCAGATATTTTCCATCAGTTAAAGGGTATTCACAACACTAAGAAATAGGCACCTTTTTTAAGATATTTAAGATGAAGTCTGAAACCACTGTGAGAAGTCAAATTGCCCAGTTAAAATAAATATCTTTGCTTTTAGAATGGTAGTTGTAGAGCATGACAAGCGGATGAGGAGATCTATTCGTTTACCTCTTCGAAGCTTAGCAAACACGAAATAGTTTGAAAACAGAAAACAATATATTTAATTTTAACAGAGTTAGGGATGATTCCAAAAGATACTCTGTCACAAAAGCGTTCTCTGCACTAGAAGGGAGAACTGATGTTACCTGAAATATAACTGCTATCGCCCGCTAGCACGAGAGTGTGGTATCGCTCGCATGAATCTGAACTCGAGAACAGATTGTATCATGCTGACAATGTTAGAACGCAACTACTATACCTCGTTCATATGACCGGTAACCAATCAGGAGCCGAGAAAGACAATAGGCTATTGTTTGGAGAACAATAGACTCTATTGTTTTCCAAATCCAAGATGGCCGCACAAATCAGGAGGTGAAATAAGAATTCAAGATGGCGGTAGTGGTTCGGACTCCCTGAGCAGCAGTGAAACCTGGAAACTAGGTCCCAGGTTTCCATAGGAGTTTTCAAAAATATTATTTAAAATAGTAATAGTATTTTCAAAAATCCTAATTCTTTACAAGAGGGGCCTGTGTCCAACTTGCAAACAAGGTGTGAGCACTACTAATTGAAAAACATCAAGTTAAAATGCAAATTTAAACTCATTGATCTCAACTGTTCCCGTGAGAAAAGCATCATTCAAAAGAATCTTAAACAAACAAAATACATTTTAAGCCACCGTTGAAGAAATAACATATTAAGTCAGAGATGAAACGTGAAATTAATTGAAAACCGACGGAACACTTAGAAGCTAAGCATATCATCTAAGGTATTTCAAACAAACGTTCGCCCTTGAAGTAAATATCAAACAAACATTGCAAATCGCATCGTGCCTAATTTATCAGCCACACAAATTATAGTTTGGTCTAAGCAGTTCTCTAATAGTGGCAAGAATAATTCACTTACATCAACCATAGTCCTTTCAAAATCCTCCAAAGCGATGCTCAGCTCTTGATCACTTAGTTCCATAATCGCCAAGACAAGAATGCGAAAAAGTGTGTCCAACTTCGTCACAAGTAAAATGATTTTTCACAAGTGTGAAAGACTTGTATATAAAAATGTGTATCCAATGAGAATATGGAAGATAGGGGGTATGCGATATCACATGGTAAAGAACTATTGTGAAGACGGGGGATAGGGGGGTATACCTATGTCATGAAATTGTTATAAACAAAACAAAGAGTCTTATGCATTATTTATGACGTTTATTGAATAATAAAAGCATGAAAACCAAAGAGAGAATTGATTACAACTTTAAGTCTTGACCGTCGGGGCTCCACAAAATGTATCGCTGGGAGCTAGACTCGTTTCTAGTTTCTCAGACTCTTGGTTCCAGGCGCCAAAACGCACGATATTCTGACCTAGTTTTCTTTGTTTTTGGCCACGAAGTCTTTGCCTGATCTGTTCCTTATTCTTGGAATAATAAGATCTCCAATATTCGTTGATCCGTTCCCTGTTGTTTGTACAGTATTATCTTCGGTAATTTCTGATGTGTTCTTTGTTTTGTTGACAATAGGCTCTCTGGATTTGCTCTCTGTTCTTTGCATAATAGTTTTTATGGTAGGCTTTCCTAGAAACAACTATCTTGTCATTCCCCGACCATTGATTGAAGCAATTCATCCTGTGTGGCGTCTTACAAATAATGATTAAAACTCTAGAATCACAAACTCTTATAAGAGTCACATGGCCAATTCAGTGTATCACACTAAGGCTTAAACCTCCCCTTCCGCTACTTCTTCGTCGCCGTCATCATCTGCTGACTCGGCCGCCTCGTCAAAATCCATGTCATCTTCCTCAGCGTCGAAGGGTCTTCATGACTTTACGGTGTATTGCATTGTGTTTGATATGGTAAGTCCATTTTAGACGCTCTAAATAAGTCCTTCGTAGAATTCTTCAACTTACAGGTAACATGGCATTGAAAGCGGCATTTTCTGCATATTGTTTGAACTTTCCCCTATCCAGGAACTGTAGGTCTTCTTTCAGGTAGGTTTCTTTGATATCTTCCCCGACATTTTGACGTAACGGGCGCCATGGAGCTGGTTCATCGTCGTCGTCCGCTTCTTCTTCCTCTTCGGAGCTGTTAGTCTCTTCCTCTTCAGGCTCCTCCTCTTCCTGTTCCTCTTCCACCTCTTCATATACATTTCTCAAAATTTTATTATTGCGCGTTTTGCTGCCTTTGAGCGGAACAAACTTCACCAAATTGTAATGATGGTTTCTATTTCTCCTAAGCGCTTGACTTACACTTTTTGTGTTTTTTCTTTAGTCTTTTCTTCGTTTTTTCACTGATTTTAAGTTTCGTTGGCTGTTCCTATATTCCAAAGGGAACGTTCCTCCACTGTCGACTGTTCCTCGCTTTTGTGTTCCTATTGACCATACGAGGACCAGATTTTTTGCAAGGTAGGAACAAAACGTTCACTCTAGTGTAAAAGAAGAACATTTAGTTCCGAGTTCCCAACTGTAAATGGACCACATTGTTCCCAAATTGGTCATTTAGGACTGTTTTGTTCCGAGTTCCTATCTGTAAATGGAACACACTTTTCCCAAATTGGTCATTTAGGACTGCTTTGTTCCTAGCTCCTATCTGTAAATGGAACACATTGTTCCCAAATTGGTCATTTAGGACTGTTTTGTTCCGAGTTCCTATCTGCAAATGTAACACATTGTTCCCAAATTGGTCATTTAGGACTGTTTTGTTCCGAGTTCCTATCTGTAAATATAACACATTGTTCCCAAATTGGTCATTTAGGACTGTTTTGTTCCGAGTTCCTATCTGTAAA
>CM042751.1:18162843-18172843 GCA_022496165.2 Catalaphyllia jardinei | reverse complement strand
GTTATATGGCTAGCTCCGCGAGCGGGCAAGATGACCCAAATTGCGCGCTGTGATTGGCTACCCGAACAGGCAAGATGGAGCAATCTTGCCCGCTATTAGTGGTAACTTAGTCCTAAAATTGTCTGATCATTTTCCTCAATTTTTGATTGTTGATGATACTAAAGTTAATGATAAAATTCTTAATTACTTGAAAAATAATTATTCTAAATTTAATGAAGAGAATTTTGTTGACGTTTTTTTATATATTGATTGGATCAGTAGTTCTGACAATGAATTAGATACATCAGCAAAATTTGATTTTTTTCTACGACAAGATTTCCCATCAGCAAAAAACTTTCTAAGCATGAGATCAAGTTAAGCACGAAACCTTGGATCACTAAATACATACTTGCTAAGATAAGACACAAGGATAAACTCTCTTCACGGAACAAGTGTAAACAACCAAACCCTAATTTGATAGCCCTTCATAAAAAAAAAAAAATTCAGGAAAAGCGTAGTTAAGGACATCAAGGCTAGTAAGACTTATTACTTAACAAAATACTTTTTGTGTAATAATAATAATAGTAATAATAATAATAATAATAGTAATAAAATATGGTTTGGAATTAGGTCAATAATTAATATAAGCAAAGTTACCTACCCTAAATGAAAACGGAAGGGTTATCGACAATCCCTCCGCTATTGCAAACATTTTCAACAACTTTTTTGTTAATGTGGGCAAAAACACTGGGAAGGTCATTCCTCCTGGTAACTCTTTCTAAAGGGAACCTACTCAGAGTCTATGTTCCTTTCCCCTGTTACACCTCAAATGGATAATAACAAATCTATTGGGCCATTTAGTATCCCAGTCCCCTGTTAAAAATACTTAGGACTAGTATTGCCCCCCTAGGCCTTGTTTCGTCTTTGATAAATGATTCGTTCATGTGTGGCACTTTCCCTAATCAGCTTATACTAGCAAAAGCTACTCTCGTCTTTAAAGGGCAGTGTCACGAGGATTTTGCAGTTTTAGGTCAATTCTGTGCTAAAATCATTACTTTAATTGAGGCTTTCCTCATAAACAAAATGCTTCTGTAAAGCTACGAAGATATCAAATGAATTTTATCAGAGAGGGCTAACCATAATAAATTTATTGAGGATTTTTTGAAGACATAGCATCAAATCTTACAAAATTTGGCCAATTGTTTCAAGTTTCAATCCATTTCCATCCTTGCCATTCGTAGAAACAGTTTCAGTACCTTTAGATAGTCTTTAATAAACAAAACTAGACCATTATTTTTCAATTGATGCGAAGACGCCTTCTAGCTTTTTATAAAGCTGCCAAATAAGGTGACACTGCCCCTTTAAGAAAGGCTCTAGACAAGAGATAGATAAAGACAGACCTATATCTGTCCTATCTATAGTAAGCAAAATATTAAAAAAAAGCTATGTTTAAGCGCCTTTACAGTTATCTTGAATGTCATAGCATTCTCTACCCACTTCAGTTTGGTTTTAGGTGGAAGTACTCAACTAATCATGCACTTTTAAGCATCACTGAATCTATTCGCTACTCTATTAATAACAAAGAATTTGGCTGTGGAACTTTTATTGACTTAAAAAAAACTTCTGATACGACGAATCATTCTTTTCTTTTGTTAAAATTGCAGCATTATGGAACAAGAGGTGTAGCCTGCGACTGGTTTCAATCATATCTGTCTAATAGAAAACAGATCGTGTGTGCCAATGGTCATGATTCTAATCATCTTTATAACATAGCGCGCGCTAGTCCTATCTAAATCCTATCGAGCCATCATGAACAAAATCTTTATGTACTTGCTTATGTACTTACTCAATAAAACGACGTGTGCAATGACGTGTGCAGTTTCATTTCAAGTAAGAAAAGCACCTCAAGTAAGCAGAGCATCTCAAGTAAGCAGAGCATCTCAAGTAAGTAGAGCATCTCAAGTAAGCAGAGCATCTCAAGTAAGCCAAGCACCTCAAGTAAGACAAGCACTTCAAGTAAGACAAGCACTTCAAGTAAGACAAGCATCTCAAGTAAGACAAGCACCTCAAGTAAGACAAGCACCTTAAGTACGTCAAGCACCTGATGTAAGACAAGCGCCTCAAGTAAGTTAAGCGCCTCAAGAAAGGAAAGCATCTCAAGTAAGCAGAGCATCTCAAGTAAGCAGAGCATCTCAAGTAAGCCAAGCACCTCAAGTAAGCCAAGCACCTCAAGTAAGACAAGCATCTCAAGTAAGATAAGCACCTCAAGTAAGTCAAGCACCTCAAGTAAGCAGAGTATCTCAAGTAAGACAAGCACCTGAAGTAAATCAAGCACCTCAAGTAAGCAGAGCATCTCAAGTAAGACAAGCACCTCAAGTAAGTCAAGCACCTCAAGTAAGACAAGAACCTCAAGTAAGTCAAGCACCTAAAGTAAGTCAAGCAACTGAAGTAAGCCAAGCACCTCAAGTAGGCAAAGGAACTCAAGTAAGTTAAGCACCTCAAGTAAGTCAAGCATCACAAGTGAAGTGGCTCAAGTCAGCCAAGCGCCTCAAGTAATAAGAAAAGGATCTCGAGTACGTCAAGTACGTATGTTAGGGACATGATAGCGCGCCATACATGACGTTCCTACCGGAATAAAAGGGTTTTCCGCTGACCCGTCGGTTCCGGTGACGCTCTGATGCGAGCATTTTGTTCAGCTGTGATTGCCTGAAATGTCATGCGAGTGGCCTCGTGACCTGCAGCCATTTCAAAGTTGTTGTTGTAAAAACGAAGTAAACTGCCACAGAAGTTTGGTTTTTACCCATTATTGGACGGAAAGTTAAGGGACCGAATCGAATCATATGACTCGTGGATGGAGCGTCCATGATTTGCCTTTCTGATGGACTTCAACTTGGTAATGCTTCAACGAAATGGAGGTAAGCGACGACCCTCTGTCTAATTTCATGTTGAGTCTTTCACCTGCTTTCACTCGAGAACAGAGAAGATGCCCGTACGTTGGACCTACTGTAAAATATTGTAACCACTTCAGCTGTTTTATCAAGTTAGCTGATTGACTATGAAACATAGATCTGAATTTTGAATTGTTCTTCGTCCAGTCTACATAGGCGCTGTTTGCATGATCAGTTATGGCAGTTACATGTTTTCAACTGTTTACACCATTTTTTGCAGCCGTAAATAACCAATAACTCATCCATTGTGATAATGTTACTATCTTGACATGGCATAAACTGATTTGATCTATTCGCAGGGAAATTAAAGTGCAAGCTGGAATTGAAATCAAACAGTTTCTTTTTCTTTAAGTGGAATAGAAAGGAAACTTTACTTTACATGATAACAACGCATAAGCTTACAGTACATGGAGGCAAAAATATTAAACCCTGCACTGATTAAACAATGCAATAAATTACATGTATGTTGTTTTTATTTTCAGGTTTGAGAAACTGGAGATGCTAGATGGAGAGGTCTGCCCTGTTAGGGTCAAAGTCTGTGTGTGTGATAGGGGTCTTTCAACTGCCTTCTGGTTACGATGTTATTGCTGCAATTCTGTAATTATTGTTGGTAACTTTTCAAAGGAAGCAACAATTAAGGATTAGAAAAGAGGTGATGGACAAAACACTGACTAAGAACTGGATCTTAAGCTTTGTATGTTACAGAGCAGTTAATAGACATAAATTCATAGTGTAGGATTCAGAATAACATGTTAGTTTTCTTATACGCCACTGGTATCCATATCAAGCTGACCGCCATTTCTCAATTATTTCACTCAGTCAGTGAAAAATCGCTTTTATTTTAGTCAGACTATCCTAAGCCTGGAACATTCTAAACACTTATAACCATAACTTCAGTCTGTAAGTCATAGGTGCTTGTTTATTTGTGTTCAGAAGGGGTTTCGTTAAGTTTTGAAGGAGGGTTCTCATGGTAGAGTAAGTGGGCACCCCTATAAACCGAAGGACCAAGCCTCTAGGGTGGTCCGGGGGCATGCTGCGCCAGAATTTTTTTTAAAATTAGACTCTCAGAAATGTATTTCCCAGCATTCTGAGGAGATTTTGCAAACAAAAATTGTGAATAATTTACGGAGCTTTTACCTATACTAGCATCATCTGCCAAAGAAAGGTCCAATATGCAATGCATAAACCTCCCCTGTCACTAATGCTGAGTTTGCATTTTTGGCGGATTTCATTTACTTTTTTTTTGAAGTGTTTTTTGTGTTGTTTGTCTGACTTACGAGCTGCTGAAGAATTAGGCTTATGAAAATTGTATGTGTACGCAAAGTTTATTTTGACATTCCTTTCACTGTTACTTTGTTTATTCTTCTATAATTATTATAGAAATCTTTGTACTGTTTTAAAATATTTCCACTGTAAACATCTTTTTTTCTCAAGGTACACGGTAAACAAGTACTTTTTGACTTCCCAGATTTCCCGGAATCTTTCCCATTATAAATGAAGATGCCGGCTCACTTGTAAAAGTAATGTTCACGGGACAACATCCGCGACCGCTCTCGCGGACCTCACGATCTTGTGATCTTATTATGTTTAACTGTTGGGAATGTCCAACAACCATACAATTCACCGGGTTGGAAATTTCCCAGATTTCTCATAATAACCAAAGAGCCAGTCTTTGATTGTTTGTCTTGAAGGTCATTGCGGTTCAATAACTCTTTTGATATGTAAAACGCACATTTTATTTATATCCGCCAGTGCAATGTCATTATGTTAAAAAGATAACTTTTGATCTCTTTGGAAAGAAATTATCTAAGACACCTTGGACATGAGGTCTTGTACTAGTATTCTTCGCCGCCATTTTAACCAAGTGCTTTTGATCACGTGAAATGTCACGTTCAAATGTTATGTAACAGCGTGAGAGAGGGTAGGTCCTGAAACTACTTTGATAACGTAGGTGATGCGTTTCGTGCAATGAGATCAAACTCCAAAATTATCGCTTGAGATATACTTCGGTAATCCAGCTAGCTTTTTTGTGAAGAAAAGAACTGTAAACCAGAGATGCAATTCCTGGTTGACCTCACCTGGCAAGGCGGGAAAGGGGTGGAAAGAAGTTTCGGTTAATAGTCTGGCATTTGATTTTGTATTTGTCTACCTGAAACCTCATTTGGGCAAAGGTGGGTACTGTAATCAGAGTAGACGGGTGCCAGTACCTGGGTCCTGGCTTCTAGTAAAATCCCTGGTTCAGTGGTTCCAGAACAAAAATAAGCAAGGTATATAGCAGCTTACAATGTTAAAAATACTCATTTGGAATATTATTTTCTGGGAGTATTAAATTTTAGGGTGGTCCATTGAGGTAGTCCATAAACTGGGGGTCAGTGTTTTGTCCATCACTTAGAAAGTCAGCTAATACACATGTACATGTATGTAACTATTACAGTTGTGCAACATCAGTGAAACTACTGGTTAGAAGTGAATGAATCTTACAACTTGATGGGATAATCTTTGTTAAATTTTACATAATTATAACTATCACTTAAATATACTGTACAGGGCTCAACATGCAGTCTTAAGTTTCGAAATGGTTTTTGTTTGGAAATTATCACTATAAACAAATTTACTGAGGCTAAGTGTTCTTGCCCACTTGGCGAAACTACTAAACTACCATTTTCAGCTGCCCAAGAGCAATTGAAGTTACCCGCCCCAGGCAATCGGCCATGTTTTTTTCCTTGCCCTGCCTGCCAATGCTACGCATATTTCCTCTTTGACTAATAGTTTATCATGCATCCTGCGGAAAAAAAATCAACATTTTTCTCTTTTCATGGTTTTTATTTGTATCACACACAATAGACTAAGTGAAAGAGGGAGTTATTCATAATCTACATCTTGCTAACAGTTTAAGTGAATATTTTCCCAGTGGTTGTGATAGTCTACTATTGAAAAGAATGATTCCACAGTTAGTTACCGATAACTAAGTTACTCAGCTCAAGCTACGTATTGTACAGTAATTTGAAGAGTTCTATTAGGGTCACACGTTTCTGGCAAAGCTAAGAAATATCAGTAACAATGCTGCAAATAGATACATGTAAGTTCTTTCTATAATATACTCAGCAATTATTGAATGAGGCTGAGTAGGATATGAAGAATTCTGCAGATCAAGGAGGGTGTTATCCACAGAGACCGAAGGCAGAGGTGGATAACACCCTCCGAGATCTGCAGAATTCTTCATATCCTACGAAAGCCGAATTCAATAATTGCTTTATTATTCATTCCGTGGGGTGCCTGTGGCAGGCCACGGTAAGGTTTCGGTTGAATTTCGTCGACGCAAAACGACAAATTTGATTGACAGCTGAAACTATTTTTATTCCCAAACATGGCAAGGATTGTAATTTCCAAGCATAATTTCTGCGATTCGGACAAGGAACATTTCGCGATTCTGCGATTCTGGCAAGGAGAGGAAATAAACATGAACAGAAGGTAAGCCATTTTAGAAGGCATTAAAGTAAGACATTGTGTATTGAATTGAACATTACCCGTTCCGTGTTACGCACCGGCACCGAATTTACTATTCACTCAGCCTGCCAAACGAACCAACGAGTTCAGGCACCAAACCTGCGTGTTCATCCGGCCAACGTCCCTAACTGCTTTGTCTAGCTGAACATTAACAAGAAGTTTTGAAGCAACTTTGAGACACGATATTCATTGCATCACTGTATTCACAAATCAAGGAGTCCATCACGGAAAATATCGACACCAACCAATTCAAAAATTGGCTCAAAAATTGAAGATATTTAAGCCACGAGAGTTTTCTCTATAGAAATTTTCGCAGTTCATTCAGTCCATGAGTCGACAATCATGCTACGTGATGTGTAAAGTTTTGTGTATTCTTTCTTGCCCAAGGATTCTTGCTGACATGGAGCTTACCTGTTTACCAGAATAGCACATGGGAATAGTGTTTGCGAGAGGGTTATTCCATTCGATATTTATTTCATTTTCAGTGTTCCACTGTTAACATTTATTAATACAAAGGGAAATATGTGTTAAGAAGAATTCCTCATGCTTCTGATGGATGGAAAATTTAATCCTTTCGCTATCTTGAATAAACAAGGTAACATCAATAGGAATATACCAGTTGTGTTACCGTGCGTTACATTTTTCTCTCACGCAAGTAAGCCTACTTCAGTTCTTTTCTCATACAAAAGAGCTTCTAATTATATAACAGACAATCAGTGTTTTACTCTGTTAATATTTTGGCAGATTCCTTGCGATCTAGCCTGAAAACAAATTCACTTTTCCACGTTGCAATATTACTTCTGCCAGCAATTTTCCGCCGGCCTACGCTATTTTCCACTACAAGCACAGTGACAGTTTCTTCAACACCGTTTCCTCAGTGATTTTTATGGCACTTAACTTAACTTCACAATTCATTCCAATGCTACGCTCCCTAGCCCAAGCATCCCACGAAATCGCCTTTTAGCGTCTTGTTCAAAATATTTTTCCGCTCACCAAAAGTAACACAACCTTGTCCCTAGGTTTTCTCGGTCAACGGTTCAATAATCTGCAGCCGGGTGCTCTTTTGACGTTATTGTGACATCATCAATTCAATAATTTGCAGCAGGCTGCACTTTTGACGTCATTGGTTCAATATTTGGTCAAAAGCAGCTGGTTATGGTGAATTATGCGTGTGATTTTAACCAATCAGAAACGGGGAAATATTTTGAATGAATAATGTAAAGTTATTTATGTGATTGTAATGCAAGTTTTATACGTTATTGATCAATGTCTACTTTACTTGAAAGATTTTGATTATCTGTAGGCCCAATAAGATGGTACAGCTTTAATTGCCACATGCACATGAACACGAGACAAGTCCCTGCAACAAATTGTTTCTTGCAACTGTGACATGGATCACATAAATGTTACAGGATTGAAATGTTTTAAAACCCTGCAGAAATTGTAGCCTCAGAAAAATTGTATCACACCTTTGCACAACATGATCATCATCTATTAACTATACAAAAGGCACACAATGAAGCTGTACCCTTTAAATTGGTTAAGGGTTCTGTTGATTAGAGGTGATTTATTCATGCACAGTACTGCAGGCATACAGTGCTTGTGTATATTTTCTCATGTACATACATGGCATACATTTAATAGCCTTTAAATTCTTATTCTTTTACTGTAAGCTGTGTTCCTGGAGGTATGTTTAATTGTCTTGAGTAGTTTATCAGTGATTTTTCTCGGTTTCAAAAGGCTTCAAATAAAATATAATAGCCAAATTCTCACATGTAAACAAAAACAAAGGTGTGGCTGACTAGGGCCCTTTAAGATTTCATAGCAATGTTTTTTTTATGCTGTTTTGATACTATATATGATCAACTTAAATTTTTAAACTGTTTTAAGTACTATTGAAATGTATTTTGAGACAGTGGATTGCAATAGTGTTTTAAACAGGTCTTAACACCTTTAAAGTCAGTCAAAAAATATATTAAAAATATAATTTTGCACCTATTTTAAATCTGTTTTGTACCAAATACTTGTCATTAAAACTACTTTTTAAACAGTCTTGCAGATTAAAAGCTGTTTTAAAACTATTTGTATCTTATTTTTATTCTGAATGCTGTGTTCCTTGAAAGGTATTTACAGGCTACTTTTAATTGTATTTTTAAACTTGGCAAAGGATTCTGAGTTTTGCAATTTAAACTATATTTTTAAAAGCTTTTTGCAAAATACATTTCAAACTTAGTTTTAATAGTGTTTCAAACAGATTTAAACACCATCAAAATCAGTCCAAAAAATACATTAAAAATACACTTTTCCCCTGTTTTAAATCTATTTCATAAAATAGATTAAAAACAGTATTTTAAAATAGTATTTAAATACAGTTAAAATAGTGTTTGGTTTGGTAAGGAATTAGGTTATCGGGAGTCAACTGCATAGTTCAGAGAGCCAAGCCATCCGCCTTTTGCCTGGCCCCTCGCCGGCTCGTGTCGTACAGCATTGGCCCCCGCTCACAGGTTATGAGAAACTTAGATCCTTAATATTACACAAAAGCTGTAGCCAGAACAATCCATGCAAGAATGTATTCCGTGTTATCTAGAGCAATAATACTGGCTTTGATCACATGCTTCCCACGCTAGGAAAGGAAAGAGATTGCTCGAAGTCTACAGGACCCAAAATGAATGTTGAAGTCTATAAATCGAGGCAGAAGTGGTCTTCTGATGAACAACACTATTCCGTTTCCTTTACTTACAGTCAACAAACAAGTACTTTGTAGAACGTACTAACGCACGCCTTACCTCGGCGGTTCCACGCATCATATCATGCCATGTAACTCCCCATTAAAGCCTAAGGATGCTCTTGTTGCTGGCTAGCTAGCAAGTTTTAAAAGACCATCCTGGAAAGTTCAGTTATGAGTAGATTTTTATATGAAAAGCGGGACAGCAAAACTTGAAAATTATTGTCTTGATGGATTCTGAAAATTTTGTTTCTTGGACTCCACTGAGCATACGGGGCTTGCGCGTCAAGGTTCACTGAAGTCTAACAGTCACGGTAGCCAATTAAGCCAATAAAAATTATTGTATTCGCAGCATAAATTTGAGACCTTTGAGTCAGCTGGCGAACTCAGAAAGAAAGGCAAATTTATACTGTTGTCAAACTTGAATTTTGATCTCTACTGATGCTGGATGCTCTTTGTTTAGTTTTCAGATTAATGGTTATGGCCAGAAAAGGATACAACAAGATATCTCTCAGCGAAGATGAAGAAAGTGAAAGCTTCATGTCTCTTCTTTTCTTTCAATGGATGAATAGTATCTTCAAGATAGGCAGTGAACGACCGTTAGATGAGAATGATTTTTTACCGCTTTCAGAAGAGAATTCTGTCACTTTTCTCACCGATCAGCTTCGACAAAACTGGAACAAAGAAAAAACAAAGTGCAACAGAAGTCAAAAAAGGCCTAAACTTTGGAAATGCGTCTTAAAGTTGATCTCGGTAAAAGATGCCATAATTATTGTATTCACGAATACTTTGCGTACAATTTCTACCCTTCTTCAACCATTGTTATTGGGATATCTTATTT
>CM042751.1:18151937-18162743 GCA_022496165.2 Catalaphyllia jardinei | reverse complement strand
GGATATAGCTTCAACAAATTCGCGAAAACAATTAGCCACAGGAGTGTCATATTCAAAACAGGGCGGAGGTGTCACTGATGTTACCTGACAAAGTAGCATCCAAATCGTTGTATGAAACCAGTGCAGTCTCTCTTTTCACTCGTCTACCGACGCCCACGCTACTAGCGGCTCGCGGCATCGCTGCTCCCACGTCACGCTCACAGTCACGTTCGCACGCTTACTTCTTTTGCGTTCTTTCCCACGGATTTTCGAGGAAAAGAGAGACTGCTCACAGTCTACTAGATGGGTTATTTTAACACGTGCTTAACAACAAGGCCGTGAATCGAGGCAGTCATGGCAGCCATACTAGTTAACCACATATTTGTTTTTGTATTGGTAAGCAGTCAAAGGCGTAGCCAGGGGAGGGGGGTCCTAGGGTGCCCGTGACCCCCCCTTGGTAAGCCTTTTGGAAGGAAACAATCTACAATATTCAGGTGACAATCTGGTGAGTACCCTCTGAATGACTCAGTGTCACCCCCCTTTGAAAAATCCTGGCTGCGCCCATGGTAATCATTGCTTTATTACTATGCTCACCTTTGGAATTCTTTAGTATAAAATGCAATCATCAATCATAGCGGCCAAGATACTGTTGTCTCACGAAACCATTTTATGAGTTCCATTTTTGAGGCTTTCGAGGCTCGCTCGCACGAAAAACGCCGTAGCGATCTGCCTAAAATCCGCAAAACATACCACAAAATAATCTCTTGTTTGGAAGTTTAAATTATAATGAAAAGGGAAAATGTGACTCCATCCTCGCAAGGTGAAGAAATGTTCCAAGAATGATCATACATTTTCAACATAAAACATAAAATACACCTAAGCTTAATTTTCTTAGTTTAGGAAGTTCCCATTGTAATATTAGAATTATAATCTGTAAGCAATTATAAATCGTTTATTGAAGATACATCTGTACTTGAAAAATTATGGTGACCGATGTCAGCTTGCAGAAAACTTGCTTGCTTACAACCTTTGCAAGTTTACTGAGAATTTTGTAAGAAGGTGAAAATATGGCTGTTTTTTTGTAATCTGTTAGTTAAATATTTGAAGTAATGTTGCTTTAATTATAAGTTGTTCTGTATTTTGCAATAACTATTTTTTGTTTCTTTAAGAAACAACCATGGTAAGCCTGACACTCCATTGATAAAAGACTAGAAATCCTAGGAAATTGAAAAGTGGTTCTTATATGACTGCAATAGGTCAGGTTACAGTGGACAGTCCAGAACTGGTTTGACATATTTTTGCAATAGAAATCAGTGGATATCCATCACTGGAACACTTTCCAGCTGCCTCAACCTTGTTTGCTGGGTACCTCAAGGTTCTTTGTTTAGGACCTATACTATGTAATATTTACTCATCTCAGTTGTTTTATGTTATAGAAAACACCTACCTCATGTACATGGCTTTACTGACGACAGGAAGCTTTATTTAAGCTTCAGGCCAGATGGCCAAGTCAGTCAAGATGTTGGAGTGGGAGCTCTAAAAAGATGTATTACAGATATTTGAAGCTCGACGATTAATGATTATAGAAACCTATTTAATGATGACAAAATCGAGGTGTTATTCTTCTAACATGGTATCAGCTAGGTAAGTTTGATCACAACGTTTGTTTGACACATCAGTGATAATGATACTACTTTGTTGCCTGTTATGTGCTTGAAATTTAGGAGTCGGCTGGGTTTGTCGAAAAAGTGTCCATGTCTATACATATATTACCAAGGCATGCAGGAGTGCTTTCTTTCATTTACATAACATTAGAAAAATTAAGAAATATCTGTCTGAGGATGTGGTCTGTGTATTGTCCATGCCTATATTACTATTCAACTCAGCTATTGTAATCGCTTAATGTAATAACTTACCGGTGTATGTTTTTCTTATTTAGTCTGATAAATTTATTGTTAACTGTTACTGATCAGTGTATGTAAATAATGCTATAAAAATTATTCAATTATAACCGGTATAATTATTATTTAACAGCATTGTTATTTAACTAGATATCCCTAATCCATTAAGATTTTTGGACACCTTCGTATTTTGTTACTCCTCGGCAGCCTATTGTCCTTGACAGATACTTTGGGGAGACTGAGTGCTAGCTAGTGGCACTAGCATTGTTGGGATAGTGGAAGGTGCACTTGCCTCATTGTTAGTGTTCCCATCTCTGGATCGAGAGGTTCTGGTTTGAAGCCCTAGCTGGGGACACTGTGTTGTGTTCTTGGACCAGACACTTTACCCTCACAGTGCCTCCTTTCACCCAAGTGTATAAATTGGTACTGGTGAACTTAGTACTAGGGGTAACCCTGCCATGGACATGCATCCCTTTTAGGGCGGGAGTAGAACTGAATACTTTTAGCCAGTTCACGCTACAGAAACCGGGATATTAGCTCTGGACTGATAGGCCACTTGGTTTGTATGGTGATTTAATTTGCCATCACTGGGATGGTTCAGATAAAGAATGTGCATGAGCTATGATTGATCAATGGCTTTCAATCACCAATGATAGCTCACATTGGTTACCCAATCCAACCCAGAGCTCCTAGGGCCAAAAGCTGACCTTTAATCGTCTCCAGTTTTTGCCAATGGCAATTAGTTCAAAATGATTTGTGAGGTTTTGGTGTTCATGGGAATGGACTAACAATGTGTGATCCCAGATAATGCTTATCCTACCCCCCTCCAACACACACAGGGGATTGTTGGTACTGATGTTAGCCTGCGTAGCAAGCGTTTCCGGTTAGCAAAAAGCGAAAAAAACGGGGTTTTCTAGCCCCCCCCCCCCCCTTGGGTATTTTTGCTCTCGCCTCATTTTTCGCGCGGGCAAAACGCCGAAAACCCTGTTTCTTCGCTCTTTGCTGCACGGAAACGTTTGCTACGCAGGCTATACTGCTGTCTATTCCAATTTTACTCCAGTTATCTCAAACTGTTGTTTCCCTTGAGGGTTCCATTAATGGAATTCAGCTGTACTACTAGGAATACCTGCCGGTAGAGTGCCAACGAGTAAACTGGCACTGTTGTGCGCCGAGAGAAGATTAATAAATAAATAGAGTACAGACAATTTTTTAAAATGAAACATTGTTTAAAACAGCAGTGCAAAACTCACATATTTTTTTGGTTTTCCTATGGTTTTCCAACTGTTATTTTGATATCCACGTGAAAAATCGAAATTAGTCACACCACTAACAACATACACAATACAAGAAGCATTTATAAATTTTCGTGAGCTGTTACTTCGGTGCACGCAATTCAGCAAGTGGACTTTGGACCTGAGCACTTCTGATCGGATAATTTTCAAGCGAGCCACCCGAAACTTTGGAATAAGAAGACTATTCAAATTGATTTGCTAAGTTCCCTGAGGCTTGACAGATAGTGGCTTCCTGGCAAACAGAGCTTAGACTGTTTTTCACTTTTTTGAACGCTAATGGATACTGAGCCCAAAAGACGGCACAAACTATTAAACAGTGACATGTTGTGTGACTCGTGACTCGTTCGTCGCCGGATGAAATTTGTGATTGCGAGCAAACTCGATTGGAAAGAGGTTTTCTATTCCCTCTGATTATGTTTATAGTGAATATATTTGAATATATTCAATTGTTTTTTTTCCTTAGTTATCACACGCTGGCCGATTTTGTCAAGGCAATTGACTGTTGTTTTGGCAAGACTGTTGTTTTGGTACGCTCGCTGTGACTATCAAATTTGTGTTTGAGCACACTAGCTCGATAAAAAGAGGCTTTGTACGCCCTCTGATTGAGTTTATAGGGATTGTGTTCAAGTAGTTTTGTTTTTGTTTCTTAAACGGCACGCTGACCGATCTTGTCGAGGCAATTGATTGTTTTGGCAAGCTAGCCGTTTTCGAGCTGATCTCGATAACTGCCTCACTGGGCGATTTTTCGGCCTCCTAGTTGTTAGATTTGTGACACTCTGGCTCCCAAAAACACTAAATCAAGATACACGCAAGAAGACAGCGCTCAAGCTCACGAGTGAATATTAATATTAATATTTCCACTCACCTTTTCCTGTCGGATCACTCGTAAACAATCACCGATGACGTCACTCTTACATTACCTTATATTACCTTACGTACATTTCCATTCGAGATTTCATCTCCCTGTACCAAAATCAACTCACGCACATACGCACGCGTCTTCGCTCGGCTGGCTCGTTGGCAAATATTTCATAACCAAAGAACGTAATGCAAATTAGTCATTACATGAATGAGCTGGCTCCAAGAGCGCTTTGATTTAATTCTAATAAATACTATCTGCTACTATTTATGTGAGCCTAGCAGCTCTCGTATGATCTCGCCTGATAAATGGCGTGATGCCCTTTCAAAGGACAGCAACACAGAAAACAGAAACAATGCCTCTAACCCAAAACAATAACAGCTTCTAGCAAGCAAACGAATTAGAGAATTACGAGAACTGTTAACACTTCTGCTTTTTTTTCCATAAACAAGAAGTAAACAGCCGCAAAACCCGATTCAAATTGAAAATTGTCTGTAAATTAACAAAGAAGGACATGGCCTAGTAGATATCTGCAACTCGAGCCATTTCACTCAAAGGACCTCCTTTCTTTTTTACTAACGCGTCAAATTTATCAAATTTGTCAACCTTCCCATCTTTCAAAACCAAAATCATGTCATATTCTCTTATGGTGGTTAAACGATGAGCTATAGTAATGACTGTGGAGTCCTTTAGTTTCTCACGCACTACATTCCAGATTGTTTTTTCGGTTTCTGGATCCACATGTGCAGTGGGCTCATCTAAGATGACAATCTTGCTTTGGTGCAACAGCACACGAGCCAAACAGATTAACTGTCGCTCTCCTACACTAAGATTTGCTCCATGTTCCAAGAGCTCGTGATCTAGCTGCCCATCTAGACTCTCTACCAACGCTTTCAGTTGCACGTTCTCCAAAGCTCGCCACAAATCTGAATCCTGCATCTGCTCCAGGAGATCGAGATTTTTTCTCAACGATCCACTAAACAGGACAGGGCTTTGGCCAAGAACAGGTATACATCGTCGAGCCTCTTGGAGATTGATCTGTTTGATTGGAACATCATCGACCATTATGTCTCCAACAGCATCTGGCATGCGCAGCAAAGCTGCCACAAAAGTTGACTTCCCTGCGCCTGTGCGGCCTGCAACACCGATCTTTGTCCCTCCTTCGATCTTGAGATTGATTTTCTTCAGTACTTGAGGTCCCCCAGGATAGTACGTTAATGACACGTCTTGAAATGTGATATTTCCTTCGTGTGGCCAGTGTTCCGGGGGAAGTCGCTGTACTTTGTATCCAAGCTCTGAGTCAAGTTTGGTGTACGTCATCACTCGTTCAACTGAGGTCATGAAATTCTCGACCTCCGAAGTTTTCCTGACAGCGAATTGAGTAAGTGTCGCAGCTTGGATGACATAAACAAGCGCAAGTCCGGCCCAAGCTGATTAAAACAAAAACAAATAAAGAAAAGAGATAATTCAGGTTATTGAGTCGTATGATACGGCTCGTTATGGTTTGACAAATAAAAATAGCCTGCCCTATGATACAACTCTCCGCTCAATATGCCATTTCCACATTATCATTTGAGGGATATTTCTCTTTTGATTTATTAAGAGACCTCTGGCACCTGTAAATAGATTACCCTCAATATTTCTTTGCTGCTGCGTCTTGCATTCGGCTGGCGCGCCTAAAAATTGAATTGACCAGTCAGGATTCAGCAGGCGAGAAAAACTTAACTGTCCTGACGTCAATAAAAGTTAGCAGAACTAGCATTGAAGTAATGCGACTTTTCTCGCTGGAGATGGCATTAAATATTCCCGAAAAGAGATTTAAGATTCCCCAAACACTACCAGACTACTGAAAAAACATTAAGCTTCCATTTTGGCGCCAAAAATAGTTCGCCGGCGTCTGGCATGAAAACTCGTTCGTTGAGTTCGTTGAGTGTCGCCAGGTTTGGTAATAGTCACGTTATTTTGAACAAAATATGCTGTTCCTCGTCCAATAAATCCCAGAATTATCAAGTTGACTCTTAAAACAGGCCAAAGAAACTTTATAATTGCCTTTATTTTTGTTACCTTCAAAGAAAATGGCTATTATCCTGTATTTTTGGTAGGACACCTAAGTTTTGACTACCGCTCGTACTGCGGGGGTAGCCGCCGTATGTAAGGGGATTACTCGCATCCTGAGAGCTTAGCTGCTCACTATAACATCCTGCTTGTGCGCAGTTCTATCCAGCAGCTCTACCAAGACGGCATGCGCTCCTCACTCGTCGTTCAGTGCACTGAAAGGGGTGTGTAAACAAACTCATGGATGAAAGGAATATTGACCAAGATTGTTGTATTATTACTCCAAGTAGGAAGGACCATTTGAACCAGCGACCTTAGATATTTCCTTTGTTCCAAGCTCGTGTTATGTTGATCAGTTCACTTTTCATTGCCGAACTTAAAAGTCACCATCTGTATTCATTTATCACCTAGCATTATATGCATGACCAAAACTACATAGAATGTCGCAAAAGCTTTCTGTCAACAAAAACTGAGACCTAATTGACTTTTGCTTGGTCATTTGGCTAAGTATGATGCTTTTAGGGTGAACAGAGACCAACCTATGAACCTTGAAATATTGTTCAAAATCCGCACGAACGGCGTCCCCCAAAATCATATAAAAACTCTTAAAATTTTTATGGTTTCCGTGATACTCTTTAAAATGAGCAAACATAGCGATTTTCATCTCAGCTTCTTTCAAATAATTAGGTGCATTACGGGATTTTACAGTAATAACAAAACTGATAAAAACATGAAGAGTTTTTATGGTTTGGGGGGACGCTGTCTCAAAGTTAGAGACGTTTGTATGGATTTTGAACAATATTTCAAGGCCCATAACTTGGTCTCTGTTCGCCCTAAAAGCATCATGCTTTATCAAATGACCGATCTCAACATGATCTTTCATGTGGTGGTCTCAGTTATCGATTGGTTAAAATTTGAAACTCGCCCCGGTTCCCTGCTGAATTTCGGAAAGGGCAATTGACTTTTGTTACCGTATCATGCAGGTATTGTTCCAATCCGAACTGTTTTTTTGTCAGTAAGCAGAGAACAGACCGGTAACACGTAATGAGTGGCTGCTCTGTTTGCAGGTTGCAATTGCCCTTATAACTGACGTAAATTTTCTGCGACTCAATTTAAACCGCAATGGTAATCTTGGCACCTCCACTAAGACTAAGAAATAAAATTATATCATATATATTGATAAGCTCTATTACGAATGAGGCAAGCGACAAATCTTAGTATCCTTTATTTGGCCGATTTTGAGTTATGTAACAAATGTACCTACCAGCATCTTGAGACACCAAAACAGCTGCCAGAGACACTGCACCGATTAACATGGATGCCAGAAGGTCTAAGCGCGCACCAAACCATCGCCCACTGGCCATCACCAGAATATAGGACTGATTATGAACATCTTGATACCTGAGGGGATGACATGTAAAAAAACCGAAAATGTAAATTTTATTTATAGTGCTCATGCACTTAGTTACCGCGTAAACTAAAGTAATTAAGTAGCTAGTCACGATGGGTCAGAATATGGATGTTTTTCTCCCACTCGGTTCACCGACACATTTAGATTATTTGAAATGAGACGAAACTTAATTACCATGAACATTGTTTGAGAAATTCCACATTTAATGGTGGTGTTGAAACGCTTGTGATTGATAGTGTGACATCAAAAACAAAGTTTAAACTTGAAGCCAAAATTTAAAATATTGTTTTTGACATTAAAATTTGCATAGCAATTAAACCCCACCCAAATCGGATAGAACGCCATTAAGCTATGGCTTTATTTTTGGTCTTCTCGTGACGTCAGAAAAAAACTGAATTAAAAATTTTGAGAAATCACCTTAATCCGCTAAAAGTCATTCTTAAACCTGGCCTGTCTTCAGCTCGGTATACTGCTTTGTTTTCAAAATAGAACACTGAGTTTTTCAACAATGCGTGACATAGGCATTGTTTCTGGGTAACATGTTAAGTGCACGAAAATATCGATTCGCCTTGTTTTCGAGTTGTGAGTAACCTTTATGTTGAGAGAAGTGCCTATGCGAAGGTTTTCAAGTTTAACAGAGAGAATAAACGTTTTGAGAGAGCCAAAGTAAACTCCAGATGTATTCACTGGTTTTCAGCCGCCATATTGGAGACCCTCAGAGGGGCTCCAACATGGCGTCTCGATACTAAACATTATAATTTTCAGTGACGCGTTTTGTCGAATAACTCGAGTTCGGATATCGTACACCCCCAAAACTTTGGCACGTTGTGTTTTTATTATACTGCTCTACGACATTTCAATTTCCTGACTCAATTTATTGAATAGTAAGCGATGTTATTTTTCACTTACGCGAAACTTGCGTGATGATTAAGCAAACTTGGGGGACGTGAAAACCACCAATTAAAAGCATTCAAAGTTCCTCCCAAAAAATGTAAAAATACACGGAATTCGCTATACATAGACAAAGTTTAGGGGTATTTAAACTCAAACTCGATGAGCGAGGTCGGAAGGAAACAAAGTGAATAGTACATAAAAATAAATTTGTAGGTTTTTGAATTTGTAACATTGGGTGTCAGGATGCTCATTACGTCATGTTTCAATACATGTGACATCATAATTGCGTATTGCTGACGTCAGAGCTTAAATAGCAATAGATTTTCAAATTCAAAAAACTGCAAATACCCCTAAAGTTTGACCAAATAAGGTAATAAAACAATTAAACTCCTGAAATTCCTTTGTTGTTGTTGTTGTCTCTATAAACACTCATTACGTCTAGCCATTTTATCGGATTTAAACAGACGTTTTACCAAAAAGCTCCGTCTTACCACTAGAACAATTCTCTATACTTTGTAAGGTCGATTTTTAGTGTAAATACAAACATCAATTGTGACGTCACAATGTCAGTCAATGATGTCAAACTCATGCCATTAAATGAAGATTTTCTGAAACAATATTCATGCCACATTTCGTTTTCATCCGAGGTTTCTAACCTTCTGTATGAAGTAAGTGGGAGAAAAAACACCCATATGAGACCATCGTGAGTTATTACTAAACACTTGAGGCTTTATATTACAAAACATATGTGAGCAAATTGCAATTAATCTTGGTGAATATTCAAGCCAGTCAATTTACTTAGTAATGCAAAAGCAAAGCAGATGCATTTTATATTCAAAAGTGTAGTAAAAAGCGCCCTAAGACTGTTAAGACTAAACCAAATCACCTGTAAAACTGATCCACGAAATCCCTTTGCCTTCGTCTGGTTCGAATCGTATCAAGTCCGTTCAGAGTCTCGGAAAAGTGAGAGAAGACTGGACTGCGGCATATTGACTCTAACCTTTTCAACTCTCTGGAGGTCTTGACGTAGTACTTGGAGATATACAAGACCAACACAATCAACGGAACAACAAGAAATAGAAGCCAAGGATTTGTAACAGTTGGTATGATTATTGATACAAACACCAACAAGACTCGCTGGATAGCAATTAGAAAAGTCTTGGGCAACAACTCGTCAAGGCAACCGATATCTTTAGAAAATCGATTGAGTATTCTTCCCACGGGATTTGAATCAAAGAAATGAACCGGTGCTTGTAAGATAGCTAAAACCATTTTGTCATGAAGACGCTCTGAACATCTTAAGGAAACCAGAAGGAATCCAGAAACTCGAATGATGGCAAAGATAAGAGACGCACTGACCAGACAAGCATAGATAGTCAGGTTTGTGTGGTCTTTCTGTTCTTCTGGTGGTTTCTTTGTTAGCGACGAGAGCCAGACGTCAGGGGCAACCATCATTGCTGAGAAAAGAAAGAGACAAAATCAAATAATAGAAATAAAGTCTTGATAAGAAGCAAATCATAATGAAATAGTCGTTTATCAGCTTAATAATCTTACAAGAAATACGAAATAATATTATTGTTACATATGAATGACTAGTTGCAATATGAACTTTTACCTTGCGCTATGAAGAACAAACAAATTACTGCAATGATTACTGACCAATGTACTCCGCTTCTAAAGTAACTCCAGTAAAGCTTTGACGAAAGCACTCCGATGGAACGATCTTCTTGTGATATTTCCAGACCCCTAGCTTCATTGGGTAATGGAACCATTGTGTCACAACCATCACCTATGTTTTTTTGTTCAATCTCCCGAACAACGCTTTTAGTATGGTTGCTATCTTTCTGAACTGTCTGATAGAGTGGGTCAACAGTTGTGTTTAGAATACCCTTTTCTTGCAATTCAGTGAAACTTCCCTTTTCTAAAACGCGGCCTTTGTACAACACAATCACTTGATCAGCTTCTTTCATATGCTGTGCCTGATGTGACGTCAACACTCGCAGTTTTTCGCCCAGTAGGTCGTTGATACATGTTTTAAAGATATGTTGGCCAACTTTAAAGTCAACGGCACTCAAAGGATCGTCTAACAAGTAAAGGTCTGCATCAGCGTAAACTGCACGTGCTAAACTTACTCTCGCCTGCTGACCTCCGCTCAGAACTTCACCGCGTTCTCCAACAACTGTTTGGTCACAGTCAGGAAACCGCTGGATGTCTTCTGTGAGGGCACATGCTTCAATTACTCTGGTGTACTTTGTTTCATCGTGTGGTTTACCAAACAGAATGTTGTCTTTTAGTGTTCCAGAGAATATCCAAGGTGCCTGGGGAACATAAACGAAAGAACCTGGAAAGGTTATTGTCCCGCTAACTTCAGGGATCTCGCCAGCAATCGCTGATAGAAGAATAGATTTTCCACTG
>CM042751.1:18139437-18144437 GCA_022496165.2 Catalaphyllia jardinei | reverse complement strand
TTCTTTTGGTCATGTGGTCGGCGAAACGGAGGGCTCGTATATCAGCGATTACCGGATGTTCGTGATTCGCGGACATCCGTTAACGCATGCGTAATTTTCACCCGCATATCTGTTAATGCTCAGAAACTAATCCTGAGGGGAGGAGAGAGGTATAGAGTGTATTCGTCATTGTTGACAATTGTGTTGACAGACGGCTGACATGGGACTTCAAAGAAAAGAGAACAGAAAGCCGCCTTGAATACCATCGCTTCAAACACGATTGAAAGCTTGTCACCAACGGGTTTCGTTCCCGAGGAGCGTAGTGCCGAGTTGGCTATAATCATCATCTCATATCCAACAAACGCGAGTGGAATAATTGTTTTATTAAAAACGCCCCCAAAATATAAAAAAACTAGACTACAATAAGAAATAAAAAGGCCCAAAAAATCACGCCTACGCTCGCCATTTTTGTAGACAATGGTATAATGGCTCATATACCATGATGGCTAAGCCAATGAAAACTCTCGAATTGCATTATCCAATGATCTAGTTTTTAATAATGATGTTTATACATCGTTTTCGCCGAGGTCTGGTAAGGCGGAATTCGTGCAACTCTGTCTTCTACAGTTACCACATGCAGCCGAACAATCCAGTCCATGTTTTCTGAATGAACATCTCTGGGAGCCACAGTCAGATTTACAGCCATTATCCCCTACCCCACACACGCACACACATTTTCATTGGAATCCGCGCTCAGCATCTAGTAGTTTAATCAGTTTAATTCGACCATCTATATCTAGAGCTTAATGGATAAGCCAAGAAAATGATATGCATTCAGGGACTGTTTTTTTTTTTGACCTGTTGAACTATGGACCAAAACCTAAGCCTGTTAAGTCAAACATCACTAGCTGCTTGAAACGTTGCACAGTTTTTTTCATATTCACGAAACGTGTTATGCAAGTAATAGAAAAAAATACATTTGTGTTAGCTAGTAGCAATGTTAGAACCTTTCTTGCAATTTAACTTCAAGTTTTAACTTTAAAACATCTCTTCTCAAAGTGGTTCCCTGTGATGCATGTTCGAAATATAAAAATGCTTAATCTAAGCATGTTCCACCACTCGAATTTCGGGGAACATATAGTATGTTAGTAAGTTAGCCACTTTTTGTCATTTGGCGGTAACAGAAATCGTGTTGGAATTGGTTGGAGTGATAAAACATCTTTTGTCGAAGTAGGTAGCCTGTGGCACACGCTCGAAATATTAAAATGCTTAATTTGAGCATGTTCCACCTCACGAATTTTAGGGAACTTTTAGTGTATTAGTAAGTTGACCACTATCTATCATTTGGCAGTGACAGAAATTCTGTTGTAATTAGTTTGACTTCGACCATAAAAATTTCATGAGATGACTGTATATTATGCTTGACAGCTTCGATAGCTGCACCTCGCTTTTTAAACTTCTTTATTGAATATGAAGAAAATAAACAAAAAGAACACAGTCATCGATCCCTGACTTTTTCTAGACGGTCCACCACAAAATGTACAAACAAAACCCGTTAGTAAAATATCAGACAAGCTTGCAATCGTGCTTCAAGCGACGACATTCAAAGGGGCTTTCTGTTCTCGTTTTAACTCACCTAATTCACAGTTGTCAACATTGAAACATACGGACGTTAAATTTTGCAAGGACCACCGTGACAAAACAGAAGTACCGGATCCTCTCGCTGTAGAGGATCTCATCAGCTACACCCTGAAGAAGGAAGGCCGTGCCTTCCGAAATATTGGAAAATATATTCCCATACTGTGTAATCAGCCTTGGTAATTTTCATCCATCACTCAAACATACACTCTATAGCTCTCTCCCCTCCCTCAGGATTAGTTTCTGAGCATAAGCAGATATGCGGACAAAAACTACGCATGCGTTACCGGATGTCCATGATTTACGGACATCTGGTAGTTGCTGCTACCAGAGCCATCCGTTTCGCCGACCACGTGACTAAAAGAAACGGAGGCTTTGGTGACGAGAATAAAAACGAACCAGCGGAGGTGCCGCCATCCCTACCGGAAGTAAAACTGAATGCATAGAGCTTTGTAATTTTCATTTCTGCTGCGCATTCATTTTTTGTCATCCAATGAAAACATTCAAAATTTTGGAGACGAGCAGCACTGGGGGCGAGAAGGCGGCTGGATGCAACGTGTACATGCGAAGTGTCTGGTTTTCGGGAAATTTACTTCCGGCAGCCGTATCAGCGCCAGCCGTAGCGATTTGCTTAAAGTCCCTATAGTGGTAGTCAGAAACCTTTAATTTGGGGACTGCTGGGCCAACAATCAACAACGCTTTTCCCTTTAAAGACAACACACGTGGTCGCGATCTATCATCGGAAACTGAACGATTAGGTAATACACCATTTTGCTAATGGTCAGTTCCTAGTGAATTGTGGGTAGATCCAGTCCTTTGTGGGGGCAAACGGGCAAAATTACAATTTCAAATTATGTCCTAAGCTGGCCGTTTGCCCCCACAAAGGACTGGATCTACCCACAATTCAAAAGGAACTGATCATTAGCAAAATGGTGTATTGATCAAACTCGCAAGTTGGCAATAGAAGACGATGAGTTGTGACTGAAATTTATCTTTACAGCTGCAGTGAATGCAATTAAACTCTGAGTCAACATTAAGCACCACATTTGGTTTCCCCTACCTTCGTGTGTGCTGAATTTTTCTTCGATATTCCTCCTCCCACGCACGCGTTTTGATGGCACGAATCCCAGAAACCACCTGGTTCATCAAGGAGATGCGCCGGTCGGACATCGCTGCTGTGCGCAGACGCAGTGCGGCACTAATAAAAGAGAACCCAGCGAAATACGGCACAAGAAAACACATGAAAGAGACTCCCATCAGAGATTGCCAGCCAATCAAATACACGAGTAACATTGCTATAACCACGAGGACAAAGCACGAAGGAATCCATAAGTAAAGCCAGGTGACTGTGTCTTCCTCCATTCGCTGAACATCATTTGATATAAGGTCGATCACGTGGCCTGTAGTAAATTTTAACAATGCATCCTTGACGAGAAGTAGCGTCTGCGAAAGAAGAAACGCTATTTGAAACAAGGATTAAAAAAATACAATTACAATGTGATATGTTAATATTACTTTATCTTACGCTGCATTAACTTTGCGCTGTAACGATAACGATAAAGCAATTTCTGTTGATTACGCATAGAACACCCAGTATCGATGTGGTTTGACCTGCAGCTTACAATCCGTGAAGTACTCCTCTATTAAAACTATATAGCAGGGACCACTGCGACAGCAAGGTTTTGAGTGGGAGGGCTAAGAAGAACGCATGGACGAAGTTTGGTGTGGAGCGTAAAACTATTAATTTTTTTCCCATATTATATGGAGAATTATGCAGATCGATCGCAAGGTGGCATACGAGAACCAATTTCAATAGTTGTTTAATTATTCATTCAAAATATTTCCACGGCACTGAAATTTAAGAAAACGGTAACTGAAAATAATTAAGTGAATGATATTAAAGTTACTGTACATCATATTCTTGAAAAGTGCTAAAAAAATGTCACATGAAAAAGTGATTGCAGTTCATATATTTTTTTAATAATTCAATTAGAACAGATTCAGAAAAAAATAGCAAAAACCATACGGAGTCTACCGGATAAAGAAGGTTTTCAGTTTTTGTTAGAAAAGTAATCCGAAATGTTAAGAAATCTCTTCTTTGCATTACTAGTTGTATTTGAAGCCTCGTCGTCCTTATTTATGTTCCCGTGTATCATGTGCACTTCTTTGCTCGTAATAACCGCCAGATTGAATGTTCCATGATGACCAGAGCTATACACAACTCTTCGGTTTAAGAACTTACGATGACAAAATGTTTTCATATAAAGACGTTCAACAAAACTTGCAATTAAAATGCTCGACGAATTCGTGAAACCTGATATCAAAAGAAGGACTTTGCGCTGATTGAGATAAAATCAGGACGTACAATTACAGGAGAAACACGTAAGGTCTCGCATGAATGGCTTGCAAGCCTTTGAGAGTACAATAGAACAAACAACGGAAACAATGCCTCCTAGCCACAAAACAATAACAGCTGCTGCGATGACGACGAATAGAATTACAAGCTTACGAGAGCTGCTACACTACCGCATAATTTGAGGATCGTCCAAAGATCAAAGTCGAAAAAAATTATTTCAAGTTTGAGGATAACCGAATAAACTAAACCCAGGTATTACTTCGGATCGAAATTGACCAATTACGAAACTACGCGTTTTCCTGAGAGGTCCGCATGAAAAAAAACAGCCATTTAAAAGACGTTTACCTTTGTATTAGAACAAGCTGCTAGCTAAAGGACTTCAGCCCCTTCCCCTGCGCAGTCCCTGTCTAAAGATGTGCTACCCCATGAGTAAGCTATTTGGGTATTTTTGCCATATCGTGGCTGTTCTGATGTTGTTCTGAAATTGGGTTTGAGTTTTTGGGAAACCACAGCATATATTCACGTAATTTACTAAATGAGAGATTGGAAGGCAAACTAAGTAGCCAGAAATGTAATTGTTCATCATCAGAGAGGCAAAGTCTGATATGCCTATCTTAAGAAAACAGCCCTACGAAAATATATGATAAGTTAAAAATCTTGTTTCCATGACTCGATAGAAAAGCAGAACTAACACGAGTTGTTAACGTAATGATGGCGCGAGCAAAGAGAATGTAAATTTAGATGATGAACGCTTAAGTAAAGCGTTTTCCCTCTTTATTTCGTTGCGGTGTTTCCTAACTGAAATAGAAAACATCCGTAATTCTATCGAACTATAGAAACACTCGTGAAAGTTTTGGAGAACTCGTAAAAGCTGTGGAAACACTCACCCACGGCTCGTGTTCCCACAGTATTTCTCATTCTCCCAAACTTCTTCTCTCGTGTTTCTATAACTCGATTGAAAATTGATGCCCGGGTGGGATTCGAGTCCACGAAATCCCGATTTTATGGAAGGTGATCTAGCCACCAA
>CM042751.1:18115135-18129044 GCA_022496165.2 Catalaphyllia jardinei | reverse complement strand
TGCTCCCCCTCCTAAGAGACACTGTCCTCAGTGTCACGGTGCTAACCACCCTAACACGAACGAATAAAGTTACAATTTAACAACAGCTTTGAACGTCTTGTAAAGTTCTTCTAAGACAACAAGCACAGATCAGTACACAATAGAAACTAATGTCACTCAAAGTTCCTCCTGTCCATCATGCTTAAGAAACTCTTTAAAAGTCTATTTGAGTGTTCAATGTCCAAGGTAATGAGGGGGTTAGACCCAATCACCGTAACGATTTGGTTCTCTCCGCTCCCTTCCATAACGTGTCCGTACATTATGTGGTAGACTTCCTCGGGAAGAGGTCCTACGGTCCTTCTCCAACACGCTCCGTTGGTCTACAACTGGAGCCACTGGCAGGGCATCAGCAGGTATCTCTGCATCTGTATCCCTTCTCGTGTCTGCTTCGTCGTCACTGTTCTCCGCATCAGATTTAGGCTTCTCAGACATTGTTGTTGAATCAGGTTGGAGGCTACCACGAACAGAATTCTGAGACTCCACGGCAATGCTGCCATCCAGAACACCTTCCCTCAGCACAGTTGGAACAGAGCCACCCGGGATAACAGGCTCAATTTCTCCAACACTCGCACCTTGGGATACAGGCGTAACAGCCTCTCCTTTCTCCGAAATCCAGCTCCTCAATGCTGGTCCGAGATATGGCTTGAGTCGGTCTGCGTGAATAACTTTAGCTTTTGCCCTTCGATTTTTTTGAATACGATAGGTTACATCTGACAACACAGACACCACCAAATAAGGCCCTTCCCACGGACAATCCAACTTGGGGTTCCTGCCTTTCTTTCGGCGTACGTTGTGCAGCCAGACGCTGTCTCCCACCCGGAAAGGCTTACTGGACACTCGTTTGTCATAGTTTCTCTTCTGCCGTTCTGCTGCTCTTCCGAGATGTCGTCGTGCTACCTCGTGGGCGCCAGCCAGTCTCTGTTGAAGAGCCAATGCATACTCAGTTGACAGAGGCGGCATATCTGAAGTTGACTCAGTGACTACGTCAAGTGGGACTTCAATCTCACGTCCAAGCATTAGCATGTTTGGAGTTTCCCCCGTAGACTCATGCACAGAGCTTCTGTAGGCCATCATGCAAGGTTGAAGTTGTAAGTCCCAGTCCTCTTGACTTTCTTTAAGTTTTCCTCGCAGCATTTCAACTAATGTTCGATTGTACCGTTCTACCTGTCCGTCTGACTGTGGATGCAATGGGGTGGTTCTAGTCTTCTCGATATCCAAGAGCTTACACACTTCATCCATGATTTTGGACTCAAAGTTTGTTTCCTGATCACTATGTAACTTCCGAGGAACTCCAAAACGACACACGAATTCCCCCACCAACTTTTCAGCTACTGTAACAGCTTCTTGATTCGGGATAGGATAGCTTTCAGTCCACTTTGTAAAGTAGTCGGTTACAACAAGAACAAATTTATTACCACGAGGTGTCTGAGGTAGTGGTCCAAGTATGTCCATCGCAAGACGTTCCATCGGAGCACCAACCACATTCTGCTTCAGAGGCGAACGTCGCTTCCGTCCCCAGCTCTTCTTGGCACCACACTCATGACAAATTTTGATCCATCTCTTGACTTGTGAAGTCAGGCCTGGCCAGTAGTACCGAGCTCTAAGCGCTCCCAGTGTCTTGTTGACACCCCAGTGACTTGCAGTTGTATGTAGTGATGAGCTCTGAGCGCCGTTTCTTGTAAGTTGCTTGGAAGTACAATCTGGTACTGTATTCTAGTACCACTTCCTTCTTCCCACCTCCGGCATAGTACTTGATCTCGGATTTCCAGTTGGTCCCACTGGGCCCAAAGTGCCTTCACTGTGCGGTCATACGGAGAGACATCTTCCCACTTCGGTCGGACGGCACTTGCACCTTTGCACTGTAATATCACCTTTAGGCTAGGATCTGCTGCTTGTTGCTCATGAAGGTACTCTCTAGTCCACGTTGGTTCCAGTTTGATCGTTTTGCACCAAGTTTCAGGCTGATCATTGGTGAAGCAATGTTCAGTAGTAGCTGACGACAAATCTGCTCCACCTCGCTTATCGTGAAGGATTTCTGTTTGCTCCTTTACAAACCGGTCACTCCTAGCCTGGGAAACATCAGTCTGAACAGCAACACTAACCCCTTGCTCAACCTTCTTCCACTCCTTACACCATTTGCAACCATCGTTACAAGGTCTTCGTGACATGGCATCAGCATTTTGATATCGTTGGCCTTCTCGATACTCAATCTCATATGTAAACACACTGAGGAACTCTATCCATCTTGCCAACTGCCCCTCTGGTTCCTTGACCTTAAGCACTGAGCGAAGGGGGGCGTGGTCAGTCCTTTGGCGAAACTTCGGCCCCTGCAAATAGTGACGGAACTGCTTCACAAACTCCACAACAGCAAGCAGCTCTTTCCGCGTAACGCAGTAGTTTCTCTCGCCCTTGGTCAATGTTCTGCTCGCATAAGCAACTGGATGCTCCATCCCATTCTTTAACTGACTCAAGACGGCTCCAATACCATGGTTGCTGGCATCAGTGTCAAGTATGAACTCCGTAGTGAAATCTGGGTATGACAAGACAGGAGCTGTGGCCAACAGGGTCTTTAATGTATCAAACGACACCTGGCACTCGGATGTCCAAGTAAAGTCAACATTTACTTCAGTCAGTTTGTGAAGAGACCTGGCTACCAGGGCAAAATTTGGAAGAAAACGTCGATAGTAACTGGCAAGTCCTAGAAAGCTCTTAACTTCAGTTGCATTCTCAGGCACTGGCCACTCATGAACTCGTTTAACCTTCGCAGGGTCAGTCTCGATGCCCTCCTCAGATACAATATGGCCAAGATATGCGACGCGTTTCCGGAACAGCAGACATTTGCTTGGTTTTAACTTAAGTCCAGCTGAAGCAAAGCGAACGAACACTTCCTCTAAAAGCTCCAGTTCCTCTTGAAAAGTTCTCCCATACACAACTGTGTCATCAAGGTAGATAAGGTAGGTCTCAAACCTTAGCCCTGCTAAGATCAGTTCCATTAATCTTTCAAAGGTACTTGGTGACGAAGTGAGGCCGAAGGGCATAACATTCCCCTCGTAGAGACCAGAGGTGGTTACGAAGGCTGCCTTACCACTGCTAGCTGGGTCCATGGGGACTTGCCAATATCCCGATGCCAGATCCAAGGAAGAGAACCATTTTGCACCGGAAAGAGAACACAGACAGTCGTCAATCCGTGGCAGTGGGTAAGCATCTTTGACTGTTACTGCGTTGACCTGCCTGTAATCCACACAGAACCTCTGCGAGCCATCCTTCTTGGTAACTAACACCACAGGAGATGACCACGGGCTGTTGGATTTCTTCACAATTCCACGTTGTAACAAGTCCTCCACCTGCCTCTCAATTTCCGCATATTTCGATGGTGATGTGCGGCGAGGATGCTGTTTGATTGGTCTTGCATCGCCTGTGTCGATGTTGTGTGTCACTAGGTTGGTTCTGCCAAGATCTTGTTCTGATAAGGAGAATACGTCTTTATGCCGGTGTAAGAGTCCAGCAACTGCCTGGCTTTCTTCTTCGGTCAACTGTTCTGAACTGCGCCGCCAAAGTTCCCTGAGTGGATCTGGTAACATGTCTCCACTTTCCTCCGCCCTCCTAAGGCTTTGGTCAATTCTACCTGTGGAGCCCCGAGGGTTAGTTTCAGGAAACTCCAGCTCTGCCACGTTGGAAACTGGTTTGGCCACCGCTACCACAGTCTGAGCACCGATGGTTTGCGTTTTGTCAGCAGTGTTTAGGATTCGCACTGGTACAAGGCCGTTATCTCCTGCGGAAACCAGAGTCCTGCCAATATACAAGCCTTTGTCTTGTAGACGGTTGCCACAGGGTTCTAGGATTCGCAATCCTTGATTAGCATTTTCAGCCTTTGACTGTCGGTGGATAAGATGAACGGGTATCACGGCTTCACAATGTGGTTCTATTACCACAACACGGCGAGTTACACATCTGAGACTGAGTTGCTGGAAACTCTCATTACAACAGTAAATTTCCTCTCCATTGATAAGAAGTTGCTGCTGAACTAGGTCAATCTTTGCATCTACATCAGACAAGAATTCCATGCCTAATATGGCAGTCCTCGATGTCAGCTACCAGTACACGTAAGCTTACATCTTGAGTTCCTATCCTTATAGTCATCTCCCCTGTGCCATACGTATTGGTTCTGCGCCCGTCTGCCAAAAACACTTGTGAGCCATCTTCATGTAAGGGGAATTTAGCATCCTCAGGTAACCTCTTGTAGCACTCATAGGATAAAACATTTCTCACAGCACCTGTATCCACCAGCCAAACAACTTTACACTGTCCTATGAACCCAATGACATAAAGTCCATAGGGGCGAGATCTCTGATTAGGTACTACTGTCACATTTCCACCCTCTTTAAGATTATTAACTGCAGTGTTAGAACTTTGAGGCCTATGACTGTCCAGGTGTCCTACTGGGCGCTCGAGGACACCCTGTTCCCGTTTCCCGAGTACTGGTCAGATGCTGGTCGTCCCCTCCGTTGAGGGCATTCTTTTCTCATGTGTCCCCTCTTCCCACAATGCCAACATTCCCATCCCCTGGTTTGGTTTCCCTGTGGCACGTCATTTCTGATAGTTGGGGTACCCTGCGGCTGTAGTTGGGTTACAAGAAATTCATTCAATTGTGTAAGGATGTTTTGTTGAGCTTCTAATTGAGCTTCTGATTGAACTCGAAAAAGCTGTGGAAACACTCGCCTGCGGCTCGTGTTCCCACAGCATTTCTCGTTCTCCCAAACTTCCACTCGTGTTTGTATAACTCAATACAAACACGGTATATGTTTTCTATTTCTTAATTAGTAAATTCTCAGCTCCGACTATTGCATTTCTAGCTTTTTGATTGGCTAAAAAACTCCGATTATCAGCCAATAGTTGGAGTTTTACGTCATATGGGAAATAGTGCGCCAAGTTTAAAATTTTTCGCTTTGTAAAATTGCTTTAATTGGAAAATTTACTGCGAGGATCATACTTCACTTGTATTAGGATTAATATTAAAAAAATATTATTATTATTATTATTATTATTATTATTATTTTTAATTTATTTATTTATTTTTTTTGCGGCTTCGAAAATATCCGGATACGTGTGGTTGGGGCCTTAGTGAACATGGAATCACAACTGGTACATTTAATAACAAAGACTGTGAATGTTTTTCTGATGCAATTAAAAGTCGCAAAACAATTTTTTTTTTGCTATTGGGCTAGTTGCTTAATTAGTGAACATATGGAATGACGTCAAGACATTCGTTATACATGTTTTTTTTGACATGCTTTAATCAGTCATCACTCTCTATTTCGGACTCTTCTCTATTATCGTGTTTTGCAAAACAAAACCATACTACGTGTAGTAAATTTTGGATCTCGGGAAGAAAAGTGACATATTAATTGGGGTTACACTTACAAGACGGGTGGCTTCTTGATACTTAAGGTTCGACAGTATTTTCTGATTGACCGTACGAGCGGGAAATGCAAACCATTGGTACGACCGAAGAGAAAATTTCTCCAGGAAAGGTGATACTAGTAGAACATAGTTACCCTGGAATGACTGGTAGCGTTGACAGTTGCTATTCATAAAGAGAAATTCAATGGTCAAATGAAATCATTTTCCTTAAACATAATCCAAAAAAGAAGCATTCAAATGTCGCGCTACATAAATCAGAGGGACACTCCTTAGCCACTTTCTAATCTAATAGCCAGCTAGGAATAGGGGGCAGTCTCAAGCTGCTATGAGCCCGTCGGCTTCAAGGTTTCACTTCTTAGATCAGTAATAGGAGGGCAGGACAGATCTCTATTGTCAGAATCTATATCTTCGTTGGAGAAAATTTCACGATTTAGAATACCCCAAATCAGAACAGGACCCATTTGGTCAAAAAATGGAAAGAACGCTAGTTGTTCAAATGATAAATCACTATCTAATAGACAGGTGTTGGCAAACCAAATCAGGTTATCTAGTGGATGGGCGCGCGGCGGTATCCTTTCTTGAGTAGTGGTTGGTGATCGCACTTCTCATTTAAGTGGTATCTTTTAGGGTTCTAATGAATCTCAAGCAACTTCCAGATTATTCTCCCTTAGGAAGTAAATTTATATCTTCTGACGAATATCGCTTACCTTTTCATAGGGGTGTTCCCGACTCTGCCGGGTTTCTATATGTCCAACACGAAGTGAAGGAGGGAACGGGTGATACAACTTAGATCAAAGTGGCTGTTAGCCACTGAACTTGGAAAATAAATTATGAAAGGGTTTTGAGGCATTGCTCGTTAACGAAGTACTTGTGATGTGAGTGCAGTCGAGGTTTCGAACAAGCGCATAAAACCTTTATCCATTCAGGGTTGTGTTGTCACTTGTAAAAATAGAAAAAAAAAGTTCAAGGTTAACAAACTGTTTGTTACTGAGGCCTGCTTACACGTTTTTATTACATGTATTTGTACATGTTTTCTCTGTGCTGCAGTCAAAAACTGCAAGAATATTTTTTTGGTCAAAACTGAGATTTAACACTTTCAAATACTTGTAAGTAATGCACAAGTCGATACATGCTGGATCGTCACGCGAGAGGTTAAGAGTTCAAACCCCATTTGTGTATGCATGCTTTTCATGTTTTGTTTTCTTCTTCACTGCTTTCTCTTTTTCTGCCAAAACAAAGAATTTACGGAAAGGTTGTGTTTGTGTTTCTTGGATTAAAACAAAAGGCAAAATCATTCTTTTTAACCCGTGCGCGACATAGCACGGCATGAAATAATTGAGATATTACTTATCCAAAAGAATGCTATACGTCAGCGTTTAAAAGGCATTACATTACTGAAAATAAATGTTCTACCTTCAATATTTTAAATAAACCTTTCTTCCTTCCTCAGCGTGAAATAATATGATTTCAGAATTGTAAACTCTTCCAGGAAACTCATTGCATCAGTGCGGCCCCGGATAAAGTGAAACGTGATGTCTAATTTTAAAATAAACACCTCGTTATCACTGTGTCTCCAATAAGGTCGAAACAGCTGTCCACGGTTGCAATTCATGGCTTTCAGTTTGGACTCTATCGTGTTATTGCCCCGTTAAGCTCTCTACGTAGTATCAGCCTTGCGTCATTGTTTTCTAGTCGTTCTCTATTTGACGTCACAGCTATAACTCTCCCCAGATTCCCCATGCACGGTCGCGAACTATTGGAAACTCGGTTTTGACGGGGCATAAAAATTCGAGGATTTAACCAAATCAAAAAATTTGTGCGCAAATTTACTCCACATAATAAGTCTTATTATTTTAGCGAAAAAAATTTTGGTGTTAGGTGCACTTTAACAAACATTTCATTTGAGTTATTTGAACTAACAGTTCCATTATAGTGTAACACTCACAGTTAGGTACCAAGTTGTCCTAGACATAACAAACTATATATGCACCCAAAACAGTGGAATTACATAGGGAAGTTTAACATATGAGCGACCAACCTCAATATGATCCTTAACTACAGCACGTACTTTGGTTGCACAATCCCCGGCGGGGTTAAAAATGGGTTTTACCTTGCCGTTTATAGAATATTTAACAATTATTCATCGAAGTGGAGGTAAATATCCACCACTTTCACCGACACTGAGGTGAATAACTGTTTTAGTATATACCACACAAGCTGAATAACTAGCGGCCCAAAGAGCAACTTTACCTGTGACAATATACCGACAAAAGCCATTTTAATTTCCCACGGCTACTCGGATGTGAATAGCACTTGGCTAATCACCTTCGAGCTAGCCAATCAGCGCGCGCGAAAAGTACTATTCACTTGTGTGCTATATACTAAATTAACATAACCCTAAATTAAAGGCTGCTTCTACCGGGTGATACAGTTGCTATGGTGACCTATTGCGTTACGAAAATGACAGCGACGCGTTCACCAATGATTGGATAGTTTTATATTGTAGCATTGACTGATGAAAAGTGCTTATAATGACCTGTCGAAATCACACTCTTGGAAAGTGCTGGAAACTGTTAACACACCTGAAATCAATACTATGT
The DNA here is from genome assembly GCA_022496165.2 of Catalaphyllia jardinei. Lineage (NCBI taxonomy): Eukaryota > Metazoa > Cnidaria > Anthozoa > Scleractinia > Caryophylliidae > Catalaphyllia > Catalaphyllia jardinei. The sequence continues at coordinate 18,120,984 of CM042751.1, read as the reverse complement.
CACTTGTCACAGACGATACAGAATGATTCATGGAAATCTTCTGCACAGGGTTCAAGCGAAGAGTTTTTGAGCCAGCCGAGTTTAGCAACATTTCTGTGTCTAGCCTTCAGTGATAAATTGAGCTGGTAAGCAATAGTCGAGCTCTTTGCAAGCTAAATATATAATCAAGTAATAAGATAAACGGTGATATGCATGTAACGGCTGTCTTCACTTCCACTCAGCCTGATTATAAGGTAAAGTTGAATTGAGGCAGCGAGTTGAGGAAGCCGAAGACCGGAGCAGTTATTACTTCCACAAAGTCGGGGGCAATATTGCTTAATAGAATTATGGATATCCTTAAACTGACGACTTCCGATTATGTAGCTTCATTCTAGATATACACTGAGAGCAAAAGCCTCTAACCAAGCCCGGGTGAATAAATACAGACAGGAATCAAAAATTGAAGTGGCTATGAGCCACTCAACTTGGAAACTCAGTGGTTCGTCGGTAAGCAGTGGCAATATTTGATGCCACTTAACTCAGTTTTTAATCTTTGGTCTTGAACAGAATTTATCGAGCTGGAGGGGCTAAATGAAGCCCATGGCATCGTTATTAATTAGAAATAATGCAAAACGCAACGGCACGAGAGTACTCGAAGAGATGTGACACCATTGAAACATTCATGAAGTCATCGGTGATCCTTGTTCGAGATCTTACCATGACGAAATTAAAGTACCTCCCCATTTCCGATTACAAAAGCTAACAGCAGGGGTAATGATTAGTTGGATGACCAAATAAGAATATCCCATTTTGCAATCATTTCTTTTTTTCTTTCCTCTTTCTTCATTTTCTACCTTTTCAAGCCGTTATCAATGAAAGTACAGAACTCCGAGCCCTGTGTAATTTCTTTTCTTCTATTCATCAACTATTGGGTTCACATCATTCGCTATGTCCCGATTTATTTAAGTACCGCATCGTTCGATATCTCCTCAATTCTCCTGTCCGATCCGTTTCTTAGATCATTCAAAAATTCATACAACGGATCAATTTTGTGATTTCAATATTAAGTAGACAGCTTCGGGAAATGCGCTGTAACTTTTTTATAACTAGCCTTTATACACGGAGACGTTCGTGCGAGAATTTATTCAATGTACATTATTTCTGCAGTAAGATAATGAGTACTCGCGCCCGCCAGAAATGCAAAGAACAAATGAGAAATATTGCTTTAAAAAATTTGATTTGAACTTCGCTGCGATTACGAAAGCTTTACACTTTTTTACACATTTTTTATTTATTCAAAATCAAATTACAAATTACGCTACGGGCGTGCTGCGTTGGCTGATCGAGGCTGGCATTGCAAATTTAAATTTAAAAACACATAAGAAAGCGCAATGAGTTGAGCTAGTGAAAAGCAGAAATAATGATAAAAAGAACTGTGAAAAGGGAGAAGTTATAATAAGTTCAGTCATACTGAAGGAGGAGCCGTAGGAGGAAGGAACGACTAGCTGAATTTCCAATCCGTACCTACAACTTGGTTTTTCCAAGCTAAAAACGGATTAAATTTGATAACAATAGGCTTTGTTAGAGCATTGCAAAATGACCCCAAATGAAAGTCTCAAGTGTCATCTTTCGCCCTGAGGGCCAACTATATTTTACCAATTCAAATATTCTAACTACATTCTCTTTTAACAGGAATCTGTTTTTTCGGCTTAGGCTGGATTTTCTTATTTTCCTGCCGATTGCAGGCTACAATTATTCTTGTAAATATTCCTAGGGGTCATGATAGGCATACAGAGGATACGGCTGCCATCCACACTCAACCGGCGAATTCGGCGGCGAATCCGGATATTTTTTAATCGCCTCTCCAGAGTGCAAAAATAAATCCGCAACGAATCTGATAACGTCTGGGGGTTGAATCCGGATACAGTAGCAGCCCGCTATAAAGAACCCCGCTATAACGAAGACCCCGTTATAACGAACAACATTTGAAAGCCTAGCAGAATTACAGTAAAATATGTTGAAACAAACCCCGCTATAGCGAACCCCGCTAGAACGAAATCCCCGCTATAACGAACTGATTTTGACCGTCGCAACGCACAATTCACCCCGCTATAACGAATATTTATTTTATTTTGATAAAAAGAACTGTGAAAATGGGGAAGTTATAATAATTAGTTCAGTCATACTGAAGGAGGAGCCGTATAGGGAAGGAACGACTGAATCTCCAATCCGTACCTACAACTTGATTTTTCCAAGTTAAAAACGGATTAAAATTTGATAACAATAGGCTTTGTTAGAGCATTGCAAAATGAGCCTAAATGAAAGTCTAAAATGTCTGACATCTTTCGCCCTGAGGGGCAACTATATTTTACCAATTTAAATATTCTAACTACATTCTATTTTTAACAGAAACCTGTTTTTTTCGGCTTGGGCTGGATTTTCTTATTCTCCTGCCGATTTTCGGCAAAAAATTATTTTTTGTGAATATTCCTAGATTATAGAAATACAGAGGATACGGCTTCCATCCACACTCAACCGGCGAATTCGGCAGGGAATCTGGATATTTTGAATCCCCTCTCCACAGTGGAAAAAAAATCCGCAACGAATCTGATAACAAATATGGCGGCCCAACGTGTACGCCTAGTTTCTCTAGAGTGAATCCGGATCCCATCGGGTGCATGTTGACAGGCAGATTCGATTTGAATACGCTGCGTGTGGACGGAGAAATTTTTGAGTTGAGTTCCTTTCACATGCTTTAATGAGTCATCAATATCCATTTCCTCGGCCACGCTTGTAAATTAGCCAATTCAGTGTGAATTATTTGTTTCAGTTGTTTGCTCGGTCCCACTAGCACTTGTTCTATGAACACTGCCAAGGGTAAATAAATGTATTATTATGATGATGATGAAGATGATGATGATGATGATCATTATTATTATGATTATTATTATATTATTACCATTATCATTGTCATTGTCATTATCATTATCATAATTATTATTATTATTATGATTATGATTATTTTATTTATTTATTTATTCATTTATTTATTAATTATTTTGTTTTGCGGCTTCAAAAATATCCGGATACGTGTGGTTGGGGCCTTAGTGAACACGGAATCACGACTGTTACATGTAATAACAAAGCCTGTGAATGTTTTTCTGATGCGATTAAAAGTCGCCAAACAATTTTTTTTATTTACTATTGGGTTAGTTGATTAATTAGTGAACATATGGAATCACGTCAAGACAATCGTTCTATATGTTTTTTTGACATGCTTTAATCAGTCATCACTCTCTATTTCGGACTCTTATCTTGCAAAACAAAACCAAACTACGTGTAGTAAATTTTGGATCTCGGGAAGAAAAGTGGCAGGTTAATTCAATGGTTAAATTAGATCATTTTCCTTAAACATAATCCAAACAAGGAGCATTCAAATGTCGCGCTACATAAATCAGAGTGGCACTCCTTAGCCGCTTTCTAAGCTAATAGCTAGCTAGAAATTTTTCCGCAGGTACAAGCCCTCATACAGGTGCTCTGTTTCGTTTAACCCAAGTAAAGCCACTAAACTTCACCCCGTTCACGCGAAAGTTGAAATCCACCTTTTAGTATGCTAAGGGCCTCCAGAGACCAGTCACTTTGTTGTCGATAGCTATTTGTTATCGACAACTTAATGTTATAATATCAACAACTAATTGTGTCGGATGCGAGTATTCCACACATTGAAGTGTTCAGTGCTTGTCGATAACTAAGTCAGGTCAGTGAGGTACTGGGAATTTACGTTCACTGCAAATGCTCAAAACACAATACGCATGATCGACACAGCGGCGAAATGACTGCGCATGATCCTAGTCGCTTGCGTGATTTCCGCGCGAAAAGGAATGGGCACCATAATATTTCTATAGAAACAAACCACTTTAAAATGGCGGCAATTTAAAATTCGCGGCAAATGTTTTGTTTTTGCGTAGGTTAAGGTCGTCACAAACCGGCTAGGGTTAATAAGCTGAAGGCAGTTTCTGTGAAAGCTTTTCTTTTTTGTAACAAAAAAGTGGTTGTGGTAACAGTGTTGTGTTCGAAGTCGGGCATGAAGTTCGTGTTTATCGTAACGTTACTTTTAGCTTTCGCATTTTCTGATGGGAAATTGCCTGTTGCGAAAATCTGTTGTTGGAGGGGAAAAATACGGGACAAGTATGTTTGCCACAGACGAATGATCTCTCTTAACGCAGAAATGGCCAGAATAGCGAACGTCGAGAGTGCGAATTTCGTCTGCGAATATCACTGGCATATATTGAGGACCACGAACGATATTTGTCCCTGCCCTTTGCTAGCCATCCCAGAGCTATGAACCGCATTCTAATACCAGCAAAGCTATTTCAAGTCTTCGATGAGGTGGGGAAAAGCATGCCTTCATATCGATCCGGAACGCGGCGGTGCACCAGCCGCCGGCGAAGTTTTTTTTTTCAGAAAGGGAAGACAACCTGTCTCCCAGGCTACAATCTGTTACCAGTCGCTGAGGATGGAATAGGTCAGGCTCGAGGAGGATGGGGGTGATAATGCTTATGCTGCCATATGGTTATAAAAGGTAATACTACAATGTGAATGCTAATGCTATTCAGTAATTTTATGTAAAACTGGAACTGTTTCTTTTTTTTACATAATTATAGTGGAGCTCCGGCAGCCCGAAGGGCCGCCAAGCGGAGCCCAATACCCATATAGGAAACTGAAGGAAACCCATGAGTTAATTTTCTCTTGGTTATCATGGCTAGCGGTACTGCTCGTACGCACGACGGCGGCGACAACAACGACGACGAGGTTAACTTGTTGAAAACAAGGCAGGATTGTTCGGAAGCCGGTTAACTCTAGCCCAGGATTAAAAATTATTCAAATTATAACTTTTTCACCCATACAAATTTTGTTTGCTGCTTTGTTTTGTGTATATGGTGGTCATAAAACTCGTAACGGAAAGCCAAATAATAAACAGAAAACCTCATCGCAAAGTTACAAAACACAGATCAAATACCTACCTTTTCCTGGGTTAGCTTAATCGGGCACTGAACAACCCGGAGCTACGCTTTTAGGCTGGCCTAAATCTATATATTAGACCAGCCTAGAAACTCCACCATGTGTGCTCCACCAGCCACCACAAATAATGTATGCATTGCAATCAAATTGGTAGCCAGGCAATTACAGGAAACCAAGTGAAGCATATCCCTCAAGATTACTTAAATGAATTGTTTATTTGAATGTTGAATCTGTTAATCCCTTCAAGAATGCAATGATGAATTGATTATTGAAATATTGAACTCCCTAGCAATTTCAAAAATCAATGATTTATTTAAATTCATTTTTTTAACATTAAACCCATCAGCCATACTCTTGGATCGAATAGTGGGTTCACTATTCCAGTAATCATTCATACTGCATTCTTGAAATAACTAGTGGGTCCAATGTTCCATTAATCAATTTATAAATGTAATCTTGAGGTGTACCCTTCACTTGGTTTGACTGCAACCAACAGGTCCACTTAAAAATATATATTAATAGCAATATAAACATAAGCTTACTGCATACCCGCTCTCGCAGTGTCAATCATCTATAAGACGTTACTACTGCAGAATCAACGAAAGTGAAAAACAGTCAGGTCATATGCTCAAAATTTTGACAGGACTATTTATGTTATACATGTTAAGCTGTACATGTAATGCTCCAGCCGCACAAGCTAAGAACTGTAGAACAAGTACAAAACAATGAAAAAACAATTTTATTATTATTTATTTATTCCGAGAATAACTAGACATCATGTCTTTTTACACGCTCGACGCACCCAGCCGATTCACTAAAACTGTAAAACTGTAAAAGAGCTGTTCTTA
>CM042751.1:18086747-18097220 GCA_022496165.2 Catalaphyllia jardinei | reverse complement strand
ATCTTGGTTGATTGAGCTGTATTTCGAACTTTCCTAGATTTCACAAAAATGTGATCTCGCTGGAACTTTGAAAGCATCCGTAACAGCGGGGTGTCCGTAATAGCGGAGTGTCCGTAATAGCGGGGTGTCTGTAATAGCGGGGTGTCCATAATAGCGGGGGGGACCGTAATGGAGAGTTGCCTGCAAGGCGGGAGTTGACTATAAAAAGCCATTTTTTTAAATCGTTAAGAAAGGGCAGGCTTCTCTTAAAGGACAAAATAAATTTAGCTTTGTTGTATCTAAATGAACTTGGTGTACCGTGATTTTTTCCGTTGGGACCAAATGGGTGGTACATTATACCCTAGCCTGTCGATTTAATTATGGTCTAGTTCGGTTATATGTATGATGAACATCTTTGAACTATGTAAGTAAATTCGCCGGCGGTTTTCTCGTTACACCAACAGCTTCGTTATAGCATAGTATAAAACAGTGATTGTTGTAAAGCACGCCTTTGATTACTTATTTGTTTTCAGCTCACGGTTATAACATCACCTACAACACAAACCGTACATCTGCCGAGATCATGTGCACAGAACTGAATCAGAGTGAAAGGATGCACCAGGTTTTAAGCAGAAACTCTAACAGGGTAGACAAAACGTAAACTTCTCGCAGCCTCTCTATTTTCGCACGCGAAAGAAAGAGCGAACGAAGCGAACGCGAAGCACGCGGGGGCCGCTGGGGGATGGGGTTTGCGAGCGAAGCGGTCCCCACCCTCTACCCAGTCAAGTCTACCATTTAGCGCCTTCAATGATCAATGAAAATATGAGAAACCAACCCCAGGTTGACCCAATTCGTCACCAGGGAGGCCATTGATTTGTAAAATCTAATCATAATGTAGACAGATGTAAGCTTACTAGCCTAAGTTTTGAAAGCAAGTCAACTGAAACAACTTACATATATATTCATGTTATATGTTGTTATGACCAGTCAAAGAATTTCAAGTAAGTAGTGTTCTCTCAATTAAGCCTTCTAAATCTACATTTATTGAGTCAGCAGAAACTATATACAGTCTTTGTCTGTCCGACGACTTAAAAAATCCATAACACTACTTCGTCCTGATGCTTTAAATCTAAATGACATTTGAACGCGAGGCGCTTTCGTCACGATGAAAATTGCAGAATTTACAACCAGACGTTTTCAACAGTCTTAGTTATAAAGCGAAAACAATGATCACAAAAGTCTTTTACTTAGTTAAAATTATCCACCCATCGGTACTTTTAATTACTGAAAACTGAAATTCAGTAACTAGCTCGTGGATAGTTAAAACTAAGTATGCGCTCAGTTCAAAGGCAAGAAAACACTAACATTATATCTTCACAATTAACTGTGAGAATTCGGTTTCACACTGTAACAGTTTTAGGAAGGCGGAGACTACTTAACTTGAAACTGTGCGCAATATATTGAGCAAGACTCCCCAAATCCTCATACCGGAGCCCCATATTACGTCATTTTGGATGTAGTTCTTTGTTCAAAAAACGATCTAGCTAGAGCGATACAGGGGCAGCTATAATTAACGAAGCTTTCCCACAAAACAGCTTTTCGTGCCTTCTGGGAGATACCCCTTTTGCTGACGGTAAATTTTGTAAAATATTTTCACATGACTTGAGAAAGATAGTGTTATCCGGCATTTGGTTTGTTGAATTTGGAGTTTTGGTTTAATGTGCGTACACAAAGGAAAGATGGCCTCGTCGAGAGGCTAGATATGCCTCAGATGCCACTTCTTAATAAGATTTTCGAAAAAGCGCTTAAATTCGAAAATGTTTCTAACTTTATTATGGTAGTGGTGTTCAGAAAAAGTCTCGTTCTTGAGATCAAGAAAACACAAACCAACAAAACTTTTATGGCCTCAAGACATAACTTCTATGCGCATTTGGGTGTCTTTTGGAGCAATTTCATTCATAATGTGTTTGAGGTTTTAGTAAGTAAACTGATGGTTTTGTTAGTGCCTAGTTAACAACTTTTAGAAACCTTGCTGAGAAATATCTGCTGAAAAATATGGAGCAGCTTAAGCGTTCCCTGCACGCAGTCAAATTGTCAAGGACTAATCTTGAAATTTGTTTAAAAAACATTTGGTTAACGACAACTGGTTTAACAAGACCTAAGATCTCCAATTCGAGAAAGAGGACCTTGTTAAGCTCCTAGAAGCGTCTGTAAAGAACCAGCTTTTCCAGTTGGACGGCGAATATAAGAGCAAATTGAAGACGTCACCATGGGACCCCCTGCGAGGCCACTACTGGCCAACACTTTCATGTGTTCATGAAAAGAACAACTCCAAGTGGACTCAGTAAAACCCCCAGTTTTTATTTCAAGCGCTACACCAGATTCAGATTTAAGACTTTTTTATTGTTTTACACTGCTTACAAAAAATATACCTTTAACACCACTTACAGAAATTACATTAATTAAAAAGAGAAAAGAATTAAATATAACAGTAAATAGCCAAAATAAAATATGCTCAGTGACTAAAGTAACATTGCCTTTCGTGGTGGTCACTGACAATTTACACGACATATCAATTACATTAAAAGCAATTGGACGAGAGTTATATAGTGAATGTCCATAGGCGTACGAGCTGGAGGGGCGAGGGAGCTTCCGGCCCCCCTTGCTACAAAAATACATAATTTTTCGGGCAAAACGGTCATGATTCGGGCAACGACCCTTGAGAGAAAACATCACAAAATATTGCTGTTGATGTGTTTCCAAAACGCGTACAAAACGTTTCTACGTTTTTATGAAGCTCTGTGTGATTAGACGCCCGACCGGAAATCTGTAGACCATTAAGAGGTTTCTTCAGATAGTTCGGTATAGTGGTAGTACCGTGTAAAGTGTACCATTTGTATCTGCTGCTGATCTTAAGTATGGTTGGCGCCCCGGAAACGCCACGGGACAACGCGTCCTTTCGTTTCCTTTCCTTTCGGGGTTTCCTTTTAGGTTTCAGGATTCGAAAGCTACTTTCTCTGACATTTGCCTTGCAAAAAAGGACTTAAGAAATGAAATGTTATGAGGGATCTGGGGTTTTCTGGAAATCCACAATAAGGATATTTTTTCCTTTCCCAATTTTCCATCAAGAAAACAAGTACACCAATGTTTGCCGACGATACCAACATCACCGTCTCTGGTTGCACTTTTGCCGAACTCGAACAAGCAACTTATTCTGAACTTATCAATCTTTACAGTTCGCTAAAAGCAAATAAGCTTAGTCTAAACATCGCGAAAAGAGATTCTTTGCTACGCAAATAAGAGTTTTATGTTTTTCTCCCCGGCCAATGGTAATTAATTATTACAGCATTTCGTGATCTCGTGTATAAGCCAGTTATGCAATAATGATTGTTACGTAATTATTTGTGCACGCGGCTTGCCTGGATTAAGAATAGGAGGATTTCAATATATTTTAACCCCCTCTTATTGTGGTATTTAAGACGTGACCCGGCGACAAGGCGGCTATTCATTCTTGCTCTCTCTGGTGGTTGACGCGCTGATTTTTTACACCCTTCCTCCCCCCCTTTCTCCAGCCGCTGTTTCTTTTCTGTGGTTGATGTTGTGCCCTCACTTTTACCGGGCTCGGTTTGTGTCTTCATATTTACTGGGTTAGATATTATTTTCCTTCGAAACACAATTTTAATATATAAATAAATAAAAAGAAGTTATTTCTTCATTGAATCGGCTTTGGGCCTCTGCCCTCAGCCATTTTACTCCATCTTGTCGTGTGTGTTTTTGTTAGTGCCCAGTAAACGAGCTTGGGTAATGCAGCCCATACTGCAGTTGTGATTTTTCCTTAAAAGTGGAGGGAGAAAGGCATAAACTGACTTTATGGTGATAAGAACGTACTCGTCAAAAGTTTCTTGCAGGAAATTGTAGTGAGATTAATATCCAATTGGATAGCCAACCAATTTGCAGGGTTCAGCATGCCAAATCTGATTAGGTTTGATTACTGATGACCGACTTTCATGGTCCAATCACATCAGGGAACTACGCAGAAAGATATCCTCGGTAATAGGTGCTCTGCCCTCATTTCTCAGACTACTGCAGTACAAATAGATACCGCTTTAATCCAACTCGTTTCAATTACTGTGCCCCCGCTTGGGGTGTATTGAGTTCTTATCTATGTGAGAAACTATAAAAATTGCAAAACCGGGCAGCCAGGATTATTCTGCAAGCCAACTGCGAGGTAAATTCAAGCCTGCTTCTTAAAACATTGAAGTGGGACTAGCTATCATTAGGAAGAAGAAAGCAGAAAGCTATAATGATGTTTAAGCCCTTCAACGGGTTAGCCCCAGTGTACTTGCATGAATTATTCAATGAGCGACACACAGACTATGACTTGCGTGATTCTTCTCGTAAGTTAAACTTACCCAAGCCGCGTACTTTGGCTATAGCGGTGCCTTACTGTGGAATTCTCTTTCTAAAAAGTATTAGGGCGATCAGATCAATTGGGCAGTTTAAGAAGGAAATCAACTGCGCACTTGAAACATTCGATTCCCACTCGACAATCTTGTAAATCAGTTTTTATAGTTATTTTAATTTTACAAATGATCGTAATTAAAATACTATTGTTATAACTGAAGATTTTTTAACCGAGTTTAAATAAAGATCTACTAATTCGTTTTAGCCGAGTTTAAATAAAGATCTTCTACTACTAACAATCAAAGCGAACGAAGACCAAAGCATTATGTTGTGTTAGCTCTAAAAAGAGTCGTTTGGAATGTCTTTACAATGAGGTGTTGTAATTTCTCTCTTGAATTTTTCCTGTTCCTTTAGTATGTCCATGTTGTTTACCATCTTATTTACATCGCTTCTAAATTCATAGAAGGCTTGCAATGACACTGCAAGTCTGCTGTGGCCAAGACGATATACTGAACGACTTCTGGCCTCTTTGAACGTCTCGAGTATGTCGAGATGTTCATCTTGAGTATGCAAGTCGGAGGGTGAAAAAAGTACAAAGCTAAAACATGAATATATATATTTATTAAAAACTGGATCATTGGATAATGCAATTCGAGAGTTTCCATTGGCTTAGCCATCATGGTATATGAGCCATTATACCATGATCTACAAAAATGGCGGACGTATGCGTGATTTTTTTAGCCTTTTTATTAGTTATTGTAGTCTAGTTTTCTATATTTGGGGGGCGTTTTTAATAAAACAATTATTCCACTCGCGCTTGTTGGATATAAGATGATTATAGCCAACTCGTTGGCTAGCTAACATCTTATTTCCAACGCGCGCTCATGAATATAGAACAATTCATTTTCCAGAGACCAGATCTTCTGATATCGTTAGAATCATTTACAAATTCCAGGGAAATTGCAGCGTGATCTGCAAAAAAATCATTGGAGAATTTTGGCTCAATGTAAAGCTTTTTCTTTCAGGGTTCTTGACTCTCTATATATCATCAGGCCTACACTGGGACCTTATCTCGCCGCGAGATTGTACGAGTTAATGCTAGTTTAGGCGAGATAAGGAAAAATTGAGCTCGCCTATCAGTTGCGAGTAGTTAAAGCGAGTTAAGGCGAGTTAAGGTAAGTCTTTGTATGTATTATATATATATATATATATACCTAACAGTCTCCATGTTGCCCAATTACAGTAAAAATCAATCATGAATAGATGAGAAAATGTAATTGTAGTATTAAAGCAGGTAGGATATTTAATTTTCTTATTTTTTTGATTCAATAACACGATGTTTTAATTAGACAGGTAAAAATAATAGTTATCACATGACATGGCATGAATTGTTATCACTAACACCAGAATTAAAAAAAAATACTGTCTGTATTAATGTTCTTCAAAGAAGTAGTATACAAAACGGAGAAGCTGACGAATTACAACTCAGATAGGGAAATTTTTATGACATGTAGTCAATTTTACTAAAATGAAATGAAATTTCTTTCTCCTTGAAAGTTATAAGACTTATCGTCAATTCCATTTGGCCCATTCTCTCCAGTTCACTATGGCTTCCTTTGGAATCCAGCCCAATTGTTTGGTTTCGCTACCAGAAACGAAAACACCAATTGCCTTTTCGTTTCCTTGGGATAAATCTATTTTAATCTCTTGCAATTGGTGCCTTTTCGCGAAGACAGCAGCTCCCGTATTACAAATTTAGTGTTCACAGTTGCGCAGAGAGATATACCTCATGTAAGTTGATGAACAAAAATACTCCCATTATTGGCTTTGTGTCGCAAACCCCTAAGAGTCGATGAATCTTTCCTGTATCATGTGTAGCAATTGCAAGTGATCAATGCAATCCGTACAAAATGGCTACCGCTTTAGATGTGTTTTGACTTCATGTACGCCACATTGAAGCTTCCCACTTAAAACTTGGATTGAGCGAGAGTGCCCTGGGGGAAACAGAAGTCTAGGTAATTTTAAACATGGCGAACAGAGTTGGCTATCAATGCAAAAACTTTTATTCAGTTAAGGGCTAAACGTAACAAGTCTTTATGAATCATGGTTCATGGTTACCAGCTTGACTACAATGTAAGCCAAAGTGAAACATGATGTCACATGGAGCCAATACACAGATCTTCTAGTGCCAGGTAACTTTTACAATTAAGCAGAATTAAGAAATTTGGACTACAATCAGTATGTGGACTATTTAAAGGATTTTGGCCACATCCCAGACTTTCATTGTCAGCTAGAATCCTTATTAAGCTTCATCAGATTGCATAGATGAAAATTATGATGCTGCTTTCATTTATCATAAACAGCTTGCATACATTACATTTGCAAAGTAATTTAGCTAAATTTAAAATTTTTCTACAACAATCAAACTTTATTGTAAATCATTACCTAGCTTAAAAGAAAAACAAAGGTGCTAATGCATTTTTGAATTGCTTAGTGTCGCTTACAAGTATAAGCAAATTTATTGTTTCATTGTTTTGTTAATGTCACTTAGTTTGTGGCCCAAAATACTAGCAATCAATCTGGGTTTCTTTAGACCCTGTGACCCCATGCCTCTGGAATTTCTGCCATGCTTAGCATTGTAGCCTTTTTGTTAGGTGACTAGTTTGTGCATGTTTAGGTTGTTCCTGGTAGTTCCATTGGCTGTCCATTAAGTACTAAGCAAAACTTCATCAAATCTTTCTGGTCAAACACCCTTACCACAGAGGCCCTTATTGGAAATTCCAGAAGGATGGGACTTACAAATCCATATTGTTTATAATTTTTGGAATCTCTGTTTTTGGCGTCTTCCCTTTGTGGATTAATTGTGAATTTACCCTGAGAAGGGGATGAGGTATTGGGCGTGATCCATTCAACCAAAATTTCCAGAAATTTCGGTACAAAACTCAGTCTAACTGGAAAAGTCTCAAAAAAGTGGTCCACCTTTCAGATGGACCACGTTTCCCAGTCAGACCAGTCTGAAGTTTTTTAAATCGATCGTTCCCATTGATATTGCTATCCACTTTGCAGTGGCGAGAGTGGGCAAGTTTGTGCGAGATAAAGCGAGTTTGGGCGAGTTAACGCGAGATAAGGAAACTTGAACATAATCTCAAGCGGCGAGTTAAGGCGAGTTAGGGCGAATTAAGGCGAGTTAAGGCGAGTTAAAGCGAGTTTAGGTCCCAGAGTAGGCCTATCAACAAGATAGAGCTCTTCTTGTAGATTTTCAATTGCAGTCACAACAGATTTTCTTGGAATTAACAGACCTCCTTTCCGGCTTATCAAGGATTGGATTAAGAGGGCAATTAAAAACTCCACCTATAACAATATTCTCTTCTTCATCAAAGTTATTTTTCCACAGGGTCATAAGTAAATTGTTAAGAAAATTAATAATATTTGTGTTTTTGTTAGGACCATAAACATTAATCAAAACATACATTTTTATCGTTAATCTCGGCTTTTAGTATGACATACCGTCCCAAAGGGTCAAGAATTTTGGAGTGAATTGTACAATCAACACCCTTTTTAACAAGAATAGCCACCCCACATGATTTGGAACTGCCATCAGCCATAATAATCTCACTTCCCCATTCATTTTTCCAACACGTTTCTGAGTCTTTCTTTGAGTGTGAGTTTCTTGTAAGAAAATAAAGTCTGATTTCTGTTTTCGACACCAAGTAAATATCATTTTCCTTTTCTTAAAATTGCCTATGCCCCTCACATTTAACGAAATCAATTTACACGTACTAGCGCTCGTTCCGGAGAAAATAAGATAGTCCTAGGATTGCAGAAGAAAGCTTGTATATGTTAATTAGAAAACGCTTCACTGGGTTTCTGCGGTGCTCAACAACTAAAGACTTAAATATTGTATTCAGATTGTTGAAAAAACACGACATACTTCAATATATAAAGGAAATAAAGAAACCTTCTATTACCCGCCACATACATATACACATAACAAGGTTGGAACAGAAGGAAAAACAATTGCCTCATGTTCCAGATTAATAACTGTCTACTAAGCTAAAAACTCCATGGCAATTTAAATATATATAGTCAGAATAAGGTGATCATGGAGCGAACGAAATTAATCTGAGTTATTCAAGCTAACAGTTTCAAGCTGCAATTAACTCTTTCCCCGATCAGCAAATTAACCAGAAGTTTAACAAACATTTCATTTGAGTTATTTGAACTAACAGTTCCATTATAGCGTAACACTCACAGTTAGGTACCAAGTTGTCCTAGACATAACAAACTATATATGCACCCAAAACAGTTTAATTACAATGGGAAGTTTAACATATGAACGACCAACCTCAATACAGCACGTACGTTGGTTGCACAATCTCCAGCGGGGTTAAAAATGGGTTTCACCTTGCCGTTTATGGAATATATTAACATAACCCTAAATTAAAGGGTGCTGCTACCGGGTGATAATGTTGCTATGGTGACCTATTGCGTCACGAAAATGACATCAACACGTTCAGCAATGATTGGATAGTTTTATATTGTAGCATTGACTGATGAAAAGTGCTTATAATGACCTGTCAAAATCACAGTCTTGGAAAGTGCTGGAAACTGTTAACACACCTGAAATCAGTACTATGTCACTTGTCACAGACGATACAGAATGATTCATGGATATCTTCTGCACAGTGTTCAAGCGAATAGTTTTTGAGCCAGCCGAGTTTAGCAACACTTCTGTGCCTAGTCTTCAGTGATAAATTGAGCTGGTAAGCAGTAGTCGAACTCTTTGCACGCTAAATATATGTATTGTGAAAAAGTAATGCAAACGATAATCGACGAATATCGCAATAATCGCGATATATCGGCGATATTTGAACGATAATTAACTTGGAACGATATATCGCGCGATATATCATGGAGCTATTGTTGTAGCAGTTACGATATTTCGCTAAGTCCCGTGCGATTTAACGTTTGCTCTGAACGATATATAGTTTGCAGCAAGCGAGATATATCGTTTGCAGATATAATGTTTGCTCCGAGCGATTTATTCTTTGCTCTGAGCGATATATCGTTTGTTCAGAACGATATATAGTTTGCTCCGAGCGTTTAATCGTTTGCTCTAAGCGATTACAATGTCACCATGACATGTATGTAAGATGACATGAGTGTTCCTATGCTTATGTATTTTGTAGTTGTTCGTTTCACTGACCCCAATCTCTCGATGACCAATTATATTTGTAAAACTTTTTGAACCACCCACGGCTTTTTACTCTGTACATTATGAACCACCCGTAAGAAATTTTTATTAAACATTGGCCTTTAAATTCAAATTTGTCGCTTTCTGTCAAAAGTACCGGGAATAGAGGCTTCAACAATCCACTCTCCATAGAGCAAACACAATAGATAACAATTTCAATAGAAAGTAAACTCGGTTCAAGCAACCGACTTGGCGACGCATGTTAGACTATATTTTCGGCGAGCTAAAGAAACTTTGATAAACAATCCTTTGGCTAAAAGAAGAGAATTTGTTTTTGGAATAAACGGTTTGTGTCAAATGTAAAAGCCAGAGATATCTCTTTTTCGGTGCGGATTTTTGTAATGCTACAGACTAAACGCATATTATGTGAATGTTTAAATAGATAGAGTGAAATTATTTCATGTAAATGTTACGATATGTACTAAGCGAACGAAACACCGAAACACCGAACGAAAATCTCGCCGATGATCAGCGGCGAGGTAATTCTGTCTGTATAAGGCCAGCACGAAAATCTCGCCAATGATCAGCGGCGAGCAATTCTGTCTGTATAAAGTAAGCACGAAAATCTCGCCGATGATCAGCGGCGAGGCAATTCTGTCTGTATAAAGTAGGCACATAAATCTCGCCGATGATCAGCGGTGAGAGAATCTGTCTTTATAAAGTAGGCACAAAAATCTCGCCGATGATCAGCGGCGAGGTAGTTCTGTCTGTATAAAGTAGGCACAAAAATCTCGCCGATGAACAGCGGCGAGAGAATCTGTCTGTATAAAGTAGGCACAAAACTCTCGCCGATGATCAGCGGCTAGGCAATCTGTCTGTATAAAGTAGACGCGAAA